>CM053581.1:178586462-178649894 GCA_028627135.1 Pseudochirops cupreus | reverse complement strand
GATTTTCCTGCAACATTCTTATTTCTCTTCCCAATTTTTCTTCCACTTCTCTTATTTGGTTTTGAAAATCCTTCTTCAGTTGATCTCTAGCTTCAAGGCATTCTTCATGTTTATTGGAGGCCCCTGGTGGGAGTGCTCTGCCTGCGCTCTCCTCCTCCCTCTCTCTCCCATGATCTTTCTTTTCCCCAAAGAAGGAATCTAGGGTTTGGTTGCTGTTCTTACTTTGCTTCTTATGCTTATTCTTACTCATGGTTGTTCAATCCGTGATTTTTTTTTAAATCTCTGTGGGGCTCTGCTTCCAGAAGGGAAAGCTCTGTCTCAAATCGCTGGGGTCCTCCCGGCTGCTGTAGCTCTCAGGAAGATGCTGGAACTCTTCCTACTTACTTCCGGCTGACTGGATGATGAACACTCCAAGACAGAGGCCCAAGACAGTGATCTGGATCCAGGCCGCTCAACGCGAGAGCACTGGCCTCAGAACAATCGCTTAGTCCCCCTGCTGTCTGCAGGCCGTGTGGAGGCGGGTGCAAAACCTCTGCCTTTCGCTTTTCCGCTCTGGAGGCCTTTCGGCCAGACGCTTTTCTCCCTCGATTTCGCAAGATCCACTGACCTAGTTCTGAACGCTGCTTGCAGCTGCTGCTAATCCACTCATCAGAGAGGCTCCTCTGCTCCTCCCATCCAGCCACCCCTGGGGCACAGCCGCGGCTTCAGGCCAGGCTGGTTTCGATTCGCAGTGCTTATATGGTTCCTCGTAGCCGAGCTGACTTTAGTGGGAAGTATCTTTGTGTGCGTTTTGGAGTTCTAGGATTGGTTTAGAGTCCTATTTTATGGGTATTTTGGGGTGGCTATGTGAGAGCTGTGATATGTTGCTGCTGCTACGCCGCCATCTTGGCTCTGCCCTGGTATATTTCTCTAGGCTTGTAGTAGCATGAATTTTCTTGTTTGCTGAGAATATTGTCTCATAATGGTGATTTTTTCCATTGATTGTGTCTAATATATTCAAAGGAATTTTAAGAACTTAATTGTTAGGGAGTTGAAAAGATGCCAACTTATAATTTTAAAAGAAAGATATAATTTTTTTGTATATCATAGCTGCATGTTGAAATGGTCAAAGTAGTATGTGGTTCTACCTGTCTTCCCTTAGAATACACAGAGGTGTGACATGTCAGGATAAGGCTAAAAAGTCATCATATAAGACTTACGGTTTTCAGTTACAGAATCAATTTAGAAGGGGAAAGCTTTCCCAAATTTCTTATTCTTTGGTCAACATGGATTTTTAGTCTGTGGAAAAGGGTTAAGAATCTCCTTCTTAAACTCTGGAAAAGGGGACCTGATGGCTTTTTAAAAAAAATTTATCTGAGCCCTTATAGCAGCAGTTCTCAACCTGTGGGTTGTGACCCCTTTGGGGGTTGAACGACCCTTTCAACAGGGGTCACAGGGGTCACCTAAACCATGGGAAAACATATTTCAGATGGTCTCAGGAACCACCTCTGTCTGTCTTCAGGTGAGTGCGCCCACATGCAGATACACCCGCATACGAGTGTTAAAGGGTCGCGGCATTAAGAAGGTTGAGAACCACTGCCTTATAGGAATTGCCCAGATCATTACTTTTTTTTAGCGGCACTTGAATTCTTATATTCATTTATCTTCTTAGAGTAAATTTAATTGTGAATAAAGAATGTGTTTTGAATCAGTCATTCAAGAGTGTGGAATGGAATTTAGGATCTGAGACTTTCTCAAGGGTTGGTCATGTGTCCTCTCTTTAAAAAAAAAGTCTTCAGATCTTGCCATTTTACTTCATGATATACTTGAGTGTTGTGAAGAAAGCTCTTTGCAAACTTTCATGTACTATATTTGTATGAAATGATTCCTTGAAGAGATTGCAATCCATAAAGTCCATTTGCTACCAAGTCATGTCTAGTACATGTAATTGATGTTGTGTATATAATTCACTATTTTGAGTATCTTGTTTTTAATTTTTGGTACACATTACTGTGGTGTAGCTAAGTGCTTGGGATTTATGGCAGAATCCTTTGACTAGAAGAAAACAACTAGACTAGAATATTAATTGCAGTATAGAATGTGCATATACCTAGCGAATTCAGTTATTCACTGACTTCTTGTCTTGATGTTTAGTAAAAAGATTGAACAAACATTTATTAAACACTCACTAAGTGTAATTTCAGATCTTGGGGAAATAAAAATATAAGTTAATGGGCAGGGATCTGAGGGAATGGAGATAGAGCATCTGTTATGTGCCAGGTGCTTCACAAATATCACCCTTGATCCACTAATTCCAACTTTAATTTCTTCATTCATTGTCTCTTATTTTTAGGGTCTTAAAAAGTGTTATCATAGATATATGTGAAAATTTATGATTGTATTTCTTTTGGAGACTCTAAAATTTAGGTGAAATCTTGTCTATGTCATCACAAAATTTGACCAAAAAACAGTACTGTGCCTAGCCTTTTAATGATTTGTTATGCTCCATGTGAGTTTAAATTTTTTTCTTTGTACTTGTTTCTACAGTGTCTGATACAGTAGGCACTTTTAATAAATGCTTATTGATTGGTTGATTTTCTTCAAAATACAAAGTTTGTATCTTAAAAGTTGCCACACCAGTTGATGCTATACTGGCATTTAGCCACTGTTTTTGAATTAGCACCTGGCTTTCCAAATTTCCTGTGTGACCTTGGCACTTGACTGAAAAATGAGGGGATTGGACATGATAACCTATCACATTTTTTTTCCAGATCTAAATCTATGATGCCATTACCCACTGACTCTCCTTCTTGTTCTGCTTAGAGACTTGAGAGACTTTTAAACCTGATGTTATGGTTACAAATTGGGACTCATGTCCCTTTTTCCACCTGTGCCCCAGTGGAAAGCTAGTCAGATGAGGACTTTCCCATCTACCCTCAGAACTGATACTAAAAAAAAAAAATCTCTCTTTGATTAACTAATGGCCCATCTCAAGAAATAACCACAACAAAAAATTCAGTAAAACATAATAAATTTCTTAGAATTTATTTGTAAAACTTTGACCATTATTTTGTTTCCTGCTAAGTTTTCATTATAAGGATTCTAGTGAAATAATATTTCGTTTTATTCAGCATTGTTGTTCCGTGAACATGATAATCAGGTGTCTCTGTTAATGATGAGTTTTCACCATATTATAGGGGGAGAGCTTCATTTCCTCCAAATTGGAGGAACTTGTGATGACATTGATGAAACTGATATACTTGTGGATGGATCTCTTTCTAAAGGAGTTGAACAGTCATTAGAAGGTACCAAACCCTTATCTAATCCTTCAAGTCCTGGTATTTCAGGTAAGAGGTTAACAGTTTTATTGACCTGTTTGTCCTTGTGATATTTCTAGAGTTTAATTTATAACCGTCATTCTCTTTCTGATACCCCCCTCCTTCCCACCTCTACCCCCTGGCAAATTGTTGGATAATTTTTAAAAAAGTTTTTCTTTTTGCCATTAACTCTTGATTGTCCAGCCCATCTTTTAATGGCTATGGCTATGATGCTTATACTTAGGGTGTTTTTTGTAACTGATTGCTTAATGGTAATATCCTTGTTTATATGGACTGAGTTTTATGTAGAATCACAGATTATGAAGTAACTCAGAGAATTCTGACCTTTAATAACTGATCATTATCATAGGATGTCAAGGGAGTGGGAGCCCAGTGTCTTCCAAGGAAGCCTGTTTCATTTTGGGACAGGTTCAGCTGACCAGAAATGTTTCTTATATTCTTAAATCTTACTCTTCACATCTTCTACTCACTATTTCTTTTAGGAGAATATTAACAAACAGTCATAATTTGCTTTCCTCTCCTTTGCTTCTCTCAGGCCATATATTCCTAGTTCATTGGATCCTAATGATGGGATTTATTGTTGTATGTTATTGTTATGTATTATTATTATTATTGCTGTTTTCTCCATTTTAATGATTCTACTCTGGATATGCTTTAGGTAGTTAGTTTCTTTCTTAAGGTCTGATCCCTAGAACTGAACACAATATTCCTGATGTATTCCAATCACTGGAGCATAATCATTTTCATTTAGACAGGAAGACATTTTGGCTATAGATTTAAAAACACATTTTTTTGGCTCACAAATTGACCCATTGAACTAAAAAAACCTTGTGTCGTTTTCATGGCAGCCCTTGACTAACTTCATATAGTTGTGCAGTTGATTCACTGAATGCCAGTGAAGAACTCTGTGTTTGTAGCCTTCTCATGAAGATTTCTTGAGTCCTGGCTTTGTCACCTAATTTGTTAGCTCTCTAAACTTTGCAGATTGAGTTAATATATTTCAGCATATCTATGATCTCATTGATGTATATACTCCTACCAAATTTATGGATTATAATGCATCCATGCTCTTTTATCCTTTGAGATTCTTTTTACTATGTATTTCTGTAGATCCTCTTCAGGTATCCCACTGGGGCCCTGCCTTACTGTCTCAGATCTTCTAGGCATGCTGATGAACTGAGCAGAGCCAAAGAGCTTTCCCTTGTCTCTTCATATCATTCCAAGTTCACATTAACCCATTAACGACTACTTTTTAAGTCTAATCACTTAGCCAGTTTTAAATCAACATTTCTATCCAACAGTGATGACATGAGGGCTTTTCTCAAATGTAATGCTAAAATATAAAGTATTCCCAGATTAACCATTCTCCCCTGTCAAAAAAGTAAATAAGATTAGTTTGGAATAACCTATATTTCATGAAGCTATACTGTTGCTTAGTGAGCATAGCTTCCTTTTCTAAATGCTTGTAATCAGTCCTTTAAGAATATTTTACAGAATTTTTGCCAGAGATTGATATTTGACTCACTGGTCTATGATTTACAGATTTCCCTGTTAAGTCCTTTTGTTACCTCCATGACAAGTCAGTTATTCTCTTTGATTTTTCATAGGTTAGTAACTGCACAGCAATTACATCTACCCTGAGGGTATAGTTTATCTAGATTTGATAACTTGAGCACCTCAGCAATGAAGTAGCAAGGTGCTCACTTATTAAATTCCTCTTTTATTTTAGGCTTTCATCTCCTGTGTAATCATCTCTAATTTCTTCTTCCCAGTCTATAGATCAGTCTCTTTGGCTGAAAAAAAGTGGAAGCAAAATAAGAATTTAGTAATTCTGTCTCTTAAGTGTACATTACCACCATTTTATCTTCCCTGAATATTTATCTTTTTTTTTTAATGTTTCTTTTGCCCCAGTATAGCCAAAATAAGCCCATTTTGGGTTCTTAGAATTCATTAGCATTTTTCTCTAGCTTCAGATGATTTTAAATTCTAAGCTCCTAATGCTGCTAGAATTAAATTCTAATTTTAAATTTACAGGACTATGTACCTCTTTTGTCTGTATTTTTGATTACCTCCCCTTATTTCCATCTTTCATACATGTTTTGAAAATGTAGTTTGGAAAGTTTATTAGCACTGTGTCTCTTTAGATGACTTTTTTTTCCTTTCTTATTAGAATAATTTGTCTTCAAAATTTCATCCTTATAACTTTGTATTCTTCTTGGGTTCATATTCATTAAATGATGGCCTTTTCTTATTCGTTATCTTTTTTGTCCCCCTCCATACTTTTGATAACCACAGAAAAATGGAATTTCCTTGAATTCAGGTCTAGTTTTTCTTCTTTTTCTTTTATCTCTAGTACTATGTGTTGCACATGGTTGGAACTTGATGAAGAAATGAGAAACAGAATCAAAGAATTATAATTAGTAAGGACATCTAATATAAGTCATACATAAAAGGAATCTGTACTATAACACACCTAAACAAGTAGGCATCCAACCTCCAAAGAGGTTAAACTCAACAACCTCACATGGTAGCCCATAGTACTTTTGGATAGATTTCATTGTTAGGAATATTTTCCTGATTCCAAGCCTAAATTGGCCTTTTATTTCTATCCATCACTCCTACTCTTGCCCTTCAGGGTCAAAGAACAAACCTTACCCCTCTTTGATGAAATGAAGTGACCTTGAGTACAGGCATATATTAAGTTCTACAAATTTGTATCTAGAGAAATAATGAAGTCATCCTATGAAGACATACCTCAGAATAATTAGGGAAGCTGTGCAATTTCCTCATTTTGATTTAGCAGTTAGTAGGGCATTGGTAATTTTAGAGAGAATAATTTTTGTATAGTGATGGGATTAGTCGGCAAAAGGGTAGCAAAGTGAATAAGAGGTGAAGAATTAGGTAAAAGGAATATAGGTATCTTTTAGAAATTTAGCCATGAAATGGAGAAGACATGATGATAGCTTGAGAGAATGGCAGCTGTGATCAGAAAGTTAAAAAAAATTTTTTTTTTTACATTGGACAAAACCGGGACATGTTTGTGGCTAGCAGAGAGGGAGCTAGTAGAAAAGAAAAAAAAATCCCATGATGCAGGCTCCTCAAGGAAAGGTGAAGGAATGGGTCTAAGGGTAAAAATAGGGATTCAAGAACAAGTCAGTGAACAAATGTTTATTGAATTGTTCTAGGCACTTAATTCTTGCCTTCAATTCATTTGCTTAAAGTCAATTTGGGGAAGATAAGTCTGGCTTGTAAAATAAACCACAGTCCTAGGTTTTTGATGCTAAGCCAGTGTAGATAATAAATGTGACCTTTTTTAAAGCTTTTGTTTAGTATTTTATTTCTTCCCAGTTACATGTAAAAGATTTTTTAATATTTTATTTTTAAAACTTTGAGTTCCATAGTCTTTTCCTTCTTCCTTCCCCACTTTCCCTCATTGAAAAGGCAAGCAGTTCTATATAGGTTATACATGTGTAGTCATGCAGAACATATCCATAACAGGCATGATGTAGAAAAAAAAAACCCAACCCTAGACAAGGGAAAAAGAATCTCAATAAAAATAAAGTTAAAAAAAAGTATGCTTCAGTCTCTATTCAGACACTCTCAGTTCTTGGGGATGGATAGCATGTTTCATCATAAGTCCTTCAGAATTGTCTTAGATCTTTGTATTGCTGAGAATAGTAATTCATTCATGGCCGATCATCTTATAATATTGCTGTTACTTTGTACACAGTATATTTCACTTTGCATCGGCACGTGCAAATCTTTTCAGTTTTTTTCTGAGATCATCCTGCTCATCATTTCTTATAATATAATAGTATTCTGTCATAATCACATACCACAACTTGTTCAGCCATTCCCCAATTGATGGGCATTTTCTCAACTTCTAATTCTTTACTCCCACAAAAGAGCTGCTATAAATATTTTTGTACACATAGGTCCTTTTCCTTTTTATTTTTTTAATCTCTTTTGGGTTACAGACCTAGTAGTAGTATTGCTAGCTCAAAGGGTGTGCATGGCTTTATAATCTCTTGGGCATACTTCTATATTGCTCTACACAAAGGTTGAATCAGTTCAAAACTCCCACCAGCAGTGCATTAAAGTCTCTACATGTGACTTTCTAAAAGACAAAGTACTGTGTTCTGGAATGGTCCAAAAATAAATTTCATCCAGATATGATTCTTATAGTATCTGTCATTTCACATTATTAATAGCTTTACTTTCTTCCATTAATTTACATGGTTGAAAGTTTATTGTACTTTTACATTAGTTATTTTTATACTGTAGTCAGTAGTAAGAATTGTACTATCAAGGGCAGTAAAATTTTTTTGTGTTAAAAGAAGGAAAAAATTATTATAAGTCCAATATATAATTGTCATGGAGACATAAGAATGCTTTCAGACAGTATAGACTAACATTTGAATCCCATACGATAATTAGTTAACACTATTTAGCTTCAGAAACAAATTGAACAATTCCTTTTAAGGCTAGACCAAATTTTAAAACAGATCTTAATAAATTGATGAGAAATGAGGGGATTGTATAAAAGTTCCCTGTCTTAGATTTCCTAAGGTTTTCCTTTTTCTGCTTTATCCTTTATAAACTGGAACAAGAACATCTGTTTATTTTCTTTCTATGTATTCAAAGACATCAGTGTTAAGAGGAGAAAAATATTTTTGCTATTGTTGTGAGACCTATGTCTGTTCATCACCCACTAATGGGTGATAGAAAATGTTCCCAACATTTGATGTTAATTTAACGTATTTATTTTGATGATGATCATCCATTCTTTTAACATATATTTTTATTGAGTATCTTGTGAGGCACTGTGCTATATTCATTGGTGATATAAAAATGAATGGAGAGAGACAGTCAACTACTGTCTCAGGAGATCATAGACTTGTAGGTGAGGTAAGATGATCAAAGACATTATAATTGAAGAAAGGATGTTAACTTCTAATAAGAAGGATAAAAAAAGAGTTGTATGAGAATTTAGAAGAGCAAATTAATTTATTTTGATTTTGGACCATATTTATCACTTAATGCTAGTTTTAATTGTATATATTTTGAACTAGAGAGATACCTTATATGGTTATGTTTAACATATCTTCTAACAAATAGCCATCTACTTTATAGATTGTAGGACCTTGAAGTCAGTTTTTAGGCCAATATAGCCTGGCCAAAAATTTTCCATCGTGAGTTAGATCAGACTTGGTGGTATAGGCCTATCATTGTTTTCTTTAAAGACTTTTTTTTTATTTTAGTTTTCAATATTCATTTTCATAAGTTTCAAATTTTCTTCCCCTCCTTCCCTAAGATGGCATGCAATCTGATATAGGCTCTACATAGACATTCTTATTAAACATTTTTGCATTAATTATGTTGTATTGAAGAATTATAACAAATGGGAGAAACCTTGAGAAAGGAAAAAAACAAAACAAGAAAATAGTCTGCTTTGCTCTGCATTCAGACTCCATAGTTCTTTCTCTGGATGTGGATGGCATTTTCCATCATGAGTGCTTTGGAATTGTTCTAGGTCCTTGTGTTGCTGAGAAGGTCTAAGTCTATCAAAATTAGTCATTGAACACTGTGGCTGTTACTGTATACGGTGTATTCCTGGTTCTGCTCAGCATCAGTTCATATAAGCATAAGACTTTGTCTTACTTCTTAGTCTGTGCTTGTTTTATGTAATTACTCAAGCATATTCCATTCTTGTCAATAGAATACAAACTCCTAGAAAACAGGGGATGGCTTTTTTGGGTTTCATCCCTGCCTCTAAACCAGTATTATTAAACTTATAGAACATAACTTATAGAACATACTAGAACATACTTAAATTTCACCAATTGTCTAAACACATATTCATCCACTTGTCTTGGTAAATTGACAGATGTTATGATTGTACAGACAAGAATACTTATTAATAAAGCTTTTTTACTGTCTTCTCCTTTTTCTACTCCTTATCAACCTATATTAAGGAGTTGATCTTTTGGTGGATCAGCCATTTACTCTTGAAACCATGACGTCATTAGTGGAACTAACCCGCTTTGAGACCTTAACCCCACGATTTTCAGCCACTGTTCCTCCATGCTGGGTGGAAGTTCAGCAGGAACAGCAGCAACGACGGCATCCTCAGCATTTGCATCAGCAGCACCATGGAGATGCTGCTCAGCACACTCGAACTTGGAAACTGCAAACTGATGGGTAAAGTGTTTTTAAGTCATTGTTATATTTGTTATACAAAATACTCAGTTTTATGCCAGCGTCAGTTTTTTATGGCTTTTTGAGTCAGTTTTCACATTCTTATTTGAAAATTTAATAGCTGTGTGAGGAAGTCACTCAGATTCTTATTAAACCCATTTGGGAAGTGGGAATAATACTTTTTGGACTACCTGCCTCATAGCGTTATTTCAGTCAAAGGACTTTGTAAAACTTAAAGCATTGTGTAGATGAAAGCTATTATTTTGTGCATTACTCTTCATTTTCCTCTTCTTCAGTTCTTTATTTTGAATATTCGGTAATGTCATCAAATTTTGAACACTATAGTGTATTCTTAGGATTAGCCTGATAGAATGAAGTAGAAGTTAGCATTCACTCTACCTTAGATTGTGATTATTGATCAAATTATAATATGTATGAATCTTTAAGCTTAAATTACTTTTTCCTACAACGTAAAAAAAATCTGAAGCTAAAAAAATCATAAAATGAACTTTTTTGTGGTTTTTGTAAAACAGAGGGAGGGAATTGTGTATGAAATTGAATCTGTTATATAGAAATTGTTTTTCCTTCTAAGTTTATAAGTCTAACATGAAATTTTCAAAGCTGCTTTGTCTAATTCCTTTTTACCTTTTATTTTATTCTCTTAATTTTTTTTAATCCTATTCCTATTAATCCTGTTGCTCATACTTCATAACACCTCCAACCTCCAGCCCCAAGTATCTATTAAAAAGAAAACAAAGGAAGAACATACATAGTAAAGCAAAACAAATCACCCTTTTGTTCATTTCAAAAAAACGTACGTTACAATCTGCATCTTGTATCTTTATTTCTCTGTTAGGAAGTTGATAGTATGTTTTGTCATTGATACTGTAGGACTGCAGATACTTATTATTATGAGACTTCTTAAGTCTTTCAAAGTTGTTTTTCTTTTTTAATGTTATCATTGTGTAAGTTGTTGCCATGGTTTTGCTCATTTCATTGAATATCATTTCAGACTTCCCAGGAATCTCTGAAATTGTCCCTTTAATCATTTCTTTTGGAGTCGTGATACCCCATTTCATTCATATTGCGTAACTTGCTCAGCTGTTCTCCAGTTAGTTCAGCAGCTTCTTAGTTTCCCTGTCTTTACTATTGCTGCTGCTGCTGCTGTCGCCACCACCACAGCGACAAAAAGAACTGTTTTAAATATTTATGAAAATATGTATCTTTTTCTTCTTTTGAGATAGGTCACTTTTTAAAGTTTAAGACCAGTGTCGTGTACTAGTTCTAGTAGTTCACCACTGCCTCGGTAAGCTTAATGATATACTTGTAGGAAACTTAAAAAAAAGTGCTGACGCGATAGTGACAGGGCTGGGTTAAGTTCTAGTCGTGGTAGTTTGTATTTATACTTTTTTGGTTGTTTTACAGCAACAGCTGGGACGAACATGTGTTTGAGCTTGTCTTGCCTAAAGCGTGTATGGTTGGACATGTGGACTTTAAATTTGTTTTGAATTCAAATATCACCAACATACCACAGATACAAGTGACTTTACTGAAAAACAAAGCTCCAGGCTTAGGAAAAGTCAGTGGTAAGAAAGGAACAAAATTTATAGCTTGAATGAAATTTAATGTTATAATTGTTTTTTGGGGAATGGGGATAAATACTGACTTAAAGGAATTTTTTAAAATTCTTGGCTCGTGCTTGATTCCTTCCCTCTCCTCCTCTCCCCAGTTCTTTTTCTAAAACTTACTGTTTAGTGTAGGATTCATTTCAGTTTTACTGATAATATGTTTCAGTTCCTGATTGAAAATATATACATATGCAAATGTAGTTACTGGAAATTTAGCTTTTAAATTCCAAATTTTAGAGTAGTTAATCTCTGAGTCTTACTTTGCTTTTCTAAAAAATGGGGATAATAACTATACTTCCTTTCTTATATAGTTGTTGTAAGGAAAGTGCTTTTTAAAACTTAAGACATTATATAAATTCTAGTTCTTTTTGGCATAGTGGATAGAATACTGAACTTGGAGTCAGCAAGAGATGAGTTTGACTGGCTTCTGACGCTAGCAATGTGATCGTGATCATGAGTGAGTCAATTAACCTCTCTGGTCCTCACAATTTCCTCATATATCAAATGGGTTTATTAATTGTGTTATATACTTCCTAAAATTGTTATGAGGAAAGCACTTTGAAAAACTCAAAATTGTTGCCAATTTTAGTTATTAATATTATTGAATTAATACCTTATGTTGATAGTTTTGAAAATACAATTTTGAAAGTAGCGCTGGCTCTCTTTCCAAACAGATTTTGTTGTTATTAATTGAATTGAATCACTCGATCAGAGGGACTTCATTTTTTATATTAATGTGTTTTTTCTTAATGGAATTTTTATAAGATATTCTACCAGTCAATTAATAAGCTCATACTTATTGAGTGTATGTGGTCCAAGCAAAAGAACAGTATTAAGAATGTTATGAAAATAATTACTCTTTATAAAAATAAAGAAAAAATGATCTCTACTAGCATTGAACTTACATTCTGTTGGGGAAGACAGCAAGCACATAAAAATGCATTATTAATAAAAAAGTAAATAAATTCAAATGTATACATAGTATTTAAAAACAAGGTAATTTTAGAGAGTACTGACTCCTCAAAGGAGTGCGGTGTGAGGTTCAGGAATAAATTTGTGCAAAACATGGAGATATTGCTTAATCCATTTTAATTCACATTTTTGTAAATAGAAATTTTCCTGTGCATGGATGACCTGCCTAATATCATTAGTTACTTCCTTGAAAATACTAGATTAAGCCAAATAATTCATCAGTCAATCAAAATAATAGCAAGTCTGTAACTATATGCCAAGTACTGTGCTATGAATACGAAGTGAATAATAAGTGAATAATGAAATGGTCTTTGCTTTCAAGAGATTGTATTCTGTTCTTGAAATTAACATACATTCACTATAAATATAAGGTGATTTGGGTTTGGGGGAAGATATTACTAGCTGGGTTGATCGGGCAAGGTTTCCTTTAGACCAGTGGTTCTCAACCTGTGGGTCGCGACCCCTTTTGGGGTCACAAGGGTCACCTGAGACCATCGGAAAACACATGTTTCCTATGGTCTTAGAAACTGAGACACTGCCCTTCCATCAGTCTCCAGGTGGGTCCGCCCACATGCAGACGCTCCCACATACGAATATTAAAGGGTCCCAGCATTATGAAGATTGAGAACCACTGCTTTAGATGGTGATATTTAATCTGAACTTTGAAAGAAACTAAGTATTTTAAGTAGTAGAGAAGAGAGGGATTCTGTTCCAGGCATGCAGGCAGCTTCTGCAAAGGCATAGAAAAGGAAATATCATGTCACTTGTGAGTAAAAACAAAAAGGCATTTGTGACTCCATTTTAGATTATATGAAAATGGAGTAATTTGTACATTGGAAGCAGTTTGTGAAGCACTTCAGATGCTACATGGAGGAGTTTATATTTTATCCTAGGGCTAAGAGGGAACCACTGCACTTGACTGAGTAGGGGATTAGACTCAGTAAAGACCAATTTGGAAGCTATTGCATTTGTCCAGGGAAGAAGTAACGAGGTCCTGAAATGTGATGGTGCCTCTTTGATGTGAGCAGTGGGGATGGGGAGATGTGAGGGACATGGAAGAAGAATTCACAAGTCTTGCTAATGGCTTATATATGTGAGGCAAGGGAGAATGAGGAGTTAGGATGACTCAAGTTGTGAATGTTTGTAACTCAAAGGGAAGTGAGTGCCCTTAAAAAAATTGGGAAGTTTAGAAGAATGATGAATTTTGGGGGATACAGCTAAGTCCTTTTTTGTATCAATTGAGTTTGTGAGGTCTATGAGAGTTCTATTTCAAACTGCCTGATAGGCAGGTAATGATGCACAATTGGAGCTCAGAAGCAAGACTAAGGATGAATAGATCTCTCTGGGAATCATCATCATAAGCATGAAAGTAGAAAACCATCAACCTGATGATGATACAGACTATAGAGAAAACAGAAAAGTGTCCAGGACAAAACTTTTAGGTATAGTACCTGCAGTTAAAAGGACATAATATAGATGATGTTCCATCAGAGAAGTAAAAGTTGGTAGGTAGAGAAGTGAGGAGGGAGAAGAAGGAAGGAAGAGGAGGAGATAGTCACAGCAATGTCATTTGTTGCAGAGAGGTCAAGAACGAAGTAGATTGAGGAAAGGCCGTCAAATTTGCTTTCTTCTGGAAGAAGCATTTTCCAGTACTTTTTAATCTTACTACCTGCTCTCCAAGATTTTCTCCAATTTATTCTGTATGTTTTGTTGTACATAGTTGTTTACATGTTGTCTCTCCCATTGTAGTATGAACTTTCTGAGAGTAGAGAATGCAGGTTGGTTTTTTTTTTGGCCTTTTTTTTATATCCCCAGCTCTTAGCATGGTACCTGGTATGTAGTAGGCACTTAATACTACGATAGCTTTCTCATTTGTTCCCCTGCTTCCAGTCTCTCCCTGATCCATGAATTGATAACCCTAAAGCATAGCTCTGACCATTTCACTCACCTGTTCAGTAAATTTCAGTGGCTCCTTATTGGTATCTTGGAAGAGTGCAGTTGTAGTTAAATCATGAAGATAGAAACCTGATGTCAGAGACCATAGAAGTGATTAAGTGTAGTCGAAAGGGAAACTGCGGTGTAGACTTGGTTTGTTTGTTTTGAGTTTGACATAGAAAGTGAGGAGAGTCTGATAGCTTGAGGATATGACACTTTGGATCAAGTGAAGACCCAAGGCGTGGACGTGTTTGTATGCACTAAGGATGGACACAGTAGATAGGGAGAGACTGATAATTGTGCTGTTGTTGGGGAGTTAAGGTGGTTGGGAAAATCTGCTGGAGGAGACTGGAAACATGAAGGATTCATGCAGAAGACATAACCTTAGTCAGGAAAAAGGTTCTTCATCAGATTTGAATTAGAGATGGAAAGAATGGGGGATAATAATATTAACTGATTTTGAATTGTAGGGAAATAGGAGCTCATTACCAGTGGCTTCCATTTTCTCAGTAAAGAATGGACCAAAGGTTTTTGCTGAGTGTTAGGGGATGGAAAGTCATCCTGTGGAGGTTTCTGAATGGAGAAGGTTTAATGAACACATAATGTTTGGTATATGATGGTAAATAGAGCCTGCACATCAAATTTGTTTAAAGATATTTTCTTGTTAGTATACTGTGAGCTAGATAACATTTAGGTCTAAGTTATCAGTTTATTTTTTATGCCGTGTGAAACCAGATATAGTGTTTCCCAACTTGTAGAAGTACAGAGGTGATGACAGTTCAGATTGAACAAAAAGTATTAGAATTAAAGGCATTTTGGTTAAAAATTAAGTCTGCTCATATTTCTATCCTCTAGAAACAGCAGTAGATAGGCAGATCACCTTTCCTTTATCTCCAGCTCTTAATATTGAAGTGGAGCAAAATGGGAAGCCTTCTCTGGTTGAACTCAATGAAGAAATGCAGCACATGGATGTAGAAGAATCACAGTGTAAGTTGAATTTGACATTTCTTAATGCACAAAAGTAAAGTTAGAATTAAAATTACAACAGGTTTCAAGCATTTTCAAAGAATAATACTTCTGTTTCATGTATAAAGAATTTTTAAAAACAAATTTAAAAGCTAAGTATATTTATTTAATGATAAGCTTTAATTTTTATCTTATCTTTGAAGAGAATCGATAGATTTAACATTGTTGCAATATTGTAGAACTCTTTCCAAACTTAGGTTGAAATAGAAATTGACTTTTCAGTGGAAATTAGTTGCACTGTGATCAGTGATTTTTCACTCATTGGTTTTCCTAGTCATTTTGATATACTTCTTTTAAGTAGACATGTTGTAACTAAAACATTAATATTGCTACATTCTATTCAATTGCTTGTTATTTCCATCAATGTTTAAAAGAAAAAAAATCTTCTCATTTAAGGTCTTAGATTATGTCCTTTTTTAGAAGATCATAAAGAAGACATTTTATGTGGGCCTGTGTGGCTGGCTAGTGGCCTTGATTTATCAGGACATGCGGGGATGCTGACATTAACAAGTCCTAAGCTTGTTAAAGGTAAATTAATTTGTTTTCCAAATCTAAAGATATACCTACTGCTTTGCAAGAGGTTTTGTTTTTAATTTTACAAAACTTTTAATTGTATACCTTGCACTTGCAAGATTAATGGAACTAACATCTAGTTCAGGTTAATTTTAATTCTGTTTCTTTTGGAAACAATCACAGTGTATCTTTCTTAGTGTGCGATATAATTTGATATTTACTATGTGTAAAACTGTGTTCCTTTTATTAAAGGAAAGTACAAACAGAAATTACTCTTGTTTTCAAGGTACTTAACTCTACCAGAAGAGAAAGTATTTACAGAAAAAAACCGTAATATAACATGCATTGTGAAAAGTATAGAGGAGAGTTGCAAAGTATTTTGGGAATTACTTTTTTTCGTTGATTTTTTAAAAATTGTATTGGATGGATTTTTTTTTTTGAGTGAATAGTACCTGGAGTTACAATTGGGTGGGATTTCAACAGGTAGAGATGAGAATAGAATTGATTATAGGCATTGGAAAAGGGTTGAATAAAAGTATAGTAAAACAACAAAGGAATGAGTTTGCTGGATGGTCAGTAGTGGGACTGAATGAGTAGATCATGTGAAGGAAGAAATTATTAGATATAATTTGATTATAGTCTGGAACCTTATGGATTGGATTTAAATGACAGTGGAGAATTTGGAAATTCATCTAATAGGAAGTAGAAATGTAGTTGAATTTAGTTGAATGTCAAACTTATATGTGCAGAACTTTTCAAAATTTAGTTGAATGTCAAACTTGTATGTGCAGAACTCTTTTAATTAGAAAGATTTATGTATCCCATTTATGGGGTAGAATGAAAGTCGGAATTCAAAAAGTATAAATAAAAGATAATAGAGTATACTAGGGTAGTTTCAGTATGAATGGAAATCTGAAGTAGGGGTTATATGCCAGCCTTGATGTCAGCCAATCAGGGTTTTGAAGAGCTTTAGATACACATGCCAAACAAAGGCTTTGGAAAGTTAGAACAGACTAGGTTTGAAGATTGGTTATGGTTCTGATCCAGAAAGAAGATTAAAAAATGACATTAATTTCAATTCTGTCTTAGTAGAATAGTGATGTCATAAATAGAGATGGTAAAACTGGGTAGAGGAACAGTTTTATAGATAGATTTTGAGTTTTGAATATGTTAAATGTTGGATACTAGTATGATTATCAAATATATGTTTGGTAGTCTGGATCATTTTCTACTATAAGAACTGCTGCTATGTATGTATTTTGCCATAAACTAAAGCTTTCTTTTGATTTTTGACCTTTTTGGGGTATATATCTTACAGTAGCATCTCTCAGTCAAAGCATATGGACATTTTATAAACTTTCTTAGCACATTTCCAAGATTTTTTCCAAAATAGTTGGACCAATTCTTATTTTTTTAGTTTATTTTTTTCAATTAAATAAGCATTTAAAAATTAATCTTGTTTCTCCTACTATTTTCTCCTCTTCTCCTTTCCACCCCCAATAGTAGGACCAATTCACAGCTCCACAAATTTGGTGTGCCTGTCTTCCTACAACCCCTCCAACATTTACTATTCCTATATTTTGTCATCTTCTGATCAGGTAGCTGATCTGTTCTCTTCTAATTTTTCATGTTGTCACATAACCATTTTGACCTTACTGTGGTATATGGTGTAAAGAATTAGTCACATCCTAATTTCTGCCAGACTTTTACTGTTAATTCATTTCTTTAATAGGGGTTCAATAGACTGTGATTTTTAAAAATAAAAAAGTCAAAAATTAAAATAAAATAAGGAGGAAATTAGAGGAGAAATAGATCAATTGAAAAACAGTCAATAGAACTGAGAGGCAAAAATAAAAAACAATTCTTTGAAAAGTCTAGCAAAAAAAAAGTCTAGCAACTAGACCTTAGTAAATTAAACTTTGTTTGAAAAAAATGAAGGATGAAAATTAAATTAATAACATAAATGAGTAAGTAAAAGTCACAACAAACTGAAGAAATAAGAATATATATACATACATACATACATACATATATATGTATGTATGTATGTATGTATGTATGTATATACACCTCTATATGCCAGGAAAACTTAGAATTTCAAGAAAGTGGAAAGTTATCTGTTTGTAACCTTTAACCCTTTGGGGAATGATACTTGTTCTTAATATTTGCTTCAATTGCCTTGTCTAATATCTTAAATATTAGACCTTTATCAGAAAGATTTGCTGCAAAGATTTTTTTTCCCCAGAGTGAACTGTTTATTTTCTAGTTTTGTGTTGATTTTGTTGGTTTATAAACTTAAAAATTTTACATGATGGGAACTTCCTCTCTTTATCTCCTCAATCCATTTAGTCTAGTTTGGCCAAGAAATCTTTTGCTCTGTAATCTGTAGTTGTGAAAGGTGTCTCCTTTTGTGCTCCTCCAATTTGTGTATGATGCAACCTTTCATTTCTAGGTCACATACTCATGTGTACATTATGGACCAGGAAGGGAATAAACATTTAGTAAATACCTACTATGTGCCAGGTGTTATGCTAAGCAGTTTACAAATATCTCCTTTGATGTTCACAACACTGTGAGGTAGGCACTGTTAGTATCCTTGTTTTACAGTTGCAGAAACTGAGGCACCTTGTAAGTGCTTTCTTCGTTGTACCATCTAGCTGCCTCAATTGTTGGTGGTATGTGATGTTGTTCTAAATTTAATTTCTGCAACACTGTTTTTCAGCTTTTCCTGCTATCATTGTATATAGCCCTAAAACTACTAGAAATTACAGTAAATGAAAGAAATAAAAGGCCTAGGCAGGGGAAGAGAAGATTCAAAGCTACTGATTTTCTGGCAAAATTATATTACTTAGTTTACTTATTCTCTGAGATTTTTTCTAATTGCTTCCATAAAATTGCAAGATTTATAATAAACTCAGAAGAATAACTGCAAACTTAATGTAGCTATAACAAAATCTAGGAAGGAATAACAGAAAGGGAAGTCCCATTTAAAATAGCTTCATAATGCAAACTCATGCCAGTATAATAAAAAATATTATACATCCTGAAGTAATTTACAGATTTAATGGTATACCAAAGTACTGATGGCATACATTATACGTATAAGCAAAATCCAAAATTCGTTTGAAGGAACAAAGGAAAAGAAAAGACTTTCAATCTCCAAGGAAATGATGAAAATATTAGGAAGGAAGAAGTAATAGCAGTTAGATACCTGAAATTATACCATAGAACATTAAATACAAAAATTGTTTGGAGTTGACTAAAATCTGGGAATAACTACAAAAAGGTGTGTGTGTTTTTTTCTTCCCACAATCATTTCCTTATATATCTTCCCACATCTCTTCAATAATGTCATCTTTTGTGACAAACAAAATCATTTAACTAAAATTAAATGGCAAAATGTTTCTGATATATCCAGCACCTGTATACCTCTGCCTCACTATTAAGAGATTAATAAATTAATAAAAAAGAGATTAATTGTTATTAAGATTAGTGTTTGTCTTTTAAAAAAGCCATTGTTTACATTTTTCTCCTGTTTCTGCCTGGTTTACTCTGCATCAGTTTCTATAAGTCTTCCTGTATTTCTTTGAATACCTTACCATTTGCCAGTTGTTAAAGTGCAATAAATGTTCCATTACATTCACATATATCAATTTGCTAGGCTACTTTATAATATTTGAACAGCCACATGTTTCCACTTTTTCTTGACCAGATAAGAGTCTTGCTTTGAATACATGTTTTTATTGGGGACCTTTATTCTGACATTTTACTTCCTTGGAGCATATACTCAGAATGGGCAATATGTAATGGTAGAGGTAGTGGATATATCAAAATTAAAATAACAGAATCCCAGCTTTCAAGGTTATTGTCATTATTTATTTCTTATTTCTTTTAGGCATGGCAGGAGGAAAATACCGTTCCTTTTTAATTCATGTTAAAGCAGTGAATGACAGAGGAACAGAAGAGATTTGTAATGGTAACATACGCCCTGTGGTGAGAATCCCATCTCTGAAACCTCAGAGTAACAAGGGTCATTCACTTGCTTCACTTCTGGCAAAAGTTGCAGCAGGCAAGGTAAGAAAGAGTATCATTTTGAATTCTTGCTTAGCTGTGTTAAACTTGAATGAAAAATCATACAGAGAGAAAAACATTTGTTTGAGAGTCAGGATATCTGATTTTGGCTTTTTCTTTGACTTTGGAAATGTCATATATCTTCGTCTTTATCTTTCCCCAAATAGAAAATATCATTGGTATCAACCATATAACAATAGTTTGCAATATATGAAGCCATGTTAAAGCAATTTAGGAGAAAAATTCAAGTCCCTGTGCAGCATTGGAATCTATTACAATATTGTACTTATAATCCTTTTTAGGGCTTCATTTAAAAACTTTTTTTTGATTAATAGAAGTTTAAATTATAAACACTTTCCTTGGTTGCTCCATACTGATTGAAATGGTCTTCTTTTCACTCTGAATGTGAGTGACAGCGACTTTATATCTGTAAGAAATCTCGTAGATAACCCTCCCTTTTGTCTGTCCCTGTTCACTAATGGTTTTTTCCAGAGGTATAACCTCAATCGTACTGGCCTTTTTGCTGATTTATACAAACAGTATTCCATCTTTGGTCATCATGCATTTGTACTACTTTTCTCCTATATTTGGAATATATTCTATTTTCCCAGATACCTCTTGGGTTCCTGGGTCCTTTAAAACTACAATTAAATGCTGCCTTTTATATAATACCTTTCCTGATTTCTTCTAGCTGCTGATGTGCTTTGTTCTCAACCGACCTTGTATTCTTCTTACATACAGTGTGTGTATGTATGTATCTATCTGTCTATCTATATACATATATATATGTATATACACACACAGACATACATATTATTTGTTACTGTTTCCTCCATTATAATATAAGCTCTTTGAGGTTGGGGTGTTGTTTTAACCTTCTTCTGTGTATCTGCCCCAATTATAATGCCTAATAAATACTTGTGGTGATTTGTTCCCTTGCTCTTATGTTTGTATTTTATCCTAGGCATTTGTTGTGACAATTATCCCTTGAATACTTATGTATTACTTATGTCATTGAAGTCAGAATAAGGAATTAGAATGAGTAGAGCTTTAATGTAGGATAGATTTTTTAAAATGTAAACCCATTAAATTTTTTTCCCTCCTTGTATATTGGTAGCAATTATTGTTCGTATATTTCTGAAACTGTTTTTCTGTGTGATTAGGAAAAGTCATCTAGTACAAAGAGTGAAAGTAGTGGTTCCTCAAGAAAATCTGAAAACCTCCGGGGCTGTGATTTGTTGCAAGAAGTTTCAGTCACTATTCGTAGGTTTAAGAAAACCTCAATTTCTAAAGAAAGGCAAGTATATTCTATAGTAGGGAAAACAGATGGCTTGTAATGGGGAGGTCATCTGTGTTCTAGTTTTAGCCTAGCTAGTACCTAATTGTGTGGCTTTAAAATGTCCCCTCATTTCTTTGCGCCTCAACTATGAAAGGAGTTTGGATGGGTTGATCTTCGTTTAAATTCTTTTATTTTAATATTATTGGCTAAAGTTTCCTTTAATTTGATGTGAAAATATGTTTGTCTGTTTCTAAAAATTATTTAATCACTGATTATATTAGTGATTAATATATATAATATGTAATATATTATATATTATATATAATTAATATATTAGATTATATTAGTCTGTAAAGTAGTTCATCTATCTGTATTTAGCATTGTGTGCCTTATTTAAGATGTGATTTAGTGGGAAATAAAGCCACCTGTATTTGAATTTTAGATCTGACACTTGGTAATGGTGTGGCTCTAGGCAATTCTTTGCTGGAAATAAGTTTTCTAGGCTGTAAATTGAGGATGTTACTAAGTTTTGGTTGTTAATAGTCCTAATATTTGTGATGTTAGAGGTAATTGCATTTTGAAAATTTTATTGTTGTCACTAATGCAGTAATCATTTCTTTAGGGTTCAACGATGTGCCATGTTACAGTTTTCAGAGTTTCACGAGAAGCTCCTTAACACACTCTGCAGAAAAACAGATGATGGTCTAACTTCGGAACATGCACAGAGCCTTGTGTTGGACACCTTGTGCTGGTTGGCTGGAGTTCATTCAAATGGACCTGGAAGGTAGTAAGATTTCATCAATTGCCGTCCCTTTTTCTTAACTAAAATTGAAGGCCGTTTGATAGACTTTCAAGAGTCTTTCTGGTTTTATTTTACAGCTCAAAGGAAGGAAATGAAAGCTTGCTTTCCAAGACACGTAAATGTCTTTCTGACATAGTACGTGTTTGCTTCTTTGAGGCTGGACGAAGTATAGCCCATAAGTGTGCCCGATTCTTAGCATTATGCATAAGGTTGGTGATTCTTTTAATTTAGAAGTTTGTATTATATGTTCATGCACACACAGTTTTGACATGTTGTTTTATTTACAGTTTAATGTTTTTAAAAAGAAGTATGAAAATTTTTAAATTTTTACATACCTGAATAGTAGACATTGATGGAATGTACCTTGAAAGTGCATCTAATGTGTCCTCTACCTTCAGACAAGAACCACCTAAAGCATCCTAGTCAAATGTTTCACTTTACTTTTTAAGGCCTGCACGGAAGGAGGTTCTACTCACTCTGGGTGATTCTCATTTTTTTTTTTATAAAAATTCACGTTCAGAAGTTCTTTTTATTTATTCCTTTGTGCATCATCAGCATTAGACCATTTTTTACTTTTATTCTCTTCTCTGTGGCTGTAGAAAACAATTGATCACCATGCTGTTTCACATACATAATCACATTTCTAGGACCATCCCTCAACCTTATATTCTACAGGCTAAATAACCACAATTCCTTTAACCTTTCCTCATAGGTCCTGTTTTCCAATCCTTTAACCATCTTCGTGGCTTTCCTCTGAACCCTCTCCAAGTTTTTCCACGTCTGTCTTAAGTTGTGGAACCCAGAACTGTATAAATTTTGACATGTACAGTGCCTTCAGTTGTGTAGTGCGTATGATCATTACTGGAGGGGTAGGTGGGGGAATCTGAACCATAGATTCACTTAGCTTGGGGTACAGAGTGTGTTTGCCTTTATTCATGTTTATCTTTACTTTTTTATTTGTGTCCAAGTACTCTTCTGCTGTTATATATAATCTTTTCCCATGTTTCAAAAAGTCAGCATGTTTTCTGTCAGATCATCAGATGAGGTCATTATTAGTAATGTTAAATAGTACTTGACCCATGACTCTTCTTTGCAGATATATTTCATGGGGTCTGAATCACACCACTTTATAAATATTCTTTTGATTATGGTCCTCTAGTGAAACATAGATCTAGCCCCTGTCATATTAATTTGTATACCTGAGGAACATAATCAGAAATCTTTCCAAAGTTGAGATAAAAGTCATTTTTTCTTTTCTCTCTTATCTTCCTACATATTAATTCTGTCATACATGCAAATTATATTAAATTTATGACTATTTTGGGGGGTTACTTATGGTATTTGGAATTTGATTCCTTGGGTTTTTTTTCCTGATCTCTGTATTTTTCTTTAAAGGCCAGTTTGAAAATACTTTATGGGTATAGTAAAATTGTTAACTTTATGTGAATGTGTATTAGCCTCTAAGGTTAATAGGCTAATGAGGATTTTAAGCTGCTAGAGAAAAGTAGTATATATTAAAACATGATATTATTTCATCTTTTATTTTCAGACCTTACCTGTGTTTCTGTCCATTACGAAGTGATTCTGTAAAGCTGGAAAAAAGACTGAGGTTTCTAGGATAGGCCTCTTTAAGTGTCTTCAGCTGGAAGCTGTGTCCTATGTTGTGTAGACTTTTTTTAATAGTCCTTGATTTGCAGAAGATACCTTAGGCATTTTCCTTTCAACCCCTATTTACTTATTTGGTTTGCTAAGATAAGGGGCTTAAAGGAGAATGAAACAAGAGTGATGACACCTTCCTTTTGAATATCTCTTTTGAACAGAATGGTTGGAAAAGAAATTAAAGGGCTAGAAAAACAGTATTTGGAATGCTAGTTATCCTGACAGGTACTGCCCTTGAGCATACATTAGAACCTGATAAAAATTTTCTTGTTATAAACTAAATCTTGGAGACCTAATTACTAAACACATTTTGGAGTCAATATTGGTATCATAGGATCATAGATTTAGAACTGGCTGAAAATATCTTTAGAATATTTGGGAATGTTTTGGGCAAGTCAGTTAACATTCTTGGCTTCAGTTTTCTTGAAATTGGATTAGAGAATCTCTTTTAAAGCCCCCTTCCTGAGTTCTGAATCCTGTGTTCTATAATCACAGTGTTATTCAAATGTGTGCTTTTATTTTTGTTTTGATAGCAATGGCAAATGTGACCCAAGTCAACCAGGATTTGGATCTGTTCTGTTGAAGGCTTTACTTGACAATATGCCACTTTTACCTGCGGCTGCTACTGGTGGTATGTGAAAATAGACCTTCTCTAAAATTAAAAAAAATTTTTTTTAAAGTATTGTTAATTCTTTATTTTTTTTCATTGTTCTTTTGCTTTCCATTTCTCTTCATTGGCCATCTTTTATTTTCTTCTTTTTTTTGTTTTCTTTACTATGTCAGTGATTATTAGCTCTTCTAAGAAGTGAAAGGAAATATAAAAATCTTGTCATTCATTTTTTCTACTGGTTATCTCCAATTTGAAGATTAATGACTTTAATGGGCATGGTTATAGGTACAGATCATCACCCATCCTTCCCTTATTAATTTCCTTTTTTGATTCTTTAGTAGGAAATAGGATTCCCAAAATAGTCCTCTAGGCCTTTTTCTGGTTGATGGAAAATGATAAGACATTTCGTCTTCCCACTTGTTAATTTGTACTCTCAAGATATGACTGGTTTATTTTCTTGTAACCTATATCTTTATGTCTTTCACTCCATTTTTGTATAGATAATGTTTCTAATTTGTTGTAACACCCTGTACATCCTTTGGATTATACAAATAATCTTCAGATTATTTGCCATTTTGATTCTTTTATGATCATGGTATCCAATTTAGTTCTACAATCACTTTTTGAGTGCCTGCTACATATAAAGCCTGTGCTGGCATTGGGTATACAATGACAAAACAAAAAATCCCTTTTGTCAGAGTACTTATGGCTTGCTGTTAGATGATTTGTTACGTATATTGTATTATTGTCTAAATAATACTTGAATTTTGAAATGTTGGAGAAAAGTTGTTTTGTAGTCAGGGAGTAGCCGTAATCATTTTCAGCACATTATACTTTTTACATACGTGATCTAACCCATTCCTCTTTTTAATTTTGAAACTCATTTCTGTGTGTACCTGAAGTGCTTAAATATGTATATGGATGTACTCACTATCCATCCAATTATATGTAGTAGTCTGTGCAGTGTGTATTTTCTTCCTCTTGCTATTACCTGAATCAGTCATTGGGGCAAGCTTTTGCATGGTTAAGGATTCCAGTGATTTTTTAGTATTCCCATATGATATCATCTGTAAATATGAATATCTGGAGAATCTTACTATTTATACAGAATCTCTCTTCAATTTAGACTTTTCATAGCACATCTTCCATGGCCTTGATCAAAGACTTTGAGCCTTTTTCAAGCTTCTATTGATAATTAGTCATCAAGGGGCTTGTTATATTGGCAATAAGCATACTTAATTAAATTTTTGGTAGTTGTTTTCTTCTTGCACCTCTTGTGTTTGAAGTTAGTGCTTTAGTTAATATTCCTGTTTGTCTGGTTTCGTGTATTCATCATGAGTGCTGCAATGGGAGATAACCAAGGTGATATGATGCTCCTTGTTGCTGTTGGGTAGACAATGAAACACAGTTCTGCCAATGCCTTTATTTTCACTTCTGTGGAAAACCTATGAACTGTCATTAATGTTTTTCTGCAACTTCATCTTTCCTGATTTCCTTTCTTGTGAGATTGTTCAAATCATTGTAGTTTAGTTCCTCCAGCAAATATTGGAGGTGGATTTCACATTTAGAGTTAGTACCTAGAGTTAATGTTTGTAAACAGTGCAGAAACTTTCTAAATATTAGCATCTTTTCTCCTGTTCTCTGTTACTCTGTCATTGTTGCTTCAGAAAAAGAATTATTTTTTGAACTTACCTGTTTCGTGGGTCAACCTGGGTGAAGCTTTTAATTTTCTAGTGATGAGAAGCCTCTCTGTACTTAACTCAGTTGATACACTTATCTCTTCCCAAGCCTTCCTAGCTTGCATAAGACCTAGAAGAGCTTGTGTTTCTCCTACATAGTCTTCGCAGTTTGTCAATACCATGCTGAGCCATTGGATATTAGAATTCTGTGGTGCCTTTTATCATTCATTAGCATCACAGATAATAAATTTTGATAATAGTTTAAAATATTTTTTTAAAGCAGTGATAGCATCTGTTGCATTACTTTTTATTTTGTTTCTGGATTTTTGGTATTGTTTTTTCTTAGCATTGTCATTGTTTTCCGGTAATATTTTGGGTTTAATAATTTTATCTAAAATTTATCCATTTACAAAGACTGCTTTATCTGATGTAGCTCAGTTTCATCCTTTTAAGGGCTTTATATTTAGCTTTTTTTCCCTTTCATATATTTTTCCTTTTACTATAAACGGCAGATTATAAGTCAGCTAAGGTTCTTTGTTGATGCATGCAGTATACAGAGAGTCTCTGACTTTACAACAAAGCTGTGTAACCCTGTGTTTTGCTTTGCTTTTAGGATCTGTGTACTGGTATTTTGTTCTGTTGAATTATGTTAAAGATGAGGATCTGGCTGGCTGCAGTACTGCTTGTGCATCTTTACTCACTGCTGTGTCAAAGCAGTTACAGGAAAGGTTAACACCGATGGAGGCTTTACTTCAAACCAGGTACTTAAAATAAGTAATTTGGTTCCTTTTAGGTTTACTTTGAAAATCTCCTTAATTTAATTAATTTTTGAATGCCTCAGACCCTAGGTGTGTGATTATGAGCAAGTTACTTCCTCATCTGTAAGATGAGCAGGAGAAGGAAATGGCAATCCACTCCAGTATCTTCACCAAGAAAACCCCAAATGGGGTCATGAAGAGTCACTGAAAATGACTGAACAACAGCAGGTTCTAGAGCATTCCCTGAAGTCTTGAAAAATTAATGACTCACCTAAGGCCCAAAGCTAATAAGTGTCAGTGACAGACCTTGAATGCAGGTCTTCTTGACATGGAGACCAGCTGTTTATCCACTATACCTCTTGTTGCTGTTTACCTTAGTGCTTGCTTTAGGGACAGGAGTGTAGAAGAGAAATTATCAGATGACTTGATTCTGGAGTAGTAGGCCAGAGAAGAAAGAAACACTAGGAACATGTAATATGGTTTCAATTGAAGGAGATATGAGAAGTCCCAATTTCCCAAACTGGCAAAAAAAAAAAAAAGGAATAGCATTAACAAGGAATCTGACTCATAGTCTAGGAAAGTCTTATCATGATTTTACTTGCAGAATCTCCCTCCCTTTCATTTAAAAAAAATTTATTTTTAATTTATGGAGTAAAACAATGCATTTCCATAACATAATACAATTAAAAAAAGATTGCACTGCAAATCTACAATGTACAACTTGCTATTTTTTTTAATATATACAAAAAAAATCTTGTAAATTTCTTTTCTTTTTCCCTTCCCACTCCTGCCATGGCTACCATTAGAAATAAAATAGGGATGGGTGTGTGTGTGTGTGTGTGTGTGTGTGTGTGTGTGTGTGTGTGTGTGTGTGTGTGTGAGAGAGAGAGAGAGAGAAATTGATCTATACATACTTCTATATATCAGTTTTTTCTCTGGATACAAATAGTGTCTTTTGCCATATGTCCTTTATAGTTAATTTGCTTATTTATAATAGTCAAAATGATTTAGTCACTCAATTTAGTCACTTAAAACAATATTGCTGTTATTGTATACAATGTTCTCTCGGTTCTGTTCATTTTGCTCTTTGTTATTTTCTGCAAGTCTTTCCATGTTTTTGTAAAATCATTGAGCTCATCGCTGATGAGTTCCTTCATTTTTTTGACCCCAGTTCTGAATTCTCTCTCAGTCTTGTTCTTTACCTCAGAGCCCTTTTTTTCCTTCTCTCTAGTTCCTACCTTGTGCCCCAGGGTGGGGGCAGTCTCCCTTCTGAAGGGAATGACAGGAAATGTGTTCCTAATATACCAATTTAAAACTCAGTGTTTCTGTAGAGGACAGCATCTTGGTATATCTTCCATTTTTAGCCTGAACTGAGAAGCAAACATGTGTCTGCTGTGCCCCTCCTCTCCCCTCTGTCCCTGCCTCCTCTGTACACATATATGAATATGTAAAATGTAGCAAGATGCAAAGAGAGAGAGAGAGAGAGAGAGAGAGAGAGAGAGAGACACACACACACACACACACACACACACACACACAAACAAACACACACACACACACACACACACAATTTCTATGGTAACATTATTTCCTGTGTTCCAAATAAATGACTTAAAAAAACCTTTTTTTCCAATTTAAGTTACAGATTTTCTCCCCGTTTTTCCCCTACCCCCCACTTCAAGATAGTGAGCCTTCTGAATACCTTTTCCCCCAATCTGTTCTCTCTTATATCCTCTCCCTGTAGCCCCGTAACTTTCTAGTAGGGCAAGATGGATGAATATACCTCAGTGCCTGTATGTCTTATTTCCTAGTTGTATGTAAAAAACAATTTTTTTTAACATTTGTTTTTAAAACTTTGATTTCCAAATTCTTTCCCTTCCCCCCTCATCTGCCCCTTATGGGAGGACATGTAATTCAATATAGGTTGTACATGTGTAGGTTATACAAAACATTTCCATAGTAGTTATGTTGTGAAAGACTATATTTCCCTCCATCCTATCCTGCCCCCCAACTTATTCTGTTTTCTCCTCTGACCCTGTCCCTTTTCAAAAGTATGTGCTTCTAACTACCATTTCCCTGAATTTGCCCTCCCTTCTATCATCACCTCTCATACCCCCTTCCCCCCTACTTTCCTGTAGGGTAAGAGACCCAAATTAGTGTGTATGTTATTCCCTCCTGAAGCCAAATTCAATGAGAGTAAGGTTGACCCATTCCCTTTCACCTTCCTGCTCTTCCCTTCCGTTGTAACAGTTTTCTCTTGCCTCTTTTATAGGAGATAATTTACCTTATTCTATTTCTCCCTTTCTCCTTCTCCCAATATATTCTTCTCTCACCTTTTAATTTTATTTTTTAGATATCATCCCTTCCTATTTCAACTGGTCCTGTGCCCTCTGTCTATGTATACATTTACACACATATACACACACTCACACACACACATATATATCTATATATATCTATATATCTATATAGATATATATAGATATATAGATATGTAGATATAAAATATCTACATATACGTATGAAATCTGCTCAGGCCATTCTGGGCCACGCGTCTGCACCACTGTGGCTCACGCGAGACAGCGCTTGACTCCCAGTCAGGTGAATAGACCCTTCTTGTTGGCCTGCCAGGCTACCTTCAGCTGGAGATTTGTTTCTCTCTGTCACTTTGTGGGTTCTGTAGCTCTCAAATTTGTTCAGAATCATTTTTTTTTTACAGGTTAGAGGTGATTGGACCAGTAGATAAAGCAAGTTCTTGCTTTTACTCCTCCATCTTGGCTCCACCCCCCAATTTAAAAATTTATAGAATGAAAGCTAGATATCCCAAAAAATGAATTATTTAAAATTAGGAGGACTTCCCACCTAATGAAAATATTATGAATTTTATTTTATAGAGGCATACACTAGAACTCTCAGGTATGAAAGCAGGCCTTTATTTAGGAATTTTAATTTCTAATTCATTTTTTAAAATTGATTCAACAAACAGTATGTATAAGTCATTGCTATAGATCTGTGGGAAATAGAATAGTGACTTAGCCATCACATCTGTAATTTGTATCATACATTTTAGTTGGAGAGATCATATGTAGCCAAGTAACAAGAAGTTAAAATTCCCGTAAGTGAAATATGAATGAAGTTTCATTCATTTTAAATAGATTGCTTCATTTCTTCTTTTTCAGATATGGATTATATAGTTCACCGTTTGATCCAGTTCTCTTTGATCTGGAGATGAGTGGCTCCTCTTGTAAAAATGTGTACAACAGCAGTATTGGTGTACAGTCAGATGAAATTGATCTCTCAGATGTCCTTTCAGGTATAATCATTTTTTTTAAAAAACTAAAAGTGTTTAATATTGATGAAACTGAGTTTGAATTTTACTGAACCATACAGCCAATTAGATTGTAAGCTGATTATACAGTGATGAAAATGTCACTGTTTAATTCAGCTTTTTCTGCCGTTGATCATCCATTTCATTTTCCTGCTCTACTTTTCCTTAAAGGAAAACTGATCTACAGTGTTGTCAGCTGCCGTGAACATTTTAAGGAGATTTGTTTGAATCAAGATTCTCTGACTCTCAATCCTCTATTATTAAATTAATATGACGATATAAGAGGAAGACACAAAAGTAACCCCATGAGGGGTTTGAAAGGAGAAAATTTTTTATTACATAGTCTGATATATATAATTTACTGAAGAAAACCTGTTTGGGTGGATTTCATTTCACTTTGAATTGGGCTTTAAAGAAGTCTTAGGTCCTACACACAGTTGTTTTTTTTTTCCCCTGTCCAGAAACAAAAGGTGGAGTGGCATTTACCCAGAAAAAAATAGCTGGTGATTTTATAGTAAAAGCGTGTGAAGAAGAGCTAAAATTCAGACAGCAGTTTGTTGGGAACATATTGTAGAAGTCTTTAAAATGCAAGGATCAGGGTTTTGCATTTTAGTCTAGAGAAAAATAGGGAATTGGTAAAGAATGTTGAGTGGGGTAAATATGTGGTATGATTAACAAGACTTTTAACTCATGGGCTGCAGAAGGTAAGGGAGAAAAAATAGTTAAGTTTGACCTACCTTGTTACCATCTTAGAGGACGTGTCTAGTAACTTGCTACAGATATGATTCCTGTGGTTAATCTCATGCTTTTTTGTGATCTGTTATGTTATAGGGATCCGTATAATATTGGAATCATATTCTGATGTTTGAGGTGATGTTTTTTAAACAAGTAAAAGTAGAAAGTGTGACTGAATTAGGTATTAACAGGAAGAAGTAGAAGCAATTCTTTTCTCCACTAAATATTGTATTTCCAAGTTTATGTTCAATTGTCACTCGAAACTCAATATTGTTTGAAATCAGCCATCATTTTCCTTCTGACAGTGGCTTCCTGCATAATGGTTTTGCTAATGGTACTGGGTATTTTCTCAGTTATAACTGAGACTTAAAACTTAAGTGTTTTAATTTTTTTTCCTTTCTCTATATCCATTCACTAAATTATATTGATTGTTTCTTTACAATATTGAATCCATCCTCTTCTCTTATATCTAAACTCTCCAGCAGAGCCTAGTGCAGTGATATCTCTGCACACAGTAAGTGTTTCATAAAAGTTTGCAAGGGGCCCAGTCTAAAATTTCCTTCAGACTGTTATACCCTACCTCCTCTTGTGTTATAAGGAATTCATCACGTAAATATTCTGATCGATTTCACTGAAGTGTTATTTTGATTTTACATGTCTCATGTTAATAAATTTAGCTGACTTCTTTCACATAAAGTGCAGATTCCCTTATTGTAGCTTTAGAGACCCAGTTCATTCATTTTGGGCCTCTGTCCTTATTTATAATATATTATTACTAATTCCTTCTGGCCACTACCACCACAATAGCACCTCCCCCAATTCATGCACCAAACTTACAACTAGTGAAATCCTCCTACCCATTGTTTAAGGGCCCCATTCAGATATTGTCTCCTATCTGGAAGTTACATCTCTGCTATGTAAGATAAATGATTTCTTTGTCCTCTGATTTTATAGCCTTTATTGTTTATAAGTCACATAATATATTATGAGGCACTTAAATTTGTGTCTTTTGTTTTATTAATATAGGAGTTCCAACCCTCACATGATAAAATCCTGTCATGGCTTTTAGTCCAATGTATTGTCCATGCTAGTCCATTATTCCATATTGAATATATCCATAGAAAAAGAAAAAGGATGACTTATTTAAAAATTCTGTTGTGTATCATAATGTTTAGGGCACGAATTTTTTACTAGCAAAAAAAAAAAGCCCATAGTTTCATCATCTGGGACAGCAAGTTGAATAGCTCTTGGTGTTCTAATAATAACTTGTTGCTTTCTTTTTTTAACATTAAAAATTGTCATTGTGTATGATGGAACTTAAGTCTTGTTCTGTTGTAGGGAATGGCAAGGTTAGTAGCTGCACAGCTGCTGAGGGTAGTTTTACTTCTCTGACTGGACTCCTGGAAGTTGAACCTCTGCACTTTTCTTGTGTTTCAACGAGTGATGGAACAAGGATAGAAAGGGATGATGCAAGTACGTTTACTGGTATATACACTCTTGATTATTTTATACACACACACACACACACACACACACAGTTCAAGTAGAGAAATAAAGTTTTATGCCTTCTTGTGGAGGAGAAAATTACCTATTTATCCAGAGGGCTATTTTGAAGAGGATAGATCTCATTTGCTTCATTTTCTTAAAGGAATTGCTATACTTTGAAATTTTATAAGTACATATTAGCTGTATTCCCCTTTGCATTTCTTTCCCCACTTTGTACTTTCAAATGACAAGCTTCATGTGAATACACATAAGGATATGTCAAGTTAATTTTGAGGTTCCTATAGATTGATGCTGCAGGCACAGTAGGCTAGCAAGAATGCAGATCTTAATGCCAGACTTACAGTTTTTGACTGTGAGTCTTGAGTAAAGCAAGTAAAACATTCAAATGATTTTTCTCCCTTTTACTACCATGATGAGACAGAGGAAACATAAGTACTTCTGCAGATTATTTTGGTGAAATGTCAGTATTATGTTACAGTGTTAGTGCTTATATTTTTCAGCAATAGCTGACCCTTTAACTGCGTAGGTGACTGGAAGGATTATAATTATTTATTTCCTCAGTTTTCACTGTAACTTTAATGATTGGTGTTGAGAGTGTTTCTCACCTTTTACGTAAGAGGACTTGGATCCTTCATAAGTTTATAGATCTTTCTATCCTTCCATCCATTCATCTTTAAAAACACTTTTTATTTCCTAAAGAACCATTAACTCTTTTTCTGAGTTTTTGTGCACCTTGCTTATTATCAGAAGACAAAGGCAATGTGATTAATTAAGATCAGGCAAAGTGTACTGATTCTTTTAAGAGAGAATTAATTTCAGTGACGCAACGGGCTCTTCTGTTTGTTGATTTGTCCATATAATTGAATTGTCACATAAGCAGTTAAAAAAGTGCTTCTTCCCACAAAGATTGAAGGTAATGTCTAGGATTGTTTTTAGTACTGAAAAGTAGTGTATATTTCAGTTACTGAAAGGTGTGCTTCAAATTCTGTTAACAGTAACTGCTGAGGAACTATCCATATTGATGATTTTTCTGATATTTTGTTGTCTGGAACTATTTGTTTTAAAGTTAGAACTTCAGTATAACAGTTTATTATTTTTTATTTGACTCTGTCTCAAGTCAAATTGCCTCTTAAGGTACTGGCAGATGTAGTTACTGACACCAGCACTTTAGAGATTATAATTACATTTTTACTCAGATTTGTGATTTTTAAGGGTTATAAAGCACTTTATTCACATAACCCAGGAGATATATTTTTGCTTTTCTTTTTTTGCTTTTTTTTTTGGAGGGGGGAGGCAGGGCACTTGGGGTTAAGTGACTTGCCCAAGATCACACAGCTAGTAAGTAAGTGGTGAGTGTCTGAGATTAGATTTGAACTCGGGTCCTCCTGACTCCAGGGCCAGGTCTGGCGCTCTTTTCACTAGGCTGCCTAGCCACACCTATTTTCTCTCTTCCTACAGACATGGAAATAGGTCTTTTAGAGGTTAAATTACTTTCTTATCATCAGTCAGCTATTAAGTGTCATGAATTAGGATTTGAACCTAACCCTTTTAATTACAACTCCAGAAAATTCTCACTATGTCCATTTCCAGTAATAACACTAAATTTACCTTGACACATTTAGTTAAGGTATTATTTCTGGTCAGGCTATATCTCAGGTGTTTAGGAACTTTTGTCTTTATCAGCAGAAACTACATAAATACTAGTCTTTTTTGCAGTGTTCATTGTTACACAAGGTCATCTTTTCCTATAACTTAAAAAAAATAAAAACTAACTTTGGTACACTCCAATTTATCCTGGATAATTAGGAAATGGGGCGATTTTTTTTATAAAACAAATTTTTGATTAACTCACTTTTACCATTTTTAAAGAAGAAAATAAAATTACTTAATATTATACTTACATTCATATCCTTTTAGGTGTTTTTACTTTTGAATTTAGAAGGAACCTTTACCTTTTAAAGGTTTATCATTGTGACATATAAATTGTCTTGTATATCATCAAACTGCATTATGGATATTCATATTTGCTGTTATAATACTGGTTAAATAGCAGTTTTCTTTCACTTATTTATATTCAAATTTTTAAAAATAAAAGCTGTTATTGTATGAACCTTGTCTTCATCCTTGTTTGTATGTGTGTGTCTGTGTGTGTTGTTTTTTGTCTTATGCCAGTGAGTTCCTTCGGGGTTACCCCCGCAGTAGGCGGCCTCTCTTCGGGGACTGTTGGGGAAGCTTCGACCGCCCTGAGTTCAGCAGCCCAGGTAGCTTTGCAGTCTCTCTCTCATGCAATGGCTTCAGCTGAGCAACAGCTCCAGGTGCTGCAAGAGAAACAGCAGCAGCTTTTGAAGCTTCAGCAACAGGTTGGAGACTCTTTGGCTATTTATTTATGATGTCTCTAAACTTCAAAAGCTGAGAGAAAGTCGTCAAATAAAATTGGCCATTCTTCCTCATCAAAGGAAGTGAGGGAACTGAGATGAGCTAATTGTAATAGTTGCTTGAGTAACTGACAATGTGGGGTTTACAAATAACTTGGATGGTCAGAGTAAAATAGGAGTTTATAGTCTCTGAAATCATTAAATCAATTATTTGGTCTATTGAACGTGCGTATGAGGGAATGCTAGCATTACTATCTTCATGCACTCTGGTAGGGAATGCTATTGCTACTTGTGTAGTTTAAATTGTTGTGCTAAGATCCTAGATGAGAGACAAGTTTCTGTCCTCATGGCATTAATGATTTAAGACTGTATTTAATGGCAGTTTTCATTATGTTTACTTAAATAAACATCAGTGTGAATTACAAAGTATGCTTTAGCTATTTAATTTTATTTAAGTAGAAGTTGCCGAAATTCGAAGTTCCACTGTTTTCAAAAATTTTTTACATGGAAATGACATTTCTGCTTCCGCTCATTTTTTCTGAACAAAGCTTCCCTCTCATTAATGCTTTCATTTCTAATGCTTTCTCTTTTATGTCTAAATCCCCTGTCCTTTACAACTCCTTTGCATAATTTTTGGAGAATGTTACAAAATAATTTTGTTAAAATGTTTTATATTACTTTTAATTTCTTTAATGGCAATTTCAGTTAAAGATTGACTTATTTAAAGTGAGGATTTATGTTAGATAAGATCATTGTATTAAAATGTTTTATATTTGTCTAGCAATGCTTTATTGTCAACCTTATTTTTATGAACAATTTATTTAAACTACGATTGGTGATGTAATGGCTAACGTGTAAGAATGTGTTGTTTATGTTTAGTGCCTATTCAAGCAAGTTGAATCCACTTTTGCTGCTTCTCATTTTTTACAGAAAGCTAAGTTGGAAGCCAAATTACATCAGACTACAGCTGCAGCTGCTGCTGCTGCATCAGCAGTGGGTCCTGTTCACAACTCTGTGCCTTCTAATCCAGTGGCAGCACCAGGATTCTTCATTCATCCATCTGATGTTATTCCACCTACTCCAAAAACAACTCCGCTCTTCATGACTCCACCACTAACTCCACCAAATGAAGTTGTGTCTGTTGTGATCAATGCAGAACTTGCACAGCTCTTTCCAGGCTCAGTTATTGATCCTCCCACAGTCAATCTTGCCACACATAATAAAAGTGCAAACAAATCTAGAACGGTAATTGAACGTAGTTTTGAAAGAATAAATATTTTGATAGTTTTAATTATTCATAGTTTTTAATAGAAAACAACTTGATTCCAATTCTGATAGAAACATTTTTGAGGTATAATAAGTTGTGAAGTACCTTAAAATGTAAAGCAGTTAATTATATCCTGTAGCTTATCTTGTTTAAATGTTATTTTAACAGATTAGACTAATCTTGAGCATGGTTTCTCACTTTTTCATTGTTAGACTCCACTTGGAACGGGCCTTGCTCTAGCAATTTCTCATGCTTCACATTTCCTACAACCTCCACCCCACCAGTCTATTATTATAGAGCGAATGCATTCAGGTAACATAAGCTTTTAAAGTATTAAACATTTATGTTTTGTCAATTGTTTTAAGACTTAATATATTAGACAGGTTTTAAAATAAGTTTTTTAAATAACTTAATTTCCCTTTCTTCTTTGTAAATAAATCTCATCTGCTTTTATGTAGCCAGGAATTATATAGGTCAGAGAGGTTGGTTGTGTTCGAACTGATTGCTCACCAAATGAAAGGAGAGTGCCATGGAGCAGGGCCAAACAGTCTTTGGAGAGAGCTGACTTCATCTCTACAGAAACTTTGTTCATGAACATCATTCAACAGATAAAATTAGGAAAATGAAAGTTTGGTTTCAGCTGATTGCTGACGTTCTGACAGAACTCTTTCTTTGTATATGGAAGGCAGCCTACTCAATCCATCAACTAAAAAGCATTAATCATGCACCTACTGTGTGCTATACTCTATAAAAAAGTGCTAAATTCAGTGTTAGCACATTGGGATGCTCTGGGCCAATTAGGGAAAGGGCCTGGCTCAAGGTCCCACAGATATGAGTTAGCAGAACTGGAATTAGAACATAAAGCCCTAATTCTGAATCCTACAGTCTTTCCACTGTACTGTGCTGATGGAGAGCGATGGGTAATTGGGGCTTTGTTTACTCCTCTATTTGTATTTGTAAGCCCACTCAGTCTGATACTCTAGATTACTGAGAAAGAGTTAATCAAGTTTTCCCACTATATGTTGCTTATTTATAGGTCATAAGGTAGGCTTTTTTTTTTTTTGCTTAGAATAATTTTTTTAGGTTTCTGTGTTTCCAGTGATCTCAAATTATTTACTACTTTTGCTTCTGGTAGTACTATATATACAGTCTACTGAAAGAATCAGCTGGGATATTGACATGAAAATATGATAGGAGAATCTTACATTTTCCAAACTCCTCTTTTTTGGAGGTAGAATTCAGTGCTTTGGCTGTTTTTGTTCTTTGCCTATGCCAAAGTGTGTTCATCAAATAGACTTAATAGATAAGATAGAAATGGTTTTAAGTTTATAACCTTGGTAATCATGCAGCCATTGTTCCTGTACATGGTAAAAAAGTTATTATATCTACAAGTATATGTAGTATTGCCACACCAGTATTACAAGAAAAATATAGCAAGCATATTTTATTTCATTTGAATTCATTGAAAGTGATGAGCCATACTGTAATGGTTAGCTTGTAGGAAAATGTACAGTGCAGGTTAGTAGATGATAGTTATAGTGCCACTTGATCGCAGTGTTAAATATTATGTGCTGTGTGTATTCTTTATAAATGGTAAAGAAGTGAAAAGTAATCTATACAATTATGAAAATATCTGTTAAAAGTGCTAGTTATAATTTGTTACCTTTTATATATTAAATATCTACACTAGGTTTTAAGTTTCTTGAGAGTAAGGTTATATCTTTTCCTGTCTTTGTGTACTCACCTTTTTGCATATAGTAGGCACTAAATAAGTGTTGGTTGAATTTAATTAGATTCAAACTTTTTATTTGCTCAAACAGTGATATTGGTCAATTTTAAACTTAGTCTTAAGCAGGAAGAATTTTGCTTTTGTTTCTTAAGATAATTAGTTTATGTAAATTGCTTCCTTATAAAAATTAAAGATATTTTTCCAGACCTCTATTATGCTGTTATGAATGTATGTGAATTGCCTCCTCAGCAGTAATGTTACTCTTAAGAAATTTAAATTATTTACCTTTTTCAGTTGGAAAATAAAATGGCTTCAGAGAATTATTTATTGAAAACTTGTAGATTCACAAATTCCTTTCCATTATTTCATGAGTTTAAAATTTATTAAATAGTTTTGTACAATTTTTTTCTTAAAATAATTCCCTAAAACTTCCTTTAGTGGATCTTTTGGTTTAATTGATTGACGTATGGTGTTTTCAGGCAACCGTGCTTTCTCTTTATAGGAGCAAGGAGATTTGTGACCTTAGATTTTGGCAGACCTGTACTCTTGACTGATGTATTGATTCCTACTTGTGGAGACTTGGCCTCTTTATCAATTGACATCTGGACATTAGGAGAAGAGGTTGATGGAAGGCGATTGGTAGTTGCTACAGATATTAGCACTCATTCATTAATTCTTCATGACTTAATACCACCTCCTGTATGCAGGTTTATGAAGGTAAAAAAAAAGATACTTGAAGGAAATTAAAAAGAAGGGGAAATAATTTGTTTTCATTTTATTACATTTTCCCATAGAACTAAATGAATTGTTTGTTCCATAAATGTTTCTGGCAACCTATATTTAATATTATACTGGTAATCAATTAAAGACTTATTGTATATTTATTCAAATGCTATTTTTCTAAAATGTTTATTATGGCAGTTATTTATTTTTCCTTTCAGATCACTGTCATTGGTCGGTATGGCAGTACAAATGCTAGAGCAAAAATCCCATTAGGATTTTATTATGGTCACACCTATATCTTGCCATGGGAGAGTGAATTGAAGTTAATGCATGATCCTTTAAGAGGAGAAAGTGAATCTTCAAATCAACCAGAAATTGATCAGCATTTAGCAATGATGATTGCCTTGCAAGAAGACATACAGTGCAGGTTAGTGGAGGATATTTAAAGTGTTACTTCATACTAACATACAATACTGGAATCAATGAATGAATAAGCATTTATTAAGTATTTACTGTGTGCTAACCATTGTGATAATTGTTAAATGTACAGAAAGAAAAATAAGACAGTCCCTGTCCTCAGGAGCTTGTTTTGTATTTGAGCAAAGACAACACATAAAGTTAGTTGCGTGTCAAATTGTAAGGTTCAGAAGTCCTGATATTATATCAATACATCTATTGTCTGGTGTTTGAGGAACATGGAGGTAGGAAGTATGGTTAAGACCTAGAGGATAGGTGTGGAACTTGCTGCCTGAGGGCCACTCAGCAAAACTCCTGAATATTGAGCCAGATGAAAATAAAAGTTGAATGTTCAACAAAATGAGTAGTCATGTCAGAAGCCGATCCTTCCAATTGGCCGTTGGGCAGCCAGGACTTAGGGGAGGAATTAATGGGAGGGGAAGGTGTAGTGGCTGGCCTAGATAGTGGGGGAACTAAATGAAGGTAAAGGAGAGAAGACTGCTTGCATGGTGGTACCTTTGTCTGGTGCACATTTATATAAAGAAAAATGTATTGCTTAAATATTAAAAAAAGGAAAGGAAGTAGAAAAATGGTATATATTATATAGTTACAGAAATATTTAATGGGACATTTTGTTTGAGGTTTCTTTCATTAGTACTAGTGTTTGTTTTCATTTGTTTTCTTTGGTATCAGTAACATTAGCATGTGTTCTTTGTGGTTTAATTTTTTGCATGTGTTTTTACATGTGTATTTAAGGAAGAATGTACGCAAAATATTTTACTTTGCGTTTTTCCTTTGTAGGTACAATTTAGCTTGTCATAGACTGGAAACCCTTTTGCAGAGTATTGATCTTCCTCCTCTCAACAGTGCCAATAATGCACAGTATTTTCTACGAAAGCCAGATAAGGCAGTTGAAGAAGACACTAGAGTATTTTCGGCCTATCAAGACTGTATTCAGTTGCAACTTCAACTCAATTTGGCTCATCATGCAGTACAAAGGCTTAGAGTAGCATTGGGTGCAAGCAGGAAGACCTTAAGAGAACTTCTTGAATCTAAAGATTTAATTCAGATATCCTCTACTGAGCAGTTACGCACAATCATCAGATATCTCCTGGATACCTTACTTAGTCTCCTTCATTCTTCCAATGGTTTGTGTTGTGTTTATTTGATTTAGTTTAGCTTATCAGTACATTTGGAAGCATGGTTACTTTATCCTTTTGTGTTGGAGCTATAGCGTATGTATGAATAATTTGCAGGCTTGTTCTGGCTCAGTGAGAATATAATTATGCATGGTAATATTTCTAATTATTTTATTTCATTTTGTTGATAAATGTTTACATAGAAGTTTTCATTGTTCTCTTTTGGTAGTTGTAGGTTTCTGCAGTCTTTGTCTTTGTGTCTGTGAATTGTGTCATACAAATTGGTAGATATCTGAAAGTTTACATATTAAACTCCATTGTTTCAGTATATTATCTTTATAGTCAAATTATTTTCATGTAGATTATTGAAAACACTGTTTAGAAAAAAATTGAAGACATACCTGAAATTTTCATGTTCTTAATCATCAATTTATTATCCTTTGTCCAAATTATTATGATAGGTTTTTGGGTTGATTTCCCTTCCTATCTCCTTCCAGGATTTCCCACTCTTTCACTAAGCTACCCAAGTGATTTTTTTGACAGCACAGATCTGAACATGTGACTGCTCTAGTCAGTATATTCCTGTGATTCCTTATTGCCTCTCATATAAATATAAAATCAACATGTTTGCCATTGTAACCCCTTTACGGTCTGTCCCCAATCTACCGTGCCAGCCTTATTATACATTTATTCTCCTTTGTACGCTTTACAATCTTAGCCAAACTGGACTGTTTCATGTATACAGTTTTCTATCTCTTTATATTTTCTCTTTCATGCCTTGAATCTAACCCTTCCTCACCTCCTTGTTTTAGAGTCCGTATTTCCTTCATGATTCAAGCTCATGCATCTTTTTCTTCATGAAGCCTTTTGTAATCTCTCCAACTTCTAATGTCTCCTCAAAAATATCCCCTTGTGTCTTTAATACACATTTAACTATGCATTTTGTTTACCCTCGTATATGTAAGCTCATTGAGGGACGGATTGCTTCATATTTTTTTTTTGTATCCCCACATTGTAGCACAAGCTTAGCATGTAACAGACAGGTAACAAGTTCGATTTATTGACTAGTACCATTTCCCTTTTCCCTCCAAATGCAATCAAGAAACACGATATAGAAGCCAAATTGAACATGATTGCTTTTTTGACTTTAGTTGATATATCTGATCAAGTAATGACATTATATTTGCAAAAAAAAAAATTGTTTTAATTGTGCTGGCCTATAGACATCTTACTTAAGAACATTTAGAAGAAAAACATTATTACATTAAAATTTCATTTTATTGAGAAGCCAGTCTTGTTTCTTTCTCTTAACAGGACACTCAGTTCCTGCAGTTCTGCAAAACACATTTCATGCACAGGCATGTGAAGAGCTATTTAAACATCTGTGCATAAGTGGAACCCCAAAGATACGTTTGCACACTGGTCTTCTACTTGTTCAGCTCTGTGGTGGTGAAAGATGGTGGGGGCAGTTTCTTTCCAATGTTCTTCAGGAATTGTACAATTCAGAGCAACTTCTGATCTTTCCTCAAGACAGGTAGGACTAGAGTTTTGGACATTTCTAGTGTAAGTGGAGTCATTTGGTCTATTTTCAGTGGTCTGATGTAGGGAGACTATGGAAACTGATGACAGGGTGAAAGAATCATTTAGCATGTTAGAAATGAAGATTAACAAACATCACAACTGCTGGTAAGCATAGTCTTTAAAATATTGCTTAAACTTTGAGTCAGGGCTGGTGATATTTCAAAAAATTGATAATCTGAGGCATCTAGAGAAAGGAGATAAATATCCTGGCTTTTCAGTTTAGACTTTGATCATCATTCATCTCTACTGCCCTAAAGGGGTGCAAAGAATAAAAACTATGTTTTCCGGTGAAATAATTCATCTTTGTCCATTATTAAAGTGATTGTTCTTCCTCTTTTTGAATTGCTGAAAACAAGAACAATAAAAATGTTGGAGTTTTCAAATAATCAAGATAATGTGCTGAAATATTAATCATTTATCACATCCCATACTCCATGGGTGTGTATACACTAATATAATAGTACAAAACACGATCAAATTAAAAACAATTTATCTTTCGTTGTTTTTTTCGTTTGGGTTTTTTTGCTTTTTGGAGGGGGGAAGGCAGGGCAGTTGGGGTTAAGTGACTTGGCCAAGGTCACATGGCTAGTAAGTGTCTAAGCCCAGATTTGAACTCAGGGTCTCCTGACTCCAGAGCTGGTGCTCTATTCACTGTGCCAGCTAGCCACCCCAACAATTTAATTTAGAAAGTAAAACTGTTACAATATCGTTGTTGTCTTCTTTGTGATTGACACGGGGAGGCTTATTGTGAGAGCCATTTTGTTTTATTCTGCTCTTTACTTGCATTTTGTTTCTCCAGAAAGCAGATTGGAACATGTAAATATAAGCCACTCTGATAAGCTTTCACTGCCCTGCATCACCTGGCCCTAACCTATATTAACATTCTCATTAGATATTACCCCCTGTCCTGTAGATTTAAAGTACAATAACAGAATAAGTTATTTTCTTATTTCTGTCATTAGCAGTAGTCTTTTGAATTCCTCAAATTTAAGAATTTAGAGCCACAACAGCTATTAGATTAGCAATTAGGAGACATAATTTTTGTCGTTAGTTCTGCTTATCACCAGTTGTGACCTTGAGCAAGTCACTTTCATTATTTGTGAAGTATGAATTTGGGACTCAATATTCTCTAGTTCTGTATTCTATACAGCATACCTATTTCCTGGAAAGTTGTTTTCCTAATATTAAGGGCTTTTGCCTTAGGAAATTTAGTCATCCTAACCTATGTAATCCCTTCCCTGTGACTTGTTAATTATCCATTTTTACTGTCTTTAGTACAAACTATGTAAATTATATTTAGCTGACATACAGAAACATACTTTTAAATCTACCTTAGATATTCACAGGTAAATGTTAGCAGAGATATTAAAATGCCCAATATTCTGTTTGATTTACTATTTTTTCGTTTATCACTTTTATCAGCTGCCTACAGTAAAATTTCACTTTCTTCTCTCTGCTCCAGCCTCCAGTCTTTATTTTTATTGTTCTTAATTATTGTCGTTTTATGTCCTAAAATAAGACATGCTTATTTTAAATGCATTTTCTTCTTTTTTCATTTTCTTTCCTCAGTTATGGATGTCTTCTACTTTTAGTCATAAATTATATGAAGATTCTTTGCGGAAAGGAGTCTTAGAGATCATGTAGCCCATAATCTCCTATGACACACAGGGAACTTGAAAATCTGAACTAGGAAGTGACTTTGGAAGTCACATGGCTTGCCCAGTATCAGGGGAAGGATTTGAATCCTAATCTTTTAGGCTTTAAGTTAATTTTCTACTGGTTTTACTGTTTGTCTTTCATCATTCTTGTGACTGATTATGGCAAATTGTTATGTACAAAATAGATGGACCAAGAAAACTTAGTAGAAAAAGTGATAATTATTGGTCTTGTGTGTAGAGTACACTTTTCATTTTTGTTTTTTAGAGTTTTCATGTTGCTTTCCTGCATTGGCCAAAGATCACTTAGTAACAGTGGAGTCTTGGAAAGCTTGCTTAATCTCCTGGATAATTTGCTGTCACCTCTTCAACCACATTTGCCTATGCACAGACACACAGAAGGTAATATTTATTTTAATGATTAGATACTTCTGTACCTTATAATAAACAGAATATTAAGTTCTCCCTGGAATATTTTAGTATTTGTAGTAATATAGTATTATATTACTATATGTATTCAGGATATTGCCAAAAGCCATATTCTTGACTCAGACTAAAGGAAACAACAATTAATAATATTATTTCCTTTCTTATCTATCAATTTTTTATTCTTGGAAAGGGAAATTTGTAAGTTGTTTAGGATATATTTCTGGGAACATTTTTTACTTTTCAGTGTGGTGATAATTTGTTGTTCATTGTGCTTCATAATCTTCCAGTTCTTTTATCAGTAAAAATATTGATATGTATAGATTTGTTGTCTTCTTTTATCTTTAATTCTTCAAAAAATTATTAATTGTATTGTTTGATGAGTCTAAAATCTCATTTTTTCCCTTTGTTTCCTTTCTTTTCCTTTTGTCTCCATCTTGTAGGAGTATTGGATATTCCCATGATCAGTTGGGTTGTAATGCTGGTATCCAGATTGCTAGATTATGTTGCAACCATTGAAGATGAGGCAGCAACTGCCAAGAAACCTTTGAATGGTAAAGAAAGGGAGAGGTTTCTGACAGGTATCAAATATTTACATTAATATGTTAGGGAGAATATAATGTTAATTTTAGAGTTACCCAGCATTCCAAGCTGGGTTGAAGAACTAAAATATAAACTTTATTGTTGAAAATTTGGTTTAATAAAATTAGTTATGCAGTACACATTTTAATAGTGAGTTTGCTGGAAAATAGATCATTCTGTAAGGGGGACCATTTGTTAAAGCAGTTGTTATTTTTTAAAAAGTGAATATGGAAGCAATTTAGTAAAACTTAGCGAAAGTAAGGCTTATAATTTGTGCCATAGTCTGTGCCTGTAGTTCCCTTTCTGTTAAAAAGGGTGTCCTTCTCTTTCCTTTGTTATTCTAATTTTTGTTGCCAGCAGTAGATTTTGAGGTGAAGATGGGAGGTAGTGTCGTACACTGGTAATAATGTTGAATTTGCAACCAGAGGTCCTTGTGATGAATCCTAACTACCATTTTGTATTGTGAACTATGTTAACTCTGTGACCATACACAAGTCACTTAATCCTTTTAGGCAGTTTCTTTTTCAGTAAAATTGGAGGTTTTGAATAAAAAAACCTCTTAAGTTGCCTCAATAAGTCTCTGTACAATAATAACAGAGCCTATAAGTCCCTATTCCAGTGGTATTGGAAGAGAAATTAGGGATGTCAGTAGAAATATACAATTTAAGAGACATTCCTCTGTGGTGTCTAGATTGTGTTGCTGAGACTAGGAAGAATGGTGAAGATAGGTTATGCATTAATTCCCTCCCCCCCATTTGTTTATGATAAATATGATAAACTTTATACCTTTCCATACTTAAAGGCAAAAATAGGGAGCAGTCATAGTAGTAAATAGTGTCGTAAGTTATAATGCAGAATTTAATGATTTGAAGTTCTATTCATAGATTTAAAATAAATACTGTCTCTTTCTCATGTAAGAAAAAAATTCAACTTCCTCCTTTGGAAAGGAGTGTTACATTATGAAGTTAACTTTTATTAACATGTTGTTAAACTTGATACTTGCTCCAGGCCTTTAGTTCAGGTGTTTCTGTGCTGTAGAGAATTTATAGTAGACTGTTGATAATATGTCTTCCTTACCATAGTGTAGTACAGTGGTGTCAAACTCAAATAGATATAAATCTCTGTGGACTGCATATTGACTTTGAACACCATAAATTATCATTATGTTGTACATATATGTTTGTCTTTGGTTTGGGCAACACTTGGGGGTTTTGGGTACTGAATGTGAGCCCCCTTGAGTTTGATAATTCTAGTTTAGTGGAAAAAGCACTGCAATAGAATTTAGTAGCCCAAGGTTATATTTTTGACTCTGCCACTGGAACTTAATGAAGTTGTATCATCTCTCAGGTCTTCATTTTGCTTTTTTTACAAACCGAACCCTTTACCATCTTCTGTAAGGCCTCCTGAAAAGTTATGTGATTCCCTTCCAAATCTGTAGTAGTATATTTGGGAAATTATTTCGTGATTCCCTTCCAAATCTGTAGTAGTATATTTGGGAAATTATTTCAAGTATTTTCCTTATCTTTGTGAAAGGAAATATTATTTAGGAAACTACAGACTGTTCTTCAGTTGGCCATTTTGCTCTTCATCCACTGATTCCATGTGGAAGAAAGTTTGAGTGACTATTTGAGTGACATTTTTATCAAACCAACTAACTTAATTCTATTTAACATCTGTAGAAATTTTAGAGATCTAATGTGATAGCATAATGAAACTGAGGCAAACAATTAGTAAATCATCACTTAAAAGTTGTTTACAAGTTGAAGGGTGATACAAATGTAAAATGTTTCCTACAAGCAAAATGAAAGTCAATTGTCTTTTTGGTAAGATTCTTGCAAACAACTATTTTCCTTTAGGAGTTTTGAAAAATTCCTTCCCCTTCTCTGCCCCTACTAGTTCCATGCATACTTAAAATTTTGACTTTATAATGCATGCATTATTTACATGTTTCCTAAGGTTATTCATCAGTAACCATAATTGAGTTTTTTTTTCCCCACTGAGTTAGGTCACCAGTGGAGTTTTATTAACAACAGCCTGCATACTCAAAACCTAAATCGATCTTCCAAAGGCAACAGTAGTCTTGATAGATTATATTCCAGAAAGATCAGAAAGCAGCTTGTTCATCATAAACAGGTAATTTTCAATTTTTAAATTTTTAACCTTTTAAAAACTTTTAGTTGTTTCTTAAACACCTATTTTTAAAAATGTTACTCAGCTTTAGCTAGCCAGGAGTGGGGAACCTGTGGCCTTGAGGCCACATGTAGCAGGTTCCCTGCCCCTGAGGTAGACATTATTCTCCCACTGGCTCTTACTGAGAATTTTCTGTTTTGATCTTCCACTTATTCCTCAGTTATGGAGCACAGGTTCTTTTGGGAATGTTTACTTGCCCATCTCATGGGCCTTACTGTATACTTAATTTTGTGTTTGTAAAAACTGTAGTTACTTTGGGTAGTGCCGATTTTTGTTGATTTTAGAAATGATAAATTCTGAGTAGTTATCTAATATTCTGTTTACATGCATATTAGTAACATTGGCATAATAGTAAGATATTTAAAATAGATTTTGGGGATGGATTTTCCTGACAGTAATATTGGCTTAAACTTAATTCCAGTGTCTTAAAAAGGATGGATTTGTAGACTGTAATGACAACATTAAAATTAGGGAACAGGAAGGATAACTATGCATGTATCTTACTGTAGGAAGAGTAAGTAGTAAGAGAAGGGAATAACTATTTATATAGAGCATATTATGTGTGAGACACTGTTTAGCAAAACACTTGTATCAATATTATCTCCTTTGATGTTGACAACTGTCCTGGGAGATAGATGTTGTTATTAACCCCTATTTACAGTTGAGGAAAGTGAGGGAAACATAGAGGTTATGTGACTCACTCAGGGTCTAACGGCTATTAAGTATGTGAGGCCTGATTCTAAACCCATTACTCTACTGCACCGCATAATTGTAACCTGTTGTTAACTGATGTCACTAATGTAAATACATCTAAATACCAGTGACATTTTAGAAACATCTGCAAATCACTGAAGTATCTCTGTACCCTAAGGACCAATGGGACCTCTCCATCTGATTTGAAGCTGATACCTTCCATAATTAGCATGTGAACTGTTTTATAGCAGGGACTAGTTTTTTGTTCCTGTTTATATCTCTAGCACTTAGCACAGTGCTTTACACATAGTAAGTGCTTAATAAATGACTTTTTTCATTCTTCTGTTCACTGGTCTACCTGTGATTTCTGTTATTTGAAGCCATAGAACCCTGTGTAGAGTTTACCAAGTAGAGAATAATTTCTATTGAAATGTAACGGTTTAATTCTAGCAGACAGTCTAACCTCTTGGGTTAGTTACAACTTGGAAAGTGATGGGTAACAAAGTCACTATGTCAACAGACATTTATTAAGCATTTCCTTTGTGCTAGGTACAAGGGAAATAAAGATAAAGATGAAACAAAGCCTATGCTTGAGAAGCTTGTAGTCAGTTAGAGGAAATGATAAATATAGAGCTAAGTAAATAAAAAATAGATTTGATGTAAATGTACAGTAATTTCATAGGATTACAGGGAAATTTTCAGATACACAGATTCAGGAACACTTATTTTCCAGATTTTTACAGGTTATTACATTTTGGTTAATTGATTCATGATGACAAAACACCCAACAAACCGATTTTTTTTTAAACCAGTGTACTACATTTTAAAATTCAAATGGAAGTTTATACCTTTCTGTTAATGGCGAAACTCCATTTTATCCAGGACACCACCTTCTCAGTGTCTAGGAATTTGAGGAGCTGCATTAGTGCTTGGGAAATTGAATTACTGTTAAGAAGGTTGCTTAGTGAGCTCAAAATTTTAGCAGAGGGAATTGAATAATCTCTTAGGACAGTTTCATCCAGGTAAAGTTGAAGTAGTTTTTTTCTTCTTAACTAACTGGTTTACCTTTCTGGTGAGTGGAACACATGCCGCTATAATCTCCCTGGATTCATTTTTTCCAGCCCATCACTAGAACTTTCATTATTATGTTAATTGCTGTAATATGTTGTTATTTTAGAGTTTCAAAAGTTACGGGTTTTTAAGAGGACTGGATTTTTAAAGCACTGGCTCTATTCTGTCATATCTCTTCTGTCATAAGATCTCCATGGAAATTTGAGAGTTACCTTGATCTCATTAATAATGACTTCATCAAGCATATTTTTAGGTATATTTGGGGATATTTCTTCCAGATGATTGTTTGCATTGTTGTTTATTGATTCTTGTACCCTTTTAAATTAATTTCAGGATATGTCTTATAATATAGCAGCTAGGTGGCACTGTGGATTGAGCACAGGGCCTGGAGTCAGGAAGACCTGAGTTCAAATGTGGCCTCAGACACTCACTAGCTATGTCATCCTGGACAAGTCATTTAACTTCCGCCTGCTTCAGCTTCCTCAACTGTAAAATGGGGACAATAATAGCACCTACCTCCAAGGTTGTTGTAGGGATCAATCGAAGTAATATTTGTAAAAGCGCTTAGCACAGATTAAGTGCTATATGAATGTAAGCTTTAGTTATACATATATATTTTATACTTCTTTGCAACTATTGCAATCTTAAGTGAACAGTTTGCATGTGACTAGAGTATTCTATAATACAGTTTTTACAGGAAGCTTTGGCCCCAGTCTAGAAGAATGCTGTATTTCTATGGCTTATATTTTTATTTGTTAATTTTTATTTTTTAGCAACTTAATTTATTAAAATCAAAACAGAAGGCTTTGGTGGAACAGATGGAAAAAGAGAAAATACAAAGCAACAAAGGATCATCGTACAAACTTTTGGTAGAGCAGGCAAAACTAAAGCAGGCTACATCAAAGGTATTGTGATCTTACAGCTTTTAATTTAAAAGCCTACCTACTTCACAAAAAGTAGTTTTCTATTTTATTCTTTTAAATAATTGATTCTCGAGGTTTTGATTAATGCCAGTCATCACTATTTATTTAATTCACCAGTCACTTGAAATCCTAGCTTGTTAGGCATCTTTTCACTGAACCCACTTACAGGACTTCAAATCAGATCCTATGTAAAAGCGTTTTGATAATTGCATAGTTATAGTCTAATTTTAAATTACACAGTTGATATATTTCTTTGCTTTGGTCTTTGCTTCCCTAATTGTTATGAAATTATTTCAGCTTTAGAACATTAGGTTATGGTCAGAAATTAGTAACCCACGCTTAAACCTGTTGTGCACAATACCTTTCTGGAGTGTTAAGCAAGGAAAGTGAATAAACATTTATTTAACAACTGCAGTGTCCCAGGCATGTACTAAGTGCTTTTACAAATATTATCTCTTTTGATCCCTGCAACTTGCGGGATGGGTGCTATTATTACCCCCATTTTACAGTTGAGGAAACTGAGGCAGATAGTGGTTAAGTGACTTTTCCAGGGTGACACAACTGGTGGGTGTCTGAGGCTGGATTTCAACTCAAGTCTTCCTGACTGCAGGCCTAATGCTGTATCCACTGCGCCACCTAGCTGCTACCTTACTCTTCAGAAGCATTGGTGTAGGGATTATTAAATTACTAGGAATTAATTTTTGTTTTACAAGTTATTTTTAAGGGAAAGAATTGTCATATTCTGAATTAAAGAAGAAAATACAGGGTGGGGAGGGAGAACTTCTTAGAAGTTCCCTAAATTTTTTAAAAAGACAGCTAGCAATAACTTTAAAGTTTCTTTGGATTTACTTTATAATAAAAAGCTTGCTTCTCTAAATCCTTTAAATTTAAATTTTTTATTACAATTTATTTTAATACATTTTAAAATTAATAAATAAAAATTAATTATTTATTTGAAATAATAAAAATTAATGAATTGTATTAAATTTAAAATTTTTAATTATAAATTTAAAAGGATTCAAATCAGACTTTAAATTCTCTTTAAAACTCCTCAGTTATTAAAAATAATACATGTTTTTGAAATCTAAATTTTTATGTACTTTATCTACCTAAAATATAACTGTATGTGTGTGTGTGTGTGTGTGTGTGTGTGTGTGTGTGTATGTATGTATGTATGTATGCACATGTATATATGCAAGTGTATTCAAATGGATTTATTTCAAAGCGATTAAAGGATTTTATTTGTTATCCTAGAAATTTAAAAAAGGAATGAGTTCAGAATAATAGTTACTGTACCTGTGTTTTATTTATTCCAATATCTATTCTCTTTACACTAAAAATATGGAAACAAACATGTCACTACAAGAAATCCTAAAAAGTATTCATCAGCCGTCATTTATGTTTTGGAAGGCTTGTGATTTTTCATAAATTAGTTATTCCACAGAAATAATAAAAGTAATTTTTAGGCTCTTTCAAAGAGGTAAAATGTAATGGTTAGAATGAAAAAACCACAAGTGTTGCCTAATCTGTGGTTCCAAGTGATTTGAATTCTTGTGCTCAACCAATAGACTAAAACAAAACCATTAATCCCATCTCCTTAAGATTTTGGACAATCTGTTTTGTGACAAAAACAATCCCACATAACATGTTATTTCATTGTAATTAGTCGTCAGTACATTAAAACCCAGTTTCACTCTGACATTATAAAACTCTTAGCAACAATTTGAGTTTCTCTCAGCCCTAGTGACATTGACTTTCTTCATAATTTTTAGGTTACTCTCACTTATAATATTGTTCCTGTAGTATTAACTCCCCGTTTCAAATTGTTTTGTCTAATGTCATTTAGGCTGAGTATGGGCGGGGTGGGGAGGGAGAAGAAAGGCATTGTTGGAGGTTTGATAACGTATTTGTATGCCCATCAGCATAATTTCAATGTTGCTTTGCTATGTGGAGAAAAAAGTTTATTCTTGTTCCTACTAGTTGTTTTCATGTAACTTGTATTGACATTCTATATTTTATATATTTAATTACATCAAACTTAATTGCTATTGGTCTGTCATATTTGCTTTAATATTTGAGTATTATACCATAGGCAGCTTAATTGCAATTCAGTATTCCCCATAGAATTTGATAGTCCTATGTCTTTGAAATTTTTTTACCCAGAAATTATTGAGGTTTGTTCTACATGTTGTGGCAGATTTTAATTTTATATACAAAATTATACTGTAATAGCTTAGTTAAGAAAACATTAGCATGGTATAAAATTTTTTAAAATTCTCTATACAGCACTTTAAGGATTTAATTCGTTTACGACGTACTGCGGAATGGCCTCGCTCTACATTGGACACAGAAGTCTCAACCACAAAAGAAAGTCCAGAGATAGAACCCCTTCCATTTACTCTGGCCCATGAACGTTGCATCTCTGTAGTGCAGAAGCTTCTGCTCTTTCTTCTGTCCATGGATTTTACTTGCCATGCAGATCTCCTTTTGTTTATTTGTAAGGTAATTTACATTTTAAAAAAACTTTTAAGGGGAAATGGGCTTAGTAGAATCTTTAGAAGAATGAGATTTCTTAGAAATTGCTAGCAAACAGTAAATTGTTATAAAATAATAGAAGTCATACTAATATTTAAGTTTCAGAAATTGCTTTATAGTTTACTAAATGCTTTACTCTCAACTCAGTACAATACGTTGGATGTGAAGTATTATTACTCCCATTTTATAGATTGGGAAACTGAAATTAAGCCTCTCAGCCATACTATATGACTTGCTCAAAGTTACCCAGACAGAAAATGGCACAGCAAAGATTTGAATCCAGGTCTTCTGACTCCAAGTCTTTGTTTTGCCAGTATGCCACAATGTCAGTCAGAAAGAAAAAAAAGGTATCTGTCATTTGAAATTTGTGCCCTATCCTGTGATTTCATCTGTATAAGCAACTGCTTAATCTGCCAGTTTGACTTTACACCTTCTCTACAACTTAAAGAGTTGCATGGAGGTGCTGAGAGGGATCCCAATCACACAGTCAATATCAGTCAGAGCATGGATGTCACCATAGGTCTTCCTTACTGTAAAGCCAACTCTATTTCTGCTGTTCTGTGCTGGATGCCTTTCTGTACATATTGTACACACTTGTCTTGTTCACTTTCATTTTATCTCTCTTACGTATTTTGTTAAATCTCATCTCTTTTTTTCTTATCTTTTTCTTTCCCATCTAATTACCTACCTGTCTCTCCCTCTTGCACATTTCCTTACCTCCAACCCCTTTTCTCTTTCATTATTTTACAACAGCCTTAGGTATTACAAGTGTCAACTTGTTACGGATGAGGAAGTGGAAGCTCAAGACTTAAGACTCATTTAAGTGATATTTTTAAGAGGCCATAGTTGACTTTAATGCCATAAAATACTGAAATAAAGCTATGTCTGTTATTAAGCAAAGATGTTTTTCCCTTTCTCAGTTTTTTAAAAAGTTTTATTCACAGTGCTTCTTTGTATGCATTTTGTTTAGCAATTTGGTTGGAGCAATTAAAATATAGAATTGGAAATAATGGAAACTTTCTTAGATATGTGCTACTTAACAGATCTAGGAATAATCATTTGAGACATATGTTGGCCCAAATCTTAAACCTTAAGAAAGTATGTTTCTTATATGTTAATGAGAACAAAACAAATTTTAAATTTCTCAAAACTGTTACTTTGTAAACTAAAATTGAATCGTTGATATAGTTTTTACTTTCTAGATGCTTATTTCTGTTTCCCAAAATTTGTTAAAGGTTCTTGCAAGAATTGCAAATGCCACTCGGCCAACAATTCATTTGTGTGAAATTGTTAATGAGCCTCAACTGGAAAGACTTTTATTACTTATGGTTGGAACTGACTTTAATAGAGGAGATATATCCTGGGGTGGTGCTTGGGCTCAGTATTCCTTGAGTTGTATGCTACAGGACATCTTAGCAGGTAGGTTAGAAGTTCTTTTTCTCGGGTGGCACATTTAATTTGTACTTTTAAAAAATTACTTTAACTCTAAAACAACTGTAAAGTATTGTTCATTGACTTTTATAATTCAGAAATTACATTTGTAGTTTAGTTCTAGAATAATAGAGTAATTAGATACATGTTTCTAGAGTAACTTGATATGTGTATACTACAGAAACTACTTGAAGATTGTGTTGACAGTGACTATTACCTGCATATTTACATGTTGCATTAGGATTTCTTTAAGCATTATCAAACTCATTTAAAAATTATTAATAGAAAATATTGTAGTAGATAATATATAATGCATAGTTTTGGCATGTTTTCATTATTGAAGTCTAAAGGGAATAACTTAATTTATTTAAAAATTTATTGCTAGAAAAATATTGCTTATTGTGGCTTTATCTGCAGGAGAGTTGTTAGCACCCATTGCTGCTGAAGCTATGGAAGAAGGGGCAGTAGGAGAAGATGTAGGAACAACAACTGGTGACTCTGATGATTCTCTTCAGCAGTCCTCAGTTCAATTGCTAGAAACTATTGATGAACCTCTGACTCACGATATCACAGGTGAATAAATATATTTGTATATTTTGTAATAGTTTTTCTTCTTAACTAACATATATTAATGATTTTAATATTTTGGGTTATTAGGTTTTTATCAGTACAATAGAAAAACCTAGATTTAAAAAATAGTTTTAGTAGGGACAATAAACAGAAATATATGGACACTTAAACAACTTTTATGTACTTTTTGAAATGACATTAATTGTAATAAAGTTTTCAAATCAGAAGTACTTCATAATATAGTTTTTTCTAGTTTTCAAGTTTTAATAAGTTTATATTTCTAAGCTAAATTTCAGATAATTTATTATAAATTTAAAAACAAATTCGATTGTAGGTGCTCCCCCTCTTTCATCTTTGGAAAAAGATAAAGAAATTGACCTTGAGCTATTACAAGATCTGATGGAAGTTGACATTGATCCTTTAGATATTGATTTGGAAAAAGATCCTCTTGCAGCAAAAGTCTTCAAGGTATGGGATACTTTTAAGTATTTAAATTAATTTGTGATTTTTTTTAACCAATCTGTTTTTGTTTTATGTCTCTTATTATAATCAGAAAACTGAATATTTGAATCCATGACATGGGCCATTGTTTATACAGTTTTCATCATTAAATATTACAGAACTCCATGAGATATTGACTTGAAATGATACATATATTGTAAAGTTAATATAACAAGTTAATAATGATTTTTCTTATAAATTATTGTCAGCAATAGAACATTCTGTGGATCAAAGAATGGTAATTCTTTTCAGAGAATTTAATTGGTTGCACTAAATGAGAATTAGTGCATCTTGAATTAGCAGTATGTAAATCAAGAATTAGATAATCAGTATAATACAGTGTTGTTTTGGTTAAGTACAGATTAGATTGTTCCACTTTGCAACTTTTAGAATTAAAAACTTTTATATCAAGTAACAAAACAAAATGAATTTGTAGTGTAAAATGAGTTATTCTTAAATGTTTTGAAAATAGTTTTAATTTTGGCTATCGATTGAGGAGACAGTTGCTTAACATTTGGTATGAGAGTTAGGTAGAATTACTGAATTTAAATGTCCACTAGATACTGTTTATACATTGTTTGCCTGTGTGAGGTGTACCATGTGTTTGAGAAATGTAAATTTCAGGAATTTCTATGTCATAATGAAATTTGTGAATAGATGGATGGTGGGTGCTAACTGCATGGAATTAATTATAAATTATGACACAGTAGATAGAAGATTTCACCAGTGAATGGAGAAAAATAACCTATATTCTCCTTTTTTTCATTTTACCAAGCCTATAAGCAGCACGTGGTATGATTACTGGGGTGCTGATTATGGCACCTACAATTATAACCCTTACATTGGAGGTCTTGGAATCCCTGTAGCAAAACCACCGACGACCACAGAAAAAAATGGATCACAGACTATTAGTGTGTCAGTTTCTCAGGGTAGGTATAGTTTTGTTGTTGTTGTTTGTGCTTTTGCTCACGAAATGTAAGGTAATGGATAGAACTGTTGGGATCACTGGAAATTTTCCTAAGACTTTTTGTGTCATGTGACAGACAAATCTATGATGTTATCAGTATAGTATTAGCCTCCACTAATTTATATCAAAAGTCATTTCTGACTTAGGAAATAAACCCAAAATCAGACTGTAAGTATCTGTAAGTATTCCTGATCAAAATATTAGCAGTCTCACTGCAAAAACGATTCTGTTTTCTTAGTAAATAGTAGGAGTATTATTTATTCACCAACCCTAAAACTATTAAGACTTTGATTTTGGGGGCAGCTAGGCAGCACAGTGAACAGAGCACCAGCCCTGGAGTCAGGAGGACCTGAGTTCAAATGCGGCCTCAGACACTTAACACACACACACACACACACACACACACACACACACACACACACACACAAAACCTAGCTGTGTGACCTTGGGCAAGTCACTTAACCCCAATTGCCCGCCAAAAAAGCAAAAAAAAAAAACCCCTTTGATTTTGTTTCATTTAACTGACTTTTTGTAGTTGAAAATAGAAAAAAATAATTCACAACATAAGTTTCTTTATACAACTTTGGATACTTATCTTGGACACATCTCTCTTCCAACTGCTTAGGAACATTTTTAATAAACCAATTTTGATTTCTCTTGTTAATCTGTTATTTTTTCCCTTATTTTAAAGAACATGTATATTGAATAAAGTTTTGTGAGACATTTGGGGACTTTTCATTAAATTAGAAACAAATAGAATAAAGGTTTTACCTTGCTACTTTTTGAGAACTTTAATAAAATTTCAAAGTTTACAAAAGTAGATGAAAGGATTGTAAAAATAATTTAATTTAAATGGGAACTGATGAAAGAAAAGAGGAAATATTCTTTTTTAACATGGAGTTCCAGCTTGTCAGAACTTAGTGAGCTACTGATATCCTAGTAACAAAATAAAGTGAAACAGGCAAAGGAAAAAAATGAATGAACACGTACAGTTCATCTTGAGGTTAATATTGGTGAGTGAGCATGCAAATTAATTTCACTGATGTCAGTATTCATTGTATATAGTCTTACTTCAGTCTTTCTTTCAGAAATTAAGTAAATGAAATTGAAACAGGAGGTCATATGGGAGTATACTGGGGAATACTGTGATGAATGTGATTTTGTTGTTCTTTTAGCAAAGAATTTGAAAGTCAAAACTTAAGAACAATTAATGATAAAAATAAATAATAAAAGTTTTAAAAGATTGGAATGTTGTCATTTCTTTTAATTTTACAAGTCATTTCTTACACTTTGTTAGTCATTTTGTGCAGATTATTTAAAATATTTTCTTCTTATATAGCAAATGTCATTATATGTGATACACATATATTGCTTTTGTGAATAATTTTAAAGACATTTTTTGAGAAATTGTTTTGCCTGATCTTTGGCCATATGAAGATTGTGGTGTGTTAATATTTTCTATACTTAAACTTAACCAGGTGTAATTTTGCTCTTTGATTATTTAAAGTTTGATTCTTTTGACATTTTCGTGTACTGCATTATTTAACAGCCCTTATGAATCCTTGAGATAATAGAGGTTTTAAGAAACTGAGCTTTTCCTCATTTAATAGTTCAGAATTACAGTGGATTTTCCCAAATGTCATCCACGTCAATCTTTTCCGTCTACTTAGGTTATGTGTCTGTTCATGATCTTTCTGTATTGGGCTTACTCAGTGGGCTGCCTGTCAGTTGTTGATCATCTCTCAGGCTTTTGCCACAGAGCTGCCAAATTAAAACTTCCTAAAGCATGTCTTACCTTGTTGGTTTCATACTTAGAAGAGCTCTCTAACGGCTTCCTCTTCCTTCTTGAGTAAAACAGAAATTGCTTTTGTATTTAAATTCTTTAATAAGTTGTTTCCAACCTGCCTTTCAAGGATTATTAAAAATCACTTCCCTTTAAATTATTAATCAGTTAATTAAATTATTAAATATCACTTATGTGATTCACTGTACTAACCTACTTTGATTTTCTGTACATAATATTTCATATCCATCTTATGCCATTTGTTGTTGACTAGAGCTGGAATGCCTTCTTTCTTCACTTTGTCCCTAAGGATCTAAGTTATTTCCTCTTACAAAATCCATTTTCTGATGCATTGTGGTGCTTATTTCCCTTCTTCTTTTGAATGTACTTACATTTGTGCACATTTACTGTTATGTAATGTGAGCTACTTGAAATAATGAGCTATTTCATTTTTATCCCTGATGCCCACTATATAGGGTGTGCTTAATACATTTTGATTTGTTTCATATTCTTTGTTCTTTTTTGTTTTGTTTTTTTCTGCACGAGTTGGTAAGCCAATTTTAGTTTCATTGAAATTGGTTTTCATTGAGGAGGCTTCAAACAATTAGCCCAATATCATCCAAAAATAGATTGTTAGGACAACTTCATTATATATAGAGGGAATTCTTATATTTTGTCTTGGAGAACATTAGCACCTGTGATATAGCAAAAAATATACTTTAATGAACATAGCTCAACCAGTCTGATATTTGCAGGACACTGAGTAAGGTATACTGGCATATGGTCAGAAAAAATCAGACACTTGCTTTATACAAGGTGCTCATAGTCTTTTGGGGGAGACACTATGTATACTTAAAATATAGATGAAATATGTGCATCATTTAATATTGAGTGTCAGGGGACTCTCTAATGGATATTCTCTGGTTTTATATATCAAGAAACTTTTTGTCATCCTTACATAGATATAGAAGAGACAACTTATTGGACCAGAGCATTTAAGGTTGTCTTTTGTTCTACTGTATAAAATTCTCATTTATAGTCAACAAAGAATAAACATACCTGGACCCTTTCACTCTTCTATAATATATACATTTCTTCATATTTTCTATTTGATTAACTTTAGTAATTTTATCAAGTGTTTACTGTGTCCCAACTACTATGTCAGCACTACACAAAACATTTCTCTAGGAGATTACTTTCTTAAGGGGGAGACACCATTTAGATGATAATAATAATAGCTAACATTTATATAGTACCTGCAGTGTGTCATACACTGTGCAGAATACTTTGCAAGTATTCTCTCATTTGATCCTCACTACTACCTTGCAAGGTAGTTGATATTTTTGTTTCCTTTTTACAGATGAGGAAACTGGGACAAAAAGAGAGTCAATGACTTGCCTAGAGTCACGCTAATAAGTATTTGAGGCCAAAATTGAAATAGATCTTTCTTGACTGTACGTCAAGTACTTTGGAGCAGCATAGGTAATTTCTATAGTAAGATCTTGGCAGAGAAGATTAAAGGACACAAAGTAGATATGCTATAGGACAGGGCTTTGTAAGATTATACATTAAGCAGTTTTCACCAACACATCTTCCACTTGGCAGCCATTTCCAGATGCCCTTTTCAGCATAAGCTCATCACCTCTAATCTTATCACTGCTTGACACCACCTCCCTTGGTCCCTTTTTAGTCCCTTTTAAAGGTGGCTCACCAAATTCCTCCCAGTGCTTTCCTTTACTGCCCTGATAGAGTGTCTACTCCTCTTACTCCATGGAATAAAATGCCTCGATGGATCCGGGATCTGGGGATATTGTACCCCCAATCCTATGCCCTCCCCTGCACTTTTCTTCCTCCTTGAGGCTAGGATTTGTCTTATTTGTTTCCTCAGCCAATGTCTGGAACTTTTACTAGACACTTAACTAAATATTTATTGAATTGAAGGGAATCACATTTGGAGTACTTCAACTTAAGTACTATGTGTGCAATATGAGGAAGTGTAAATGACACATACGATGAAATTGGGATGAGTAGATGAATCGAACATAGAGTCGGACAAAAAAACAGTGCTCTGCTAGAACATTACATGCATATCAGGGCAGAACGTAGAGGTAAATGTATCAGTCTGAGGAAGAACTCCATAAATTATGTTATGTGGAAGAAAATTAAGAGTAATGTGGAATGTTTCCAGTTTCATCCCCTGAACAATGAAGCTTTTAATCTAAAAAATATGGGTAGTGTGGCGTTTATCATCTTAGATGTTATAGTATTTAGTTTATTTTTGTTGTTTATTTCTCTTAAATTGCTGTTCTTTTCTCCTTTGATTTTTGTAGCTCTGGATGCCCGTCTAGAGGTTGGACTTGAACAGCAAGCAGAGCTCATGTTGAAAATGATGTCTACTTTGGAAGCAGATTCTATTTTGCAGGCATTAACAAACACATCTCCAACATGTAAATAAACACTATTTTATACTATAACTTTAATAGGTTTGCAGCCTTTAAATCGTTGCAAACCAGATGTCTTTCATTTTATTTGAAGTTAAATATAAATTCTCCCTGAGTTGTATTGCTTTCTAAAGCACAAATTTAACACATTATTTTGCCATACATTCAGGAAATGCTCATTTAATGTTGATGGTATGAATCAGATTTTTATAAATTCTTTTTTTTTCACTTATGCTTTATCTTGTGCACTAGAATTATATCCAAGAAGGAATTTGAAGATTGTTTAGTTCAGCTACATTCCTTCAGTCAGATAAATGCATAAATCTGTCTGTCATTGCAACCTTTCTAGATAATTTTTATGTCACCCTTTCATTTAACTTTATGTGTGGATGTCTAAGAGAATCTTCTTGATCTCAAATGTAAGTTTATTTCCTTTTGAAATCATGGAAGTGTTGGTTTAATTTTCAGTTTCCCAGTCTCCCACTGGAACAGATGATTCACTATTAAGGGCTTTCCCTGCAGCCAACCCAAGCAACCAGTTGATAATACAATTGTCCTCCATCCCCATGTTGAGTGCTTGCTTCAACAAACTTTTTTCCATGCTTCAAGTTCATCATGTTCAGGTATAGCACTGATAACACATGAAATTATTATTTTTTGCCTTATGCATTCATTTAGAAAAACTAATATGTAGAAGTAAGGATTTGATGCTAGTGTGTTGGAAAGAAAGGTTTATAGAAAAAAATATTTTGACATTTGATTGTGTATCAAAATTCAAGTCACCAGTGTTTATTTTTATGTAATAACTATGCAAATAGGGCTATCTATAGGCGGATAAAGTGCTGAACCTGTAGTCAGGAAGACTCATCTTCATAAGTTCAGATCTGGCCTCAGACATTTACTGTCTATGTAACCCTGGGCAAGTCACATAGCCCTGTTTGTCTCAGTTCCTTATCTCTAAAATAAGTTGTAGAAGGAAATAGTAAACTACTTTAGTATCTTTGCCAAGAAAACCCCAAATGGGGCCATGAAGATTTGGACTAGACTGAAAACAACTGACCAACAACTTAATGCATGTAGTTATATAAGTGGGGGTGTATGTAGGTTTTTTTCCTAGCATAGTTTTAGGACAAAGATTATTCTTTTATGTTTATGCTACTATGTTGCATCAGAACCAGATTTTAAAAACATTTGTGTTTTTATTTAACAGAAATTCTAATAAGTTATATGTAGCTAATGTAGGAAATAAGGTAACAGGAGCAAATGTTAAGCTGGAATACAATTATTTACATGATATCTTAAGTATGTTTCAGTTTTTAAAAATTGTGCTGTTGACTGTACCAACCTTTTTAAGCTTTGTCTTTAATATTTACTTTTCAGTTGGAGTCCCTTCTGCAATTATGGCTTACATTAAGTCTAAATTCTAATTCCTCTGGGAATAAGGAACATGGAGCTGACATTTTCTTATATAATGCTAATCGGACACCTGTCATATCTTTGAATCAAGGTAAAAGAGCTATTAAGACTAAAGTAGTATCTTACACAAATAAAGGGTGTCCCAAAATTTTTATTGAAATTTTAGGCTTTAACTTCAAAAGTATAAATGCCAGTGTCACATATACAAATACTAAAACTTGCAGAAGAAAAAATTTAAAAGCTAATTACCCAAATTTTTGAAATATTAATGTTTATTTTAAAAATTCAGCATAATTACTATCTCTAGTTGATTTTTGAACTTTGTAATAACTTTTTTTAGCTACTCTTCCTAGGCTTAAGATCTTGCAAAGAATGAGGTTTTGATCTTTAAATGGTGATTTATTTTATATATAGCCACACCCCACAAGAAAAAGTGTAATGTAAATAGATCAGGCAGCTGTGTCAGTATAGAAGGGGATCTTCTTGGCTTATCCACCATTGTGAAAAAGTTTAATCCAGAAATTATCACACAATGCAGTACATAACAACAAAATGTCCCTTGTTAAAATAAAAATGTTATTATTCACAAACTAAAGTATTAAAGAAATATAAATAACAAGCTTGTTGTATTTATACTAACAAAATTTTTAAAGCTTAAAAGTATGCCAACTTTTCAGGCACCTTGTATAATTGCTGTAATTGTAACTACCTTGAAATAAGGGGAGTGTTTCATTTTCATCTTTGCATCATTATTATGTAGTACAGTGTTTTGCATATAGTTGGTGCTTTAAAAATGTGTATATATTTTTGTTATTTTATTTTTACATTGATGATTTGGATCTCATGTCATCTCATAGGATATTATAATGGGTACTAAGCAAGATGAATTAGGATTTTAACATAAAAAAAGCAAATTTGATAACCTGAGACAATATGGCTTTACAAGGGTCTGAAGTCTTACAAAGAAACATGAGATGAGTTAAATTTTATGGGATCTTATTGCAAGGAAAAATTACATATACATACATACAGAGATAGAAAAATCCTGTGTAAATTCAGGAAACAACAGTGAATAGTCACAGAAAGGAACATGGAGCATTTTGTAAGGGTTATTTCAGTCAACTAGAAAAATGATTAAAATTGTTCTGCTGCTACCTGAGGGCTGAATAAGAAAAAATTATTTCATATATTGTAAAGAGCTATGTTTATGTTTTAAATAAGAATTTCCTCTTAATTAGAACTATGCAAAATTCCTGGTTTGAATTGATCTTATGTCAGTGAAGTTCTTTTATTCTCTGACTTTTACTATAGTAGAGTGGCATTTATAGAGTGAGCTTGTTCTCTCTTTAATGATCTAGTAACTTGAAGAGTTGTGTGTTCCACAATCTTATAGAGCACGCTTTTGGAGACCTGAAAATTCCTATGTGAGATTATTTTTCTAAAAAATAGTCTCATTTCTTCCCTACCTCTTTTCTCTACAGCATCAATAACTAGCTTCTTAACAGTGTTGGCATGGTATCCCAATACTTCACTCCGGACATGGTGCCTAGTGCTTCATAGCCTAACTCTCATGACAAACATGCAGCTTAACTGTAAGTTAATTTGAAATTTTCTTTGTAACCCTGAATTATACTTTTAATATTTTGTGTAAAGGAATAGTAAGGTTTTCATGAAGTATGATACTGAGCTGTCAAAATAAATTTGGTGTATAATTCTATTTTGAATTTGAGACTATTACTAATCTGTATCAAAAGGAAATATACCTTTTGTAAAATTAATGTTTTTAGCATAGTTGTCATACATGAGTTCATATATCAAAATTTCAGACTTTTAAATTCTTAATTCTTGCATTTGTAGTGATTATTTGATAAATGTATGTTTGAAATATGTAATGAATATGATCAAAGGGAACATGTTAAATGAAATGAAAAATTTATGATCTGAAATAAAAAATAAAGTTTTTCTTTTAGTTTTGACACTGTTTGTTTTAGGTACGAAGTTAGTCAAGATAAGTCATTAAGGTAAATTTTTGTTCAACCACATTCATTTTTTTCCATCTTAAAGCTAATCCTAAGGCTGTCATGTATACATATCACACGAAAACTGTGGTAGGAAGGATGAATTTATAAAAATTAGTAGATTGAGGGAAATCTCTATAACATCAACAGTTTTCATTGCATCAAGTTTGTAAAACTGGTTAATTACTTCTGTGGCTTGTTAATAGCTTATAAAAATTAATCCCCAAAAATAGAATTTTGTGACCCACAAGGCTGTGAACATTGAATTACGTAGTGATTATTTTGTATGTGTCCATTTGTATTTTCTTGGGTAATAAATACTTATAGATTCTGTGTTGGATTTTATTTCTTACCAGGACATGAAAATAACTTTAAAAGTGATTTGTGTAAGAGAGCCATTGAGTCTTTGGGTAAGATCTGTGATTAAGTCTGGCAAAGTAAATAGAGAGGGCCAAATAAAACGTGGTATAGAAGTTCAGTTAATATACATGTATACATTTTGTACAGAAAATGACATCCTTAAAATTTAATAGCTTCCAAAATGTTGTCAACATTTTGCTAATAGCATAATTGATTTTTTTTCTTTTGTATGTTTTTGTTTTATAGCTGTTCCAAGCAATGCTATTGGAACTCAGGAAAGTACTGCCCATCTACTGGTCTCAGATCCTAATCTTATTCATGTCTTAGTAAAGTTTCTTTCAGGAACTAGTCCTCATGGAACAAATCAACACAGTCCACAGGTAATAGAGCTTTTTAAGTATCAATAATTCATCAAAGTTCCAAGGAAACAGGTTTCTCAGATGTTCCTCAACTAAACCTTTATTTAAAGATGCCTTTTGTTTGCAAAATATTGGATTAATCATTAGCGATGATTCCAACACATGCCCCTTGCCCTTAATTTTATGCAAATTTTATTAACTCTGTTTATAGGAATTAAACAGTAG
>CM053581.1:178557512-178586362 GCA_028627135.1 Pseudochirops cupreus | reverse complement strand
ACTATATAATTAGAAGATTATCCCTGCCTATGCATACTTCATTAATATAAAATCACATTCTTCTTTCTAAAACTTAGAAAATTTAATGGAAAGTGAAGGTAGCATTTTGGATTAAGGTTTTTTGAGATTTTTCACAGTTCATTGTATTATCTATAGGATATAAATATAAATTTTCATTTTCTCTCATTTAAATCCATTAATATTTCTTGTTAAGTGATTAGGACAAGAAAATATTGCTATTTTGGCTCTGGAAACTTATATAAACATTGTTTTCAGTCTTAAAGTATTAAAATGAATACATATCTTTTGAGTTTATATTCTCTTGCAAATTCAAGTTTACTTTATTGCATTAATCTGTTTTTTTCATGATAAATCTTTAATATTTACATTTTCACATGCATTAAAAAATTTAAAAAATTATCATAGGAAATTACCTTGATAAATTCATTTACCTTTGTATATGTGCATCTGAGCAAAGAAATACTTTTCCAGACTCAATTCTCATTAAAACAGGAAAGGATATTAATATAAAGAAATATAAAGCCTTATCAACTGTATTTTATGTTTATTCTCCTTTTATTTCTACTTATAAACATGCATATTTTAATTTTGCCATTTGTTTTAACAAGTAAAATTAATTTGAAATGTTAGGTATATGAAATACAGAACATCTTAGGGTGTTTTGTTTTGTTTTTTAATGAGCCACAAGAGGTCTGAAAAGGAAAAGAAAAGTTTTAGTACTGTGCTGAGTAGACTAGGTAATTTCATTAAGGAATTGTCAAAAAATTGCCTTGCAGCAATGAGGGGCCCAGTTCAGGTATAGAGAAGTAGCTTTGGGTTCACAAAGAGTTGTTCAGATGTTGCCTCCAATACTTTAATAGTTGTGTGGCTCTGGGTGAGTTACTTTACCTCTTTCTATGTCAGTTTCCTCATCTGTAAAATGAGGATAATAATAGCACCTACCTTGGAGGATTGTTATGAGACTTAAATAAGATAATTATTATAAAGTGTTTTGCAAACTTTAGGGCCATTATTACTAAGATAATCATCACATCTACAAAAGCATCTTTGTTTTCATGGTTGTTTTGAACTTCACATTTTTTAAATCTTAGTTTTTAAAGATTTCTCATGTGCCTTAGCCCAGTTCATTCAATTTTTGACCTAATGAGGACTAAAGAAAATAATTTGAATTAATTACCTCAGAAAATTCTTCATCTCTTCTGCTTTATTGTCACTTGCGCAATCATATTCTTCATATAAACTTCAATGTGCTGGTTGTTTTTTGCTATTTAAAAATCTCACACAGTATTCCATTTTCTATTTCAGTACTTTGCATTCACATTGTTTTCATTCTTTATGGATGTTATCCTTATTTTACTTACTTCACTCAGCAGCATTTAAAGTGTATTCCAGTGTTAGAATACATTGTTCATTTCCTTGTCTCTTATGGCATAGTTTTATTCTGTTAGAAGTAAGTAAGGTAAGTAAGTAAGCAAGCAGGAAGGTATCTGGTTGAAAGGTCATGAGCATTTCAATATTGTTTCTATTTTTAACAAGAATTTGTACTTAATTTCCAGTGTGTCTGTACCACTTTTTAAAAACTGTAACAATAATGTATTAGCATAATACTTTTCTTCTCCCAACCCCTTGGATATGTTTTCCTTTAAAATCTATAATTACGAGATGATATTAGCCCTTTTAACTTACTTGTCTACTCTCCCAAAAAGAATTCACATTAAACCCTTTTTACTTGGTTAAGTGAACTAAAAGTGAGTTGTATTAGCTAATAAAACCATGAAGAAGAAACAGTTTAAGTGAATAATAGAGCATCTACTCTGAGGTTAAGGGTTATTTCACCCACTCAACAATAAGATATATTGAATACTTATTGTGTACTTGACATATGCTAGACTTTGAGTGATATGGGAACTTGAACTGTTTAAATCGCTTATTATATTTAAGCTGGTTAAGAATGTATAAACACTACGCTGTAAGGTAATTTAATGATGCTGTTGTTTCCATATGGTAAATGTGTCTATATAACAAGAAAAATCTATCACAGCCCTCAATATGAATATTATTTTGAATAATTTTGTTTTCTTTCAGGTTGGGCCAACAGCTACACAAGCTATGCAAGAATTTCTCACGAGGTTGCAAGTGCACCTTTCTTCAACATGTCCTCAGATATTTAGTGAATTTTTGCTAAAGCTAGTTCATATACTTTCAACAGAGAGGTAAGGCATGAATTTTTGTAGATTAATTTTGGTAGTTGATGACATTTTTCAATTAAAATTGGTCATATGTGATTCTTCATATCATACTAAGCTAAGATTGTAACAATAGCTAACATTTATAAAACACTTAAATTGTTATCACATTTTAATTCTGTAGTTGGAGACAAAGAGTTTTGGAATTTAAATGATTCTTAGAGATAATCTAATCCACCCTCCTTCATTTTTCTGGATGAAATTTTGGCCCAGGAGTTGACTAAGTTTTCAGGGTAGTGAATGGTAGCATTAGGATTTAAGTTCACCCACAGTCCCTGTAAATCTCATAGTTACTGCACATTGGTCAATCATTTCTAAAGAGACAATTTAAAAATAGCTTATAAAATGAGCATAAGAAAGCAAAACGATATTTCAATTAAATCACTTCTCTGTTATTGCAGGGGTGCTTTTCAGACAGGCCAAGGACCTCTGGATGCGCAAGTGAAGCTCTTAGAATTCACACTGGAGCAAAATTTTGAAGTAGTTTCCGTCAGCATTATTTCTGCTGTTATTGAATCCATTACATTTCTAGTGCATCATTATATCACTTGCTCTGACAAAGTGGTGTCTCGAAGTGGATCAGACAGTTCAGTAGGTGCTCGTGCATGTTTTGGGGGACTCTTTGCCAACATAATTCGTCCAGGTGATGCCAAAGCAGTATGTGGAGAAATGACAAGGGATCAGCTTATGTTTGATTTATTAAAACTGGTCAATATTCTGGTACAGTTACCTCTTTCAACTAATAGAGAATACAGTGCTCGAGCTCCAGTGGCTACCAGTACTACAGACAGTGTTTCAGATGAAGAAAAAGTTTCAGGAGGCAAGGATGGCAATGGAAGCAGTTCCAGTACCCAAAGCTCTACTGCCTATGTGGCTGACTTAGTGTTGGCCAATCAACAAATTATGAGCCAGATTTTGTCTGCTTTGGGACAGTGTAATAGCAGTGCAATGGCAATGATAATTGGTATGTATTTTTTTGTTGTTGGTTACTATTTCTTGGCCATTGTTTTTAGTAACAAAATTAGAAGCAAGTTCTTTAGACTGTTGAAAATGTTTCACTTTTTTCAGTACATCATTGTTATCAGAAATGTAGTTTTTTAATACTAAAATTGATTGTGAATTATTCATTATTAAGGATTATTAGTAAGCATATTGAGAATTATTCTTCTTTTACATTTAAAGTTCCTTTGAAAAGTAAGCTAGGTATTGTGACTTGATTGACTAAATTTTTATCTTATTGATTTCCACACTAAATTAATAATAATAATAATAATAATAATAAGCATTCACAATAGGTTACTGAAAAACATAAGCCTGGTATAAGCTAACTATTACTGTTTAGAAACTCTTCACCTTTGTTTTTTCTGAGTTACAAATAATTAATTTATGGGACACAACTATTGCTATATTGAGGAACCTGCTAGTATCCGTATATATGGTATTTACAAAGTTAATGTGTCCTATTTTATATAAAATTTTCTTCTGCTTGTCTGTGTATTTTTTTAGGATAGAAAGTCAAAATTCCAGCTTTGTTATAATTTATTATCTAAGACATTAACAAAAGCAAACCAGGTTCACTAGTGAAAGCTTCTCTTTATGAATCCAGGTTTGCCCTATTACTAAGATTATCACAGTTTTCTAAATAATATTTCAGCTGAAATATTGTCTTTTAAAATGAAACTCATCTTCTGATCCTGTTTTCATGTGCTATCACACATTGCTGAACATTTGAGAGGAAAAATGTTGATCTCATAGCTTTTCTATGATTCTACATACACACACACACACGCACGCATGCACCACACATTCTTTTTTATACCACTTTTATTTCTTTCATGTGGTAAGGGTTTACTTTATACAAAGATCTAATAAATACACCCTGATAACAAACTACTCTCATTGTTATGGTCTTAGTTCTGTGTATGCAGCCCCCTACACTCAGTAACCAATAAATGCTTGCTGCCTTCGTGATGATAGCACTTAATTGCTTGTTCCTCCAAAGTTTCAATAAGATGATTTTTCCCCCCTGAAGTATTTTTTAGTTTTTTATGAGGTAATGTTACTCATAATCTTTTCATCCTTAGTTATTCTAATGTTTTTTAGGTGAGCTCATATCATAAACCTGTATTGCTCATGCCTGCAAAAAAAGCTCAAGTGTTTACCTATTGAAGCAATTGCTGTGGTCTTTTCTCTTGTAGAAATTCTCTCCACAAATGAAAATCCATAATCTTTCTCTCTCTCTCAGCCAGTAAATGTGTCAAGTGTCTGAGGTTGAATTTGAACTCAGGTCCTGCTGACTCCAGGACTGGTGCTCTATTCACTTTGCCACCTAACTGCCCCTGTAATGTATCTCTTAAGCAGAGAAGTTCCTGTTGAGAAGTTTCTGAGGCTAATAGACATTATATGACTTTCCCAGGTTCTTAGAAGCTAGTAAGTGCCAGAAGGAGGATTCAAAACCTAATCTCAGCATTCTCTGCTATATTCTCTTTACAGTGATTTCTGTTCAGAGGAGTGGAGAAGAAGATGATTATAAGATTCAGTTTCTTTTATTCAGTTACCATTTTTCACACTCAGCAGTTTGCTCATATTCAGTTAGAGCTCTTGCAGCTGCATGCCATGTTTCTTTTCATTATCCACTTAGACTTTTTTCCTAACAGTTCGATTAAGTACACAGAGATCATACTGAATTGATTTCTTCATTGTTAATAAGTTACTTTTTTATAGTAAGATACAGTCCATTTTATTATTGTGTTGGGATTATCCAGACAGAATTTTATAATTTTTGAATGGTGTTTCCATTTATAGTCCTTTGTGTTTTAGTCTAAAAAAAAATTTTTTTTTGCTGGCTGACGAGAGAGATGTGCACACACACACACACACACACACACTCTCTCTCTCTCTCTCTCTCTCTCTCTCTCTCTCTCAGAGCAGTAAAGATATCAGTTTCTTTTATTTGTCATTAAAAATCCCTAAAATGAGCTGATTTTTTCCCCCTCATAAGTCATACTCCCTTGTCTCGTGAAGATTGTCCAGCAGCTGTATGTCAAATGGATTGAATTAGGGGAGAATAAAAGCAGGAAGAGCACCCTAGATGCTAGTGCAGTAGTACCTGAGATGGAATCTAAAGTAGAATGATGACAATGGAGAAAAGGGTACAGATGTTGAGAGGATATATGGATAAAATTTACGAGAATCACCAAGATGAGACATGACATTGTAGATGCTTGGAAGGGAGTGACAACCCTTTCCACCCTTACTTCCCAAACTGAAATATGATGTTTGGAAGAGTGCTAGGTTTAGGGAGAAAAGATAAGTTCTGTTTCAGACATGTTGAATGTATAAGATGTTGATTGATAGAAATATCCTATGGATTATTGGTTTTGTGGAACTGATGTTTAGAGAGAGGATAAGGGTATATAGAGAGAAGTTTTTAGAATCATCTACATAGAGGGAATAATGGCACCCATGAGACTAAGTCATCCAGGGAGTGAGTGTAGGGAGAATAGGCAGCAACTGAAGACAAAACCTTGAGGGAAACCTATGTTTAGGAGACAGGAGATGGTACGTGATCCGGCAGAGGGTACTGAAAGGAATCATCAAGTAAGAGAAGAATTGAGACTTTAAAATCATTGACTATAGATTACTATTTTGCTCTATTGATTCCCATATGTATCAAGAAATTGAAATGTTTAGTAAGTTTTATGAATGTGCTATGACTTTCTAGGGAATCACTATTTACCAGTACATTATTGTTTTCTAATGATGGTAATAGAATCCTCACTAATTTATATTGCCTCTTTTCTCTTTAACATTTTCTTAAATATTTAGTGTTCCTCCTTCAGAGTATCAGATCTCTTGCAAACCTCTTCTTTATTGCTGTCATGTTATTTCCTTCCCTATCTTCTTCACATCGTGACATTTTATTTTGATTTCCTTCTTGGGACATGTCATAGAATCAGAGATTTAGAAGTGACCAGAAAGGTTTGTGCAATTTGGCCTTTATTTGACTAGAAATCCTCTGTACAACATGATGCAACGTTTATCTAGCCCCTCCATTTAAAGATCTTCAGTAACTTGAAAATGACTAATGCTGGGGGTGGAGTCAAGATGTCAGCGTAGAAGCAGGAAAACTCTGTGGCTCCCACCATAACTACTCAAATACCTATAAAATAAGGCTCTAAACAAATTTTAGAGCTACAGAACCCACAAAGTGACAGAGAAACAAAGCTCCCACTGAAGGCAGCCCGGCAGGTGGACAGGAAGGGTTCATAGCAGCATGCTGGGAGCCCAGCCCAGCCCCATGTGATTAGCCCCAGGATGGCCCTGATCAGCTACTGTTGGAGCATTTGGGGGAGTGGATCACCAGCAGCTGTGGTGGTCTCCAGAAATATCAATGGACAGATGCTGAAGAAAAAGTGAGAGGTTAGTGTAGAACTGTGTTGGATCTGGGGGGGATGGAGTGTGGTCCGGCCTCTACCCCCCGGAGTGAGAAGCAGCGGAAGCGGCCACCCTGCAGCCACATCCATGTGGCTGCTTCAGAGCTCCTGGCCTACAGATTGTAAGGGGGCCAAGCAAACATTCACAGGGTAATCACTCTTGCTTTAAATTGCCTGGATCTGGATCATGGTCTTGGGTGGTGGTCCTGAGGTGTGTCACCAATGAGCCAGAGTTTGTGGAGGCTGCAAAGACAGCACCCTCCTAATACTCTGGCATCTGCAAAAACCCCAGTGATTTGGGACAAAGCTCTCCCCTCTGGAAGCAGAGTTCTACTGTGCAAAGAACTCAAAAGTCAAGTAATTGAGTGGCAACATGAGCAAGCAAAGGAAGCAAAGCAAGCACAGCCATCCAACTTTAGATTCCTTTTTTGGGGACAAAAAGGATCAAAGCATGGAACAGGAAGAAGACAATGAAGTCAGAACTCTTGCACCAAAAGCTTCCAAGAAAAATATGAACTGGTTACAGGCCATGGAGAAGCTCAAAAGGGGTTTTGAGAATCAGGTAAGAGAAGTGGAGGAAAAATTGGGAAGAGAAATGAGAATGATGCAAGAAAATCTTGAAAAGAGAGTCAACAACCTGACTGAAGAAAATGACACCTTAAAAAATACATTAACTCAAATGGCAAAAGAGGCCCAAAAAGCCAATGAGGAGAAGAATGCCCCAAAAGGTCGAATTTGCCAAATGGTAAAAGAATCTCAAAAGCTCACTGAAGAGAATAATTCCTTCAGAATTAGATTGGAGCAAATGGAATTGAATTACTTTATGAGAAACCAAGATACTATTAAACAGATCCAAACAAATGAAAAAATAGAAGGCAGTGTGAAATATCTCCTTGAAAAAACTACTGACCTGGAAAATAGATCCAGGAGAGGCAATTTAAAAATTATTGGACTACCTGAAAGCCATGATCAAAAAAAAACCAAACCTAGAAATCATCCTTCAACAAATTCTCAAGGAATTCTCCGGTCACCTCTTTGAAAAAGATTCCCTCCCTTCCCTCCCCCCCCCAAATAAAAACCTAGGAATGTTATATCCAGGTTCTGGAGTTCCCAGATCAAGGAGAAAATATTACATGCTGCCAAGAAGAAGTGATTTGAATACTGTGGAAACACAATCAGGATAACACAGGATCTAGCAGCTTCTGCATTAAAGGATTGAAGGGCCAGGAATATGATATTTCGGAGATCAAAGGAGCTAGGATTAAAACCAAGAATCACCTACCCAGCAAAATAGAATATAATGTTTCAGGGGAAAATATGGTCATTCAGTGAGGTGGAAGACTTTCAAACATTCTTGATGAAAAAAGCAGAGCTGAATAAAAAGTTTGACATTCAAATACAAGAAGCATGAGAAGGTAAACAGGGAAAAGGAATCATAAGGAACTTATCAAAGTTGAACTATTTACATGCCTACATGGAAAAACTGTAAGTGTAACTTACGAAACTTTTCTCAATATGAGGATAGTTCAAGGGAATATAAATATATATGTATACATACACATATGTCTATATAGGAGGGTATGAATGCATATGAATACATATGTGAGTGTGTGTATATATGTGTACAGGTATACATAGATGGAGGGCACAGGATCAATTGAATAGGAAGGGATGATATTTTAAAAGATGAAATTGAGAGGTGGGAGAAGAATATAATGAGAGGAGACAGGGAGAGACAGAATGGGGTTAATTATGTCGTATAGAAGAGGCAAGAGGATAATTGTTACAATGGAGGCTAAGAACAGGAGGGCAAAAGGGAGTTAATCAACCTTATTCTCATTGAATTTGGCTTAGAGAGGGAATGAAATACACTCTAAATTGGGTATCTTGCCCTACAGGAGAGTAGGGGGAATGAGACTACCGGAAAGTCAAAGGGGTGATAGGGGAGGATGCAGGAGAGAGCAGATTGGGGGAGGGGGTGGGGTATATAGTGGGATTGCTGTTTTGGGGTGGTGGGTAGGGGAATGATGGGGAGAAAATTTGTAACTCAAAATCTTGTGGAAATGAATGATGTAAACTGAAAATAAACAAAAGAAAATGACTAATATCAAGAAACCTAGATTCACTTTTGGACAGCTATTACTGTCAAGAATTTTTCTTTTTTTTTTATCTTAGAAGATGCTTTCCTACAACTTTTACCCAGTGCTTCCATCTTGCCCTCAGATACAAGATCAGGTAGCATCTCTTTATTATCCAGTAGCTTTCACATATCTCTCTGAAACTTTATGAAGGCTAAACAATCCCTGATGCTTATATTAGTATATATCTATTTTAACAACCTTATTTTTTTTTAAAATTGTATTTATAGTTAGATAATACTATAGTGTAGAGCTGTTAGATACGTTGGAGCTCATCTAGTCCAATCTCTTCATTTTATAAGTGAGAAAACTGAGACTGATAGTAGTTAAGTGACTTGTGTAAGCTGAAAAAAGAAGCAGTGATAGAACTAGAATTTCAACCCAGGTCTTCTGACTTGGGATCTTTCCACTACTTTGCATTCTCAGGATATACTCCTGCTAGTCACTGTTCTTCCTAAAATGTGGCACGTAGAAATGAAGATAATTGTCAACAGTGATGTTTTTTATTCTGGGTAGCATACCTCTCTATTACACAGCATTCCATCTTGACTTCTTTGGTTTCTGTTATATGTTAGGTTTTTATTGAACTTTTAGACAAAATCACAGATTTTTTTAACCTTGGTTGTTGTCAGACTACATTTCACCTATCACGTACTTGTGCTTAATTCTTAGTTTTGTCCCATAATTTGTCAAGATTCCTGTAATTTGACTCTCATCTTACATAGTTGTTTCTTTTTTTATTGTTCTGTTACATGTTTCAGATGTAATTTTTTTATTCAAGTCATCGATAAATGCATGATTGAGGACAAATCTCAGGAGTGCTTCAGTGATAAAACTTCCTTCTAGGTTGAAATAATAAAAATAAAATTATGATGATGATGGTATAATAGTATTTATGTAGCACTTTAAAATTTGTGGAGCACTTTACAATATTATCTCAGTTTGTCTTTACGACAACTCTAGGAGGTAGGTGACATTATTATCCTTCTTTTGCAGATGAGTAAACTGAGGCAGGCAGGGTAAGTTCAAGGTTACATTGCTAGCTGAATTTCAACTCAGGCTTTCCTGACTCAGGCCACCATCTTGACTCTACCCCCAGCATCAGTCATTTTCAAGTTATTGAAGATCTTTAAATGGAGGGGCTAGATAAACGTTGCATCATGTTGTGCAGAGGATTTCTAGTCAAATAAAGGCCAAATTGTACAAACCTTTCTGGTCACTTCTAAATCTCTGATTCTATGACAGTGTTTCTTCTTGGAGTTTTCATGATAAATTTATGATTTCTGTTTTTATTTGATGTAGGAATATGCTGTTTGTGGAGGCTTCTTGGAAAATTGACTTTATGTTTTAATATAGTATTTGTTTTTATCTCTTAAGATGGTTATCTTTTTTATGTAAGCTGTGTTTTTTTGGTACTAGGTGCAAGTGGCTTACACCTCACCAAACACGAAAACTTTCACGGTGGATTAGATGCAATATCAGTTGGGGATGGATTATTCACCATACTCACTACTCTGAGCAAAAAAGCTACTACAGTACAGGTCATGTTGCAACCAATTCTAACATATATGGCTTGTGGCTATATGGGAAGACAAGTAAGTCATTCTCAAGAACATTGCAGTGATGTGCTTGGTTTCTATTTTGTATCACATTGCTACAATGATTGGGAAATATTTCATAATATTATAAGTAGGTTCTGATTTGGAGATAAGTATGAATGAGTTTTAAAATTTTATATTAATAAGTCCTCTTTAATTAATATCAGAATGTGTTACAAATCAAAATGATAAATATTAAATCTTCGTTCACAATCCATGATCAGGGTGAGTTGTCCAATTTTTAAAATGGTGTGACAGTTCTGATGCATTTTCAGTTGTAAAGTAAATTTAAAACTATTTCTCAAAAAACTTTTAAGTATCATTTATTACTGTGTTTTATGTATCTTACTTTTTATTGAGCTTTTATATATTCTTTTGGTTTTGTATGTTTAAGCTAAATTTGCTTTCAGAAACAAGTAATTCTTTTATTTTGAGTTTTATTTGACCTTGGAGTGATTATTTTACCAAATACTATACATAATAGAAATAGCATTTTTAAAATTGAAATTCCAGAAGCCATTTAAACAAACTTTTTCTGGATCTTTGCAAAATGATTTTACTTGTATAAAACTATTGACTCAAGATAGGTGGAGGTAGAGATTTACTGGGGAAATTAATGTACACACAGTTTTTGCATTCCTTTTTTATGTGCACTAATATTATTGAAAGACATTAACTTGGAAAACAGTGAAACAATATTGGTTTTGAAAAATGAGATATACTAAATTCATAGATTATGTAATTGTCCTAATGCAGCTTTTTAACATAGATAATTTTCTATTTTATACTTCATCATTATAATGTTCTTTTTATTTCTTTCAGGGATCTCTTGCTACTTGCCAGTTATCTGAACCATTGTTGTGGTTCATTTTGAGAGTCTTGGATACCAGTGAAGCATTAAAAGCATTTCATGATATGGGTAAGAGAAAACTCTCTCCTGTTGTTAACAACTATGTAGGTGATTTTTAGGGGACTTACTCAGGAGATTTTTTTTTCAGATGTAGTCATCTGGATCATTAATGAGTGTTAAGTTATCAAATAAGTTATGCTTGGATCATTTTAATTTGTTAGCTGTCTTTTTTAATTTAGGAGGTGTTCAGCTTATTTGCAACAACATGGTCACCAGTACCAGAGCTATTGTAAATACTGCAAGAAGTATGGTGTCAACGATTATGAAATTTCTGGACTCTGGGCCTAGTAAGGCTGCTGACAGTAGTTTGAAAGCAAGAGTACTAGCTTCTGAACCTGACAATGCAGAAGGAATCCACAACTTTGCTCCTTTGGGTAGGAGAGTCTATAACTTCTACAACTTTGTATATTCGTGTGTATGTGCTGAGTTTGTTTTGTATACTTTATCAATGATTGCTCTAAATGCTTATGTGATATTAATGTCTCTTGTTTTTGTTGGGTCAAATATTCACTTTATTACAAGTGATTAACAATGAAATTTGAAATGACATAATTATAAGGTTCAAGAAGTGGAACCACAGTTGATGAATATGAGAGATATTCTAATTTGTTAACTCTGATATGTTGGGAAGTACACTGGCCTAAGAGTAAGGAGACTTGAATGGTAGTGCTAACTCTTAATGCCAGCACTAATGACCTTGGGTAAATCATTAACTCTTTTATTTTGCTTGATCTATAAACTGAAGTTAGTAATTGATTAGATGACGTATAGGCTTCTTTTTCATTCTTTATTATCTAATGTTCCCTTTATCTCTTAATTTTCCTTAGAACTAGTTTCCTGACACTTAAATGATATGGTGTTAGCATTTAGTAGCTTATTTAATTTAATTATAGAAAGGTACTTTCAAGTGGTTGAGCACAGTTACCTCTAGCAGTAAATAATTTTTAACTTTTTGGCACAAAGCACTAGACTTTCTTCAGTGTGTATCTAAAATTCTGTTTTTAAGACTAATAATTTGTATTATAAACTGATTTGACTGTGAATTTGATAATCTTTGGGTTAAATGTTGAATTTTGATTCAGGAGGCCCTAATTTCAAAATTAGACCTCAGACATTTTAATAGATATCTGTGTGACCCTGGGCAGATCACTTAATCACTCTCTGCCTCAGCTTCCTCATATACGGTAGGCTAATAGTAGCACTGAATTCCTGAGATTATTATGAGGATCAGTTAATAAACATGAATTATGCTTTTTCTATGTGCATTGCATTGTGCTAAATACTGGGGATACAAAGAAGGGTGCTCATAGTCTAATGGGAGAGAAATACGCAAACAAAATTGTACAAACAAGCATAATTTGAAAATATTCCACCAAAGGAGTATGCTAAAATTAAGGGGACTGGCAATACTTCCTAGAAGGTAGGATTTTATCTGGGACTTGAAGGAAGGAAGGGAAGCCATAAAGTGGAAATGAGGAGGGAGAGCATTATAGGCTTTTAGATGGATTGTCTTGGTTGAGGAACACAAACAAGGTCAGTATCACTCAATCATATAGCATGTGGTAGTGAATGAGCGGGAAAAGGGAGGGCATGGTATGAGACTGGAAATGTTGATGGGGGAATCAAATTAAATAATATATAAAATTGCTTTTTAAACCTTAGAAGTGCTCTACAAATGCTGTTATTAAATGATGGTGTTTAGATAACCAATATTACAGTCTCAAGTATAATAATATTATGAAATGCTATTTATGATTCGTATATTTTAATGACTCAATAGAATTTGTCATTAATTTCACTTTTTATAAAAAATTTCCTTTCAAGGGACTATTACATCTAGTAGTCCTACTGCTCAACCTGCAGAAGTATTGCTTCAGGCTACTCCACCTCATAGAAGAGCTCGCTCTGCTGCATGGTCTTACATATTTTTGCCAGAGGAAGCCTGGTGTGACCTGACCATCCACCTTCCAGCTGCTGTCCTTATAAAGGAGATACACATCCAACCCCACCTTGCATCTCTTGCAAGTAAGTAGATTGGGGAGTGGAAGGGGATATATATCTTAAGAACAACGTTTTATAACAACCCTTATCATTGAAATAGTCAAGTACAAATTTTGACTGGCAGTTATGACTGCCAAGTGACTTAATGTATTAGAAAAAGGTTTGATTCTTAGCACTGGAATTAAAAAGAGAAAATGAAAATCATACCTTCTTTTGAGTCATTTCTAAAACCTTGTCCATGTAATATAATGTACCTGAGCAATGTTAAGTCCCTTTTGTAGTCAGAAAAAAATAATGTTCATTTCCTTAAATGTTAAATATCTACTAGGTATCGATCACTTTAATGTGATGTAAGGAACCTACTTTAGGCACTTAATAATTATATGACCCTGTAAAAGTCACTAATTTCTCTGTTTCTGTTTCTTCATCTGTAAAAAGAGGATAATGATAGCACTTGCCTTGGGATTATTCTGAGGATCTGCTGAGATAACATTTAAAATGCTTTGCCAACCTTAGATAATAATAGCTATTATTTTATATCTGTTATATATCTTTATTATGTCTGTATGTATTTGTAATTAAATGTAGTAGTTTTTAAACATTTAAAAATTTCTGATTTTGCCGTTTTTTACCGTTTTTAAGATAGTCAGTGAAAATAAGCTTTTAGCTTCACTAAGAAATGAGCTTTACTTTTTCTTGGAGATTATTAGTCTGTCTGTTGGATGCTTTGTCTTTAGAAAAGAATGAAAGTATGAATTGAACTGTAATTGCTTGTGATTGCTACCTTTGACACTAGGTTTTAGCTTTGTCAAATTGAATACATTGAGTAATTAACTTTCTTCATGAGATACAGTTTGCATTGCTAAGTGTAAAACATATATTCTTTGTCGGTTCCCCTAATGTCTTATAGTATGTTGGAGGATTAAATAAATGTAGATTGGCAATAGTTAAAATTAGAAAATTTTTTAAAGTGAATATATAGAATTCTTAATTATGAGTTATATTATATCTTAGATCAAAATTGAGACATCTGCGAAACCATAATTGATATCAATGGCAAAATGTGAATTGAAAAACAAATTTTGGTTTTTATACAGTATAGAAATCAAAATGAATTAAAAACTGATGTTTCTGTTATGGTATAGAATGGTAACTTTTATATGTTATTGTAACTATATTATTTAATATTACATGTCCTATTTATGTATTATACTATATTACATATAGTAACTATTACATGTTATTTTCTTTAATTATAGCTTGCCCTTCTTCAGTATCAGTTGAAGTGAGTGCAGATGGGGTTAATATGCTACCATTGTCCTCTCCAGTCGTTACCAGTGGTCTCACGTACATAAAAATCCAGCTTGTTAAGCCAGAAGTAGCCTCTGCTGTTTGTCTTAGACTTCACCGTCCACGAGATGCCAGCACCTTGGGTCTTTCTCAGATTAAATTACTAGGCCTCACAGCATTTGGAAATACTTCATCAGCAACAGTTAACAATCCTTTTCTTCCGTCTGAAGATCAGGTGTCCAAAACAAGGTATTTTTCAATACAGTTTGAAGGAAGACTTTTTAATCTGACTTTGTACCTACTTAGTATCATCATCATCATCATCATAATTATTTTGCTCTTTTTTTGGAGTGGAAAAGGCAGGGCAATTAGGGTTAAGTGACTTGCCCAAGGTCACATGACTAGTAAGTGTTAAGTGTATGTAGCCTGATTTGAACTCAGGTCCTCCTGACTCCAGGGCCGGTGCTCTATTCACTGCGTCACCTAGCCGCTCCTGTACCTGCTTATTAAATGATACACAGAAATGAGTTTACTTGATTTTTTTGTGGAGTTTTTTCTTAATTATTCTGTATTTTAAAACCTTGTGTATTATCAGTGAAACAGTGTGAGGTAGATTTTTAATATTTGTCATTCTAGCAGTTTTGTGTTTTTTGTTTCAGTATTGGTTGGTTACGGTTATTACATCACTGCCTTACTCACATAAGTGATCTGGAAGGAATGATGGCAAGTGCAGCTGCACCCACTGCTAATCTTCTCCAGACGTGTGCAGCCTTACTAATGTCACCATACTGTGGCATGCATTCACCTAACATCGAAGCTGTGCTTGTTAAAATAGGCCTGCAGTCCACTAAAATTGGATTAAAGCTGATAGATATCCTCCTAAGAAATTGTGCAGCATCAGGCAGTGACCCTACAGGTGAGTATTTTGTTTGATCCATTTTTTCTTGTGGTAAATTGAAAGTGATATGTCATTGACCGCCTTTCTAATGCTCAATTAATATCTTTCTGTGTGATCAATCTTCTGTGTTCTATAACTTTTAAAATTAGCTTCTCTAGATAATGAAAAGTATCTTTAAGAAAAAAAGTATACAATTTCAACTTATTTCAAACAGCAAAATATCTGTGTGTGTGTATACACAGACACACACATACACACACCCCAAATTTGCTTTTTTTTTTAAATCAATTCTGAGATTGCATTTTTTCTATTCCTTTTTTTCATGTGGTAAGATTTGAATAGCCCTTTACTTTTTGGAAGACTTAATGGTTTATCTTCTGACTCTACAATAGACATTCTCTACCAGCTTGGAACCACTCAAGATCCTGGGACAAAAGACAGGTAAAATAATTTAAATTTCTTATTTTCCATACAAGAGAAAGAGAGAATAGCCTCATGGAAAAAGTATTGGTGATAGAGTCAAGAAATACTAGGTTAAAGTCCCACTTTGCACATATTGTTCCAGTGACCTTGATCGTATCTTATTCCCTTTTCTGAATATAGTTTGCTTTTTTCTTTGCTATATGGAGACTGTGACAAAAACATGAAATGTAGATACTGGTATTTTGTTATTTTCATTTATCTTTTGTAGACTCAGGAGGAAAGAATGAATCTCAGGCAAAATTTATACAACCTCCAAAAATTGTGTAATATGCTATCAGCATAATTATTATACATTGTGACTGAATACGTGCTTATGTTTTATCCTCTTCTTGTCTATATTCTGCTAATTACTTTCATTATTAATTACTAATAGCAACTTAGACTTGTTGGGGAGATTAATATTACTATTGCCATCATATTTAATCAACACCAATTTTCTTCTGTCTATCATTGAAGACCTTATATGCATCACTTACCTTATCAGATGTTTTCCTCCATGTACCATATGTTCTGCCTACTTTTACAGCTGTCTGGCCCATAATATTCCATGGACTTTCATAACTTTTGTTATCTTTGTTTCTTTGCTGCCCATCTCTCCTTACTCTTTGCCCGCTGGATTTGTACCTGTCCTATAAATTGAGTTTTTAATGTAAAGGACTATGTTATATATATTTTACATTTGATTTAGTGTCTGTGACAGTGTAATGCACATAGGTGCTTAAATTTTTTTGATATTGTATTTGACCCTGTCCTTCCAGAGAGATGCATTTCATTAAGGACCTTCTGTGTTCTGAGTAGTGGGTATTCAAAGATAAGAATAAAATGGTCTCTGCCAATATTTATATTCTTCCTGGGTATTGAAAAAGTGAACAGGGAGGAATACAATCAGTATTTATGGTTCTTTTGCTGTCTTTCTTTGGTTTAGACTTATCATTTCATTGTTGTACAGAGTTATCTCGCAGGAAATTCCCTCTACCACTCAAGATCAGTAATTTTTTGACAACTTCAAAGTTTTAGAGTTACATCGGGCACTGTAGTTAAGTGTATATTTCAGAAGGTGAGGTTCTTCATACCCAGGGCTACCTGACTCTAAGGCCAGTTTATTATCTCCCACACCATAATCTTTTTCAAATATAAAATATTTTCAAAATAAATAAAAGGCAATTTTTCTTAGAGTGAGCATCATCCACCAGAAGATCTAACAGAGTCATTTTCTGCTCATTCGAAGTGGATTTTGACTTGAGGATAGAAGAATTGTAGAGGTTCCCCAAGGTAGAGGGAAAGTAATTGAGAAGAAGTAATGTGAGATCTTCCTGGAAAGATATAGGAGTACAATTGTGAGTGTATTGTGATACATCAAACAGAGGAGTTTGAATTTTACCCTAGAGGTATCAGGAACCATCGAATCTGAGGAATGCCCTGAGTTACTTTTGAAGCTGAGAAGTGACATGAGCAGTTTCATGAATTTGAATTTTATGTGAAGGATAGATTATAAAGAAAGCCTGGAACTAGAGAGATCAGTTAGGAACTATTTGCAGTGATCCCAGCAAGAGGTGACAAGAAGGCTATGGTTGTGTCCATGTAAATAGTGAGAAATAGTATCCCACTGATTGGGGTGTGGAATATTAGTGACTCATTGATGACTATAAGATACCAGATCTGGAGGAACCAGAAGGAATATGGTAAAAGAGTATTAGCCATTTTTTGAATCTATGCTATACACAAATGTTCTCTCCACCCCTACCCCCCAATTTATTTATTTACTTATTTTTAGTTTTAAGCATTCATTTCCACAAGATTTTGAGTTACAAATTTTTCTCCCCTACTCCTCACCCCAAAATAGCAAGCCTACGAAACCACCCCTTCCCCCAATCTGTTCCTTCTTATATCCTCCCCCATTTCCCCCCTCTAACTTTTTAGTAGGGCAGGATGGATTTCTGTACTCCAGTGCCTTGTACATCTTATTTCCCCATTGCATGTAAAAAAACCAATTTTTTTAAACATTTGTTTTTAAAACTTTTGAGTTCCAGATTTTTTCCCTTCTTCCCTCCTCACCCACCCTCACTGGGAAGATAAGCAATTCAATATAAGTTGTACATGTGTAGTTACGCAAACCATTTCCATAGTAGTGATATTGTGAAAGACTAACTATATTTCTCTCCATCCTATCCTGCCCCTCGCCTATTCTATTTTCTCCTTTGACACTGTCCCTTTCCAAAAGTATGTGCTTCTAACTATTCTCTCTCCCAATCTGCCTTCCCTTCTGTTATCCCCCATCTTATCCCCTTCCCCCCATACTTTCCTGTAGGGTAAGATACCCAATTGAGGGTGTATGTTATTTCCTCCTTAAGCCAAATTCAGTGAGAGTAAGGTTGACCCATTCCCTTTTGCCTTCCTGCTCTTCCTCTCCATTGTAACAGTTTTCTCTTGCCTCTTTTATATGAGATAATTTACCCTAATCTATCTCTCCCTTTTTCCTTCTCCCAATAAATTCCACTCTCGCCAGTTAATTTTAATTTTTTAGATATCATCCCTTCATATTCAACTCATCCTGTGCCCTCTGTCTATGTATGCATGTACATATGCACGCGCACACACACACACACACACACACACATCTATTCCCTTCAGCCATCCTCATAATGAGAAAAGTCTCATGAGTTACAATGATCATTTTTCCATGTAGGAATATAAATAGTTCAACTTTAATTAGTTCCTTATGATTTCTTTTTCCTGTTATCTTCTCATGTTTCTCTTGCTTCTTGTATTTGAAAGTCAAATTTTCTGTTCAGCTCAGGTTTTTTCATAAAGAATGCTTGAAAATCCTCTATTTCATTGAATGACCATATTTTTCCCTGTGTAGCATTATACTCAGTTTTGGTGGGTATGTGATTCTTGGTTTTAGTCCTAGCTCCTTTGACCTCTGGAATATCATATTCCAAGCCCTTTGATCCCTTAATGTAGAAGCTGCTAGGTCTTGTGTTATCCTGATTGTGTTTCCATAATACTCAAATTGTTTCTTCCTGACTGCTTGCAGTATTTTCTCCTTGACCTGGGAACTCTAGAATTTGGCTATAATTTTCCTAGGAGTTTTCTTTTGGGGCTTTTTTTTCAAGAGGTGATTAATGAATTCTTTAAATTTCTATTGTGCCCTCTGGTTCTAGAATATTAGGGCAGTTTTGCTTGATAATTTCTTGAAAGATGGTGTCTAGGGTCTTTTTTTGATCATGGCTTTCAGATAGTCCAATAATTTTTAAGTTGTCTCTCCTGAATCTATTTTCCAGATCAGTGGGTTTTCCAATGAGATACTTTACATTGCCTTCTCTTTTTTCATCTGTTTGGATCTGTTTTATAGTATCTTTATTTCTCATAAAGTCATTAGTGTCCATTTGCTCGAATCTAATTTTGAAGGAATTATTCTCTTTATTGAGTTTTTGAAATTCCTTTTCCATCTGGCAAATTTGACTTTTTAAGGCATTCTTCTCCTCACTGGCTTTTTGGACCTCTTTTGCCTTTTGAGTTAATCTATTTTTTAAGGTGTTATTTTCTTCAGTATTTTTTTTTGCTCTCTTTTAACAGGTTGTTGTCTCACTTATCATGATTTTCTTGCATCATTCTCATTTTTCTTCCCAATTTTTCCTCCACTTCTCTTACTTGATTTTCTGAATCCTTCTTGAGCTGCTCCATGGCCTGTAACCAGTTCATATTTTTCTTGGAAGCTTTTGATGCAGGAGTTCTGACTTCGTTGTCTTCCTCCCATTCCATGCTTTGATCCTTTTTGTCCCTAAAAAAGAATTCCATGGTCTGTTTGTGCTTCCTCTGTTTGGTCATATTGGCAGCCAATTACTTGACTTTTGAGCTCTTTGCCACATAGAACTCTGGCAAAACTCTGCTTCCGGATTGCCGAGAGCTATATCCCAAGTTGCTGGGGTTTTCACAGCTGCTGGAGCTATTAGGAGGGCACCCTCCTTGCAGCCCCGCAAGCTCTGGCACATTGACCACACACCCCAGGACCACCACCCAAGACTGTGATCCAGATCCATGCAGGTCAAAGCAAGAGCGATTACCTGTGAATGGTTCCTTGGTCCCCGTACGATCTGCAGGCCAGGAGTTCTGGAAGCAGCCACGCAGCAGCAGCTGCACTTGCTGTAGCTCCACCACTTCTCACCTCAGGGGCAAGGGCTGGCTCAAGCTCTTCCGTACAACAGTGTTCCCCATTGACCTTTTACTTTGTCTTTTGTGTTTATGGATTGAGAAGTCTGGAAACCACCACAGCTGCTGGTAATTCATTCTCCTGAAGTCTGCTCTGGCCTGGCCACTGGTTGGGGCCACCCTGTGTCCAGAATCACAGGGTTCATTTGGGATTGTGCTCAGCTTCCAGCTCCTTGCAGTAGACCTTTCATGTCAGCCTGCCAGGCTGCTTTCAGCGGAATATTTGTTTCACTTTGTCACTTTGTGTGTTCTGTAGCTCTAAAATCTGTTTAGAGTCATTTTTTTTGTGTGTCTTGGAAGTGGTTGGAGCCAAACACCAAGTTCGTGTCTCTCTTCCACCATCTTGGCTCCCTGTATTTACAAATGTTGTTTTCTCTCACAGAGTATGACTTTTCTAGTCCCTTGGTCAGTTACTCTTTTCTTCTCATCACTGCCAGTACCCTTTGCAACCAGCTTTATTAGGGGGACGTCACAATTTTTTTCCCATCATAACTAGCTTGTTTTAGAAGACATAATCTGTCCCGTCACTTGTTCGGTAGTATACTTCAAGATGTGCATAGTACTGTAGTTACAGAAATTCTTTTGGATATTGTAGCGCCAATGGAATATTTACAGCGCCCACGATCACAATAAAGATTGTGACTATAAGTATCACATGATGTTTGATGGCTAAATATATCAAACTTCCAGATAGAGGATAGAACTGAAGCATTTATTTAGACACTAGAAAACTGAATCTCAAAACGAGTAAGCTAATTCCATCATAGTACCAAAGATATTAAGACGCCATAATAATGCTGACAACCACAGCATCCTTCAGCCTTCCCACAAGCCAATACAGGATCAATATTTACTCATAAACCTTTCTACCTGCTTGCCTGAGCTCCTCTCTCCCCCTTTTGTCTGGCTAGCTCTTACCAGCTCTGACCAGCTTCCTGTGGGCTCTGCTTCCCTTGAGCAAACGGCTCCCACTACAGGCTCTACATGACTACATTCAGCCTATTAGGGGGCATAGTTTACTTCTTCAAACACCCTCTTAGGTTTGTTAAGGGCCAGGGAAGATCTACAAATTCCCATTCCCATTACAGGCATAGAGTGCAAATATTTTTACTAATTACTTGCTGAAGAACACACAACTTATATTGGAAAAACATGAGCTATCAGGAATGGAAGTCATTAAGAAGTCCTCTAGTTCCATCCATATCTGAATAATAATTCCTTCCATGGCAAACCCAGAACGGGCTCATCCTATCTTTGCTTGAAAGCTTGCAGTGAGAAAGAATTAATGTTTTCCAAAGGAAATCTGTTATAGTTTTGGATAGCTCTCATTTTACAGAGTTTTTTTCTTACCCAGAACTTAAATTTCCCTCTATCACAATGGGGAACCACAATAGTTTGTAATAACATGAATTTTGTCAAGGTAAACTCTATTCTGGATTTTAACTAGTTATTGAGTGCAATGTGTTAATAAAAATTTTGAGATCATAGTTCTGGAAGACAGTTTCATTTAAAATGTAATTTTTACATGTAATGCACAAAAAAGTGCCTTCAATTAAGGAATACTCATTTCATTTTTTTAAATGTCTCACCCAACTTTTTGGAAAGAAAATGAAAATATCTATCCCACTTAATTACTTATGCTCTTCCACATGCCCACTAGTGAGCGTGCACACACATTTTAAATACAATTTTTTTGTCACACAGTATGGAATGAATGTAAAATGTAAGTGTGGCAAAGTTCCTTTCCTCATCCAGCTTACAGTCTTGATTGATAGCTCTTTGTGCTTCTTCCTTGAAGAATTCAGGCTTTGTTGAAGTGGGTCAGTGATTCTGCAAGAGTAGCTGCTATGAAAAGAAGTGGAAGGATGAGCTACGTCTGTCCTAGCACATCAACAAGAGAATATGGTCTTTTGATGCCATCTCCCTCTCATTTGCACTGTGTGGCAGCAATTTTATGGCATAGCTATGAGCTGCTTGTGGAGTATGATTTACCAGCACTGCTAAATAGAGAGCTCTTTGAGTAAGTAGAATATGTATCTTCTTTTCATAATTCTGGTAAATTTACATATATATGATGAAATGTACTTTTCACATTCCACATTATGTATTTAAATAGGACTATGTTATCAAATATATTGAATCTATTGAGTTATAATCCTAAGGAGTATTTGTGTATCTTTAACTACTTTAATTTCATTATCTTATTTTAAAGAGGATAAATAATTGATACTCCTATGTATTGTTTCAACTCATTAAAAATCAAAGCAGCTTATTATAGTTCACTGCAAAATTTTTGATATTTAAAGCAGATTTCTTTTGTGTTAGAAAATATAGACAAATTAATTTTTCTAGCCTTTTTAATAAGAGGTATTTATTTGATAGGTAGCATACACTTTTGATCAATACATAGCTAGTACTGCAAAGGTTTGTCAGTATTTTAGCTTGGATCTTCACTTTATTACTCTTTCTGTACCTTTCTTTAATGGTGGTGACAGCTGAGTTTTTCAATGTATTTCTCAAGTTTGGTAAAGCTAAGCATCTCCTTTTCTCTCACCTTTTTAAAATTGCTTCAACAATTGTACCAACCAGTTTTAAGCAGATATGGACATTCTGGATTGAAAGATGACAGTAGAATTCACTACTGTGTTGTAAATTACATGTAGATATTAAAGTGCTTCCATTTTACATTTTGGCTTTTTATGGAAATTTTTTCTTTTTAAAATTTTTGCCATTTTGTTGTAGAGATTTAGTAGGCGTATTGTAGATATTGAATAATTGCCCAAGATATTAATGTATTGTTATATATTTGCTATATGTATAATATAATAATATATATTTATAATATATGCCCAACAAATATAATATATTAAAATAATAATCACTTGCAAGAAGAGATAAAGTATAAATCTTTACATTTTTTCCCCCTGAAAGCAATGTATAGTTTAGGCAGACTTTAATATAATGTCGTTTTCCATTAGGTAAACTTCATTTTTAAAAACATATAATAGATTGTTTTAGAATAGAAGTGGTTTTTTTAAAGAAAAAAACTAACATTTGTATACAATTTTGTTGGCTTTTCCAGGTCACTTTTTAATTGGTCTATGTCCCTTCCTTGCAACATGGTTTTGAAGAAAGCTGTTGACAGTCTTCTTTGCTCAATGTGTCATATACACCCAAATTATTTTTCTTTGCTTATGGCCTGGATGGGAATTACTCCTCCTCCATTACAGTGTCACCATAGACTTTCCATGACTGATGATAGTAAAAAACAGGACCTCAGTTCATCTTTAACAGATGACTCCAAAAACGCACAAGCACCTCTTGCACTAACTGAGTCTCACCTGACAACTCTTGCTGCATCCTCTCAATCTCCAGAGGCTATCAAACAGTTATTAGACTCAGGAATACCCTCACTTCTTGTAAGGAGTCTGGCTAGTTTCTGTTTTAACCACATTTCTAGCTCTGATTGCACTTCTCCATCGGTGGATGTTACCCAGGACAAACTCAGGAGACACCATGTTCCACAGCACTTTAATAAGATGCCCATCACAGCAGACCTGGTCGCACCTGTTCTCAGGTTCTTGACAGAAGTTGGCAGTAGCCATATTATGAAAGATTGGCTTGGTGGTTCTGAAGTCAACCCTTTATGGACAGCTCTTTTGTTCTTATTATGTCATTCTGGTGCCACTTCAGGAGGACACAGTTCAGGGGTGCCACAAACTAGTACAAGGTCTGCTTTGCTCTCTTCAGCTTCTGGAACAGGATTAACTACTCAGCAGAGAACTGCAATTGAAAATGCCACAGTAGCATTCTTTTTACAGTGCATTTCTTGTCACCCTAATAATCAGAGGCTGATGGCTCAGGTAAGAATAAGATAAATCTACAAAGTAAATATTAAGTAATTTCCATTGGACTTAGTGGAGTATTGGGAGGAAGTGATAGCACTTAGGGTAGATTCAGAATTTCTTTTTGATAGCACTGGAGGTGAACTTCTTAAAAGAAGTAAGGATTCTAAGACAGAGCAGAGAAAGGGGTACAGTTCAAGCATGTGAGACAAGCTGTGCAGAGGTATAAAAATAAAAGATGGAAAAATAGATGTTTATTGAGAAATTTTTAGTATAATAGTGTGCTTGGAACATTACTAAAAGTGACAGAGAACAATGTATAATCAGCCTAGAAAAAAGATACAGGGACCATACAATAAAGCTGGATATAAAGGCTAGTATTTGGTCCTAGAGACAATAGGGACCCTTTGGAAATTCTTGATCAGAGAAGTGACATCAGCTGATCTATTCTTTAGGAAGAGTTGGTGAAATGGAATGGAGAGAGGTTTGAGATAGAAGTCTATTGCAGTACAATGAAAGGTGATGAGGTAGATTGATGGGAATTTGAACCATAGAAATTAAGGTTTAAAAAAAAGATAATTACTCCATCAATCTTTTCTTTCTGCATCCATTGCTAATGAGTGTGTTATTTTAATGTGAAACCATTCTTTAGAGCAGCTTGAACATTTGTTATGAGAATCATTATAAGACCGATGAGCGTTTAAAATGAGCCGACATTACATAATTTTAATCTAATAGTTCATGATCATTAAGCAGTAGCTCACAATACTTGTCATAGCACGTGAATAATTTTTTTTGCTTTTTTTGGGGGGGGCGGGGACAGGTAGGGCAAATGGGATTAAGTGACTTGCCCAAGGTCACACAGGTAGTAAGTGTTAAGTGTTTAAGGGCAGATTTGAACTCAGGTCCTCCTGACTCCAGGGCCAGTGCTCTATTTACTGCGCCACCTAGCCCCCCCTGATTTTCTTTTTAGCATGGAATTAATCTTTAAAAATGCCACTCATTGTCTTATCCCCCACCTTTTCTAGGATTTAAAAAATTGCTAAAATTCATTTGTGATATTGGAACTTTGCAGTATAGATCTGTGCTTTCAACAAAGCACTCAGTATCCTGGGACCTGAAAATTTTTGTTTTAAAGCCAGGCTTCATTGACATATTGCTATAATTAGATTATTTGCTTGGTGTTAGAAGATTTAATTTCTTAGTTGTAAGTCATTTGGTCGTTGTTCATTGAATCATAAGATCATAGACTTAGAGCTGGAAGAGCCATCTGGTTTAGTTAAATCTCATTTTGGAGCCCACTTAACCTGGATTTCATTGGCTTCAAGTGGTTTTTTCAGGGTCTCACTGGTGGTGATGGAATAGCTGGGACTGAAACGAGGTCTTTGACTCCACGGCCATCACTCTCTCCATTCCCACATTTGTCCTTCTTTAATTCATCTCCATTTAATTTTTGCAAAATATAGAGTCTTAAATATAGTTTTTAGACTACATTGGGTTTTTTTAAGTTTTTTATAATTTCTAGGAGAAATAAATCTAGGGATTTAACAAGTCACATTTAACAATTTTAAGTGTCTTGCTTTTCTAGGTTCTTTGTGAACTTTTCCAGTCATCCCCTCAACGAGGGAACCTACCAACATCTGGAAACATTTCAGGGTTTATACGACGCCTCTTTTTGCAGTTGATGCTAGAGGATGAAAAAGTGACCATGTTCCTTCAGTCACCATGCCCAGTGAGTATATTTTGTTTGCCCAAATCATTTCCATTATTAGATTTTAATTGAGTTGAAAGTAATTATTTATTAAAACCTATGAATGAAGTCTGCCTCTATTCCATATCATCTGGATCTTCTACAAAAAAAATAGCTAGAATGGACCTTATACATAGACCCCACATGCTGATTATTTTACAGTGCTTCCTACAGACCTCTCCAAAAGGTATTACCTATTTTACCCTGAATCTACTATGTCCTGTTGTCTCAGCCCCCATGGCCATTAGGGCTCTCTTCTGAGTTATGATGAGTATAGGATTTTGTCAACCTATCTCCCTACTTCATAGGGAAGAAATCTTTTTCCTTGTTGTATACATATATGTCTAGTACTTAGTAAGAAATTTCTTCATAACTTCTTGTTACAATTTTTTTTACTCTTTTCATATTTTTTATCAGTGCTATACTGTTATTTGTCAGTCTATATTTTTAAAACCTTTTTTATTCACAAATTATTGAAGTATGTGTGCTTCACCATTTTGGGTAGTATTAACACTGAAAAGATCAGTCGTGTTGATTGCTACCAAAATTTTACTTTGAAATAAATTTTCTCACCCTAGTATCTCTATTTTCTTTGCTGTATGAATTTTGAAAAAATACAGTGCATCAGTTGATACAGATCAGTCCTTTGAGGTACTCTTAAATTACAGTCCTCTTATTGATAGTACAGTTTTTGAAATTTTCATTTTTGCAATCATCTAAAATACAGGAGAAAAAATATCCTGAGTAATTTTGATAAAATAAGGAAGCTAGGCTGTTAGGTGTCACAAGGAACTAAATACCGGCCCTGGAGTCAGGAGGATCTGGGTTCCAATGTGGCCTCAGACACTTAACATTTACTAGCCGTGTGACCTTGGGCAAGTCACTTAACCTCAATTGCCTGCCTTCCCCACTCCAAAAAAAAACCCCAAACGACAACAAAATAAGGAAACAGAATCATCATTCTGTTAAAACTTGTAACATATTTTATAATGTGAATTTTGCTTATTTGATAGTAGTATTTTGAATAATTTTTGTGCTTTTAAACTCATGGTCTTTGATTTAATTTTTAGCTGTACAAAGGAAGAATAAATGCTACTAGCCATGTGATCCAGCATCCAATGTATGGAGCAGGACACAAGTTTCGTACTCTTCACCTGCCTATTTCAACAACCTTAGCAGAAGTTCTTGATAGAGTATCAGGTGGGTCTGTCTTCAAGTGATTTTCCCTTAAATTTTCCTTAAAAAATTACCTTCATGTTTGGCTTCAGGATTGAGACACTAGTTATTTTTGGTTGTACCTCTAGTGTCTAAAATTGTGCACAGTACAGAAGGTACTGGATAAATGCTTGCTGATTGGCTTATCTGTAATATCGATGTGTCTTAAACTATGCATGGGATTTTAAATTTATATTACTTATAACTGGACAGAGATACTGTGAGCATTGTTATTCAGGGATTAGTTGGACTAAGTTGACTCTGAGGTTTTATACATTTTTCTTTCAGTCCATAATAAAAAAGTAAGCATCTAAGATACATTTATTAAAAGTTTTGATTCAATGATATCTGTCTGCTTCTGAGCATAAAATATTCCATTAAAAATTATTTCTCATTCTTCTAATGTGAGAGACAATGGAAAAAGAGTTGGCTTCAAAATCTGGAACACCTCTGGGTTTAAGATATCCAAAAAATGATGTATACAAGTTTAACTCCTTATTGAGTCAGTTACCCTCTGTGTTCCTAAGCAATTCTCTAAATGCTCTAAAAGTTGTCAAGCAGGTGCCGTGGAGGAATTTCCTTATTGGGAGCTTCCTACATCGCTATATAGTTCCATTCAAGAATAACCCCAAGCTTTAGAGTTATTTCTGTTTTCCCCCTTCAAAGGGGAATAATGAGTGGGGGCAGAGTAGAATGGAAGGTAGTGAGCATTTATATAGCACCTTTTCTGTGCCAGGCACTGTACTGAGTGCTTTTTTTTTTTAAACAAGTATTCATCTGATGCTTATAACCCTGCAAGGTAGGTGTGATGATGATGATGATGATGATGATTCCCATTTTAGAATTGAGGAAACTAAGGCAAACCAAGATTAAGCATCTTTCTTAAAGTCATATAGCTAATATGTGTCTGATGCCAGATTTGATCTCAGGTCTTAATTCTAAGTCACTACTAGCTGCCTTTAAAGCACATATGAGTATCAGTTATAAATCTCCTTTATAATCTCCCTGTTCTAAAAAGAAATTATAGTGAAACACTGTGATGGTTATTTTCCCAAGACAGTGGTGACAACTAGAGAAAATAAACATTTTCTTTTTTTTACAAAGAGAACATTATACAGATGGAGTGTTATTTTGTTCTTATTTTTACATCTATTGGAGAAATTTTTGAGCATTGAAGTAAATATGGAAAATACCGCTTGTAAATTGACAAGAATGGATTATATATAGCAAGTTGACAGCATATTATGTGCTTGCATAAATGGATAATTAATACCTACATTTAGTTACTCCAAAAAATACCAGAATGCTGTTATCTTAAGAACAAAAAAAAGGTGATTTGATTCAGAAAATTTTTCTCATTATAGCTTAATTTTTGAGAAATCACTTCATATGTTATATCTTGGCCTTGTTTACAAAATTCTTCAATACAAATTTTACAGATCATGTAGTATATCAAATGTTGCATAAAAAAAATAAATCACAAATTACCCAGATTTCAATGACTTTTAATACTCTCAGTGTCCCAAGCAAGTCTCTAAGAGTATAAATTGTAGGGAAGTTGCACAGTTTCCTCACTTTGTAGTTCCTGTATTCATCAAGGTATAATCCATAGTCTGGGCAAAAAGAAAAATGAAAAATGATCTTTAATAATGACTATAGTTGGGGGGCGGAGCCAAGATGGCGGGTTAGAAGCAGCAACATAGCGCAGCTCTCACATAGCCACCCCAAAATACCCATAAAATAGGACTCTAAACCAATCCTGGAACTCCAAAACGCACACAAAGATACTTCCCACTAAAGTCAGCTC
>CM053581.1:178534515-178557012 GCA_028627135.1 Pseudochirops cupreus | reverse complement strand
TGTGGACCCATACTGAAAAAGTTTTCCCTAGACAAGGAAAAAGCTAGTTAAGTTAGAATACTATTATTTTTCCATCTTAGAAGCAAAGAAAGTAATTGCTAATTATATATTTTCTGTTCTTCCAATTATATTTTTTTCACAGAATATGAATATCAATTAGTTTTTATGGTCTTAGAATCTGATTTGGTTAATCGGAGTATCTACTAGTTCTGTCAAGATATAATACTGTGCTATTTTTCTAACATAAACCAATATCTGTTTTTCAGAGATAGTATGGGTTGTTGGATATGAATTTCTGTTTGTTGTGAGGGATGTAAGAAAAATCTTAAACCACAAGCTTTAAGAAGAAGCCAAAATATTGATCAACCTGTTGAATATCCCCTTTTCCAACTGTTCTAGTAATCATGTTATTTGGAAGTCTACCTCACTTTACCCAACAATTATAATAATAATAATTATATCCACACAGTGTCAACAGATTGATTCATTGATAGGTCCCATAGCATCGTATGAATACTTTGTAGGGAGTTTTCTGGAAGATAGGGTAAGAGAGCATGGATGAATGATTGAAGGGAGTACTCACATGATTGAGATTCCAGATTCATCAAAGTATTTACACAAGGCCTAGAATTTTCATTTAATGACTAACTTAATATTTCATCTTCTTCTTGTTGTTATACTTTTCCAGTGCTTCAGAAAAAGCCCTAACCATTTGTTAATAAGTTTTGGAAGAATAGCCTATACAAATATATCAGAAAATGCTGTAGTTCTTTTGCATTAGCATTATTAATGTAGATTTTTACTGATTTAAAGTCCTCACACAACTAGCATCTTTTAAGGTTATATGGGGGTGGGTGAAGGTGTACATGCATTGGCACTTTCTCTCTATCTGCTTTTCAGCAAGGTGCTGCCATGAATAGAACACTGGACTTTGAATCAGGAAGACTCATTTTCATGAGTTCAAATCCGGTCTTAGACACTTACTAGCTCTGTGACCCAAAGCAAGTCACTTAACCCTGTTTGCCTCAGTTTCCTCATCTATAAAATGAGCTGTCAAACCACTAGTATCTGTGAAGAAAACCCCAAAATGGGGTCACAAAGAGTCAGACAAGACTGAAATGACTGAACAATGAATTCAGAATAAACAATTTAAATGTTTTATGTCAGAGTGTTTGTTTTGAAATTTAACCATTCTCAGAAGAGGCAAAGGATAGTTGTTACAATGGAGGGGAAGAACAGGAAGGCAAAAGGGAAAGAGTCAACCTTACTCTCATTGAACTTGGCTTAGGGAAGGAATGGCATAAACTCTAAACTGGGTATCTTGCCACACAGGAGAGTACGGGGGATGGGGATGAGAGGTGGGATGACGGAGGGGAGGGCAAGGTGGGGGGGAGAGTTGATGGAAGTACACACTTCTGTAAAGGGACAGGGACAGGATAGAGAATAGAACAAGGTGAGGGGCGGGATAGGAAGGAGGGACATATAATCAGTCTCTCACAATATGACCACTGTGGAGAGGTTCTGCGTAATTACACATGTATAGCGTGTATTTAATTGCTTGTCCTTCCAGTGGGGGTGGGTGATGAGGGTGGAAGAGAAAGAATCTAGAATTTAAAGTTCTATAATCAAATGTTAAAAATATATGTTTGTATGTGTATATATATACATATACATATATGTGTGTGATATACTATATATATACACATACACACACACACAATTATTATTATTATTAACTACATCCTACTGGGACTTAAGATACACAGCCACTGTGGTAGGGAGATCCATCCTGCCCTGCCAGAAAGTCAGACAGGTGATGGGGGAGGACATAGGAAAGAATAGATTGGGGGAGGGGTTATACAGTGGGATGGCTGTTTTGGGGTGGTGAGTAGGGGAAAGATGGGGAGAAAATTTGTAACTCAAAATCTCGTGGAAATGAATGATGTAAACTAAAATAAATAAAAGTTAAAATTATCAAAAAAATTTAACCATTCTCATAGTTCTTGCAGAAAAGCTAGCAAAAGAATATAGCAGAGTGTGTGTGTCTGTCTATGTGTAGGGACCCATGAGATCATAAAGCTCAATTTGGGGCCATCCTGGTAACTAATTTAGATCTTTACATTGTTTATAGTCCCTTTAAGATAGCAAAAAGATTCTAATTGACCTTAGAAGAACCTACTCCAAATAGAGACATATTCTTACCTTTCACTTGCCAATGTCCCTTCCTATTTTTGACTTTTCATTACCTTTTTAAGCTAAACTGTTAATCTTTAGCTGCATAAAAGTCGTAATGATATACTTAATTCACTGGAAAACACTAACATTTTACCTGAAAGCATACATAGGAAAGAGTACCACCAAAATGTTTAAAAGCCTTTAAATTACCTTCAAGTTCACTTTTCAATTATCAGAAATCTTCATCTGTCTTCATCAAAAAAATGATATTTTTTTTCTGAACATATTTTCTATTTTTATCTTATATTCTTTCTTTAAAATTCATTTGTTTATTTACTTTTAGTTTGCAAGATTCAGTTCCACAATCCCTTGAGTTTCAAATTTTTCTCTCCTCCCTCTTCCCTCCCCCCCCCCCCCCCTTGGCGGCATGCAGTCAAGTATAGAATCTGCAAATACTTTCACATTGGACATTAGTCTGGTTGTATAGAAGAGTTGTAACCAATGAAGTGAACAATGGGAAAAAAGAAAGAGAACCAAACATGAAAAAGAACCATGGCATGTAGATTGCTTTAGTCTCCATTTAAACTCTGTTCTTTCTAGATCTTTCTCTGAATGTAGATATCTCCTTCCATCCTGTGACTTGTAGAGTTGTCTTCTAACTGTGCATTGCTAAGAAGAGTCCAGGTTATCAAAGTTGGTCGTCACACATATGATGTGTCTGTGATTATGTACAAATTTTTCCTGGTTCTGCTCTTCTCACTTAGCATCAATTTGTATAAGCCTCTCCAGGTGAATATGAAGACTGTCTCCTCCCCATTTCTTTTAGCACAATAGTATTCCATTACATTCATATACCACAACTGGTTTAGCCATTCCCCAATTGATGGGCATCCCCTTAATTTCCAGTTTTTAGCCACCACAAAGAGAGCTGCAATAAATATTTTTGTACATATGAGTCTTCCTCCCACTTTCATGATCTCTTTAGGATGCAACCTCAGAAGTGGTATTACTGGGTCAGAGGGTATGCTCTAAATCACTATTGATTCGAGAAATGCAAATTGAAACAACTTTGAGGTACCACATCTCACCAGTCAGATTGGCTAAGCTGACAAAACAGGAAAATGACAAATGCTGGAGAGGATGTGGAAAAATTGGAACACTAATGCATTTTTGGTGGAGCTATGAACTGATACAACCATTCTGGAGAGCGATCATAACATTTCTTAATTATTTTTATGACCTTGGGCTAATAATTTAACTTCTTCTGAGTCTCAGATTAATCATTTACAAAGGGTCCTTTATAATACCTGTAGTTCTATCTCACATTGTTATTATGATAATCAAATGAGATATTGTACGTAGCTTCGTAACCTATTTTGCTTATAGTTCATCAAGAAACATTAAGCATTTCCTGTGTGCCAAGTACTGTGAGATAGACAGATAGATTGGTACATAGATAGATAGATTGATAGATGGATTGATAGATTGATCAATCTACACACACACACACACACACACACACTCTCTCTCTCTCTCTCTCTCTCTCTCTCTCTCTCTCTCTGTCTCTCTTTCCCTCTCTTTTACCATTCAGTTTAGAAACCCAGGTCTGAATGAGAGATTTAGAGTGGGTTCAAATCCTAGCTCTGTTATTTATCATGTCTCTGACCATAAGCAAAACCCTTAATTTCTATAGGCCTGAATTATATATTTTGTAAAGTTTGAGAAGTCACGTATATAAAGAACTTTCCAAAACTTATGTAATTATGTAAATGCTAGTTATGATGATAAGTGAGTTCTACTAGATGACCTTTCAAGTTCCTTACAACCCTAAACTTTCAAGTCAAGGAAATGTGTACTACAGTATTTAAACAAATTTTGGAATATTAGCCCTTTGCAATTTGAAGACTTGTTATGCAATTCATCAGTGCTTGTGTGTTTTATATAATAGGTTCGTTTCTAAAAGAAATTGTATTTTAAATGAAATTATTTGAAAATGCCCTAGAGAGGCTTATGATTTGAGACAATTAGTTTGAATAGAAATTTATTAATCCTGGATTTATCTTTTCATAAATCTTTATTCTCATTTTTTGGGTTTCCTTAATGTGGGGTGCAGCTCTACTTTTTATGTGATTTTCAAGTCACATACTGACATTATATTGCTGCTTTTACTCCTCTTCCACTTTTATATGCCAGAAGTTAGCAACATTTATAGCATTTGTTATTACTTCATGTCTCATAGAGTCCATAATTTCCATTTGGCAAGGCCTTATTTTCAGGGAATTACTTTCTTTAGTCAAATTTTATACTTTTTTTTCATAAAAATATGAAGTTCTCATATTTTTATTCTCAGGTTCTTACTTTTTTAAAAATTTTTTCCTTCACTGTTCTCATTTGATTTTTAAAATAATTTTTATGCTCTTTCCAATAAGCAAACCTCATGTAGGAATTCTTGTTGGACTCATATCCAAGTTGCCTTTTTCTTTGAAACTTTGCTTGAAGATGTTTTTAAGTTGTTCTCTTCCTTTCTGTTTGTGTTACATTTCGCTGTCACCAGGATAGCTCTTTATGCTGGAATTTTTGTTTTTTACTCATTTTTCTAGCCTGCTTATTAGGTTTGAACTTTATATTAGCTCTGGATTGTGCATACTGATGGGGAAGATGCTAGTCTAAGCTTCTGTACTCCTACATATTTCTGCATTCACAGCTCAGGTTTGGGGTCTGCAAAATTTTAAGTGCTCCTGTTGTGGCATGAACCAGTTTGAGATCCGGTCACTTCCCTCTTTTTCTGAGCTTTGCAATATCCTGGCTGAGGTTTGGGTTTTTCATCATCTTTTAGTTGGGAATTTCAGTAAATTTCCTTGGACTCAAAGCCTTCTGCACTAATAAATAAAAGGTGTGCCCCACATTAAGGGAGCCTGATAATTGAGGGCTATCATTAATAATTTTCTATTCAAATTGTCTTAAATCATAAGCCTCTCTGGTACATTTTCAAATGTATTTTATTAAGAATTCAGTTTCTGTTTAAGAAAAAACCTATATACACATGCACTAATGAGTTGAATAGCAGGTCCTCAAATTATAAAGGGTTAATGTTCTAAAATTTGTTTGAAGCTTGGAATACACTGGGAAGATCTGCACCTTCAGAGCAATTGGATTACTGACTTCCCTTGGTCTGAGATTCCTGCTCTGGTTCTTTCACTACAGGTTTATATGCTGGTCTGAAGGCTAACACTGAATCACTTTTCTACTCCTCAGATCAGTGCACAGTGTTCTTTTCCTGTACTTGTTCTTTGTTCAGTATACAGCTAGGGCCAACTGTACCTGCACTCTGAATCTAATCTGGAAGTAGTTGTGGGCAACAGATCTACCACTTTATGCCCTTGTTTTTTCTTTCCCTAGTTCCCTGTCTTGGTCCTTTTCCATTTCAGTCCCTTGATATTGAAATGCTCCACAGACCTCTGTCTCCCTAAAGCACTCTTGACTGTAAAAATGACTCAATGGACATATTTTATTAGCTTTCTTGATTATACTTCAGTCTGTTACTTTTTCTACATCATTGTGAAGAAAGTATAGTGGAAAGCTAGGCCGTACTGTTTCATTTTACCCTGCCACATTGACTCTACCTCCCATTGTCATCCTTTGTTCAAGACCTGAGAGTGAATATTTTATCGAGAAGAGGAAGCTGGCCTGTAGAATGAAGAAAAGCGGGGGGTCAGGTCTGGTCTCTTCGCATTTACTTGATGTGTGTTGCTGGGCAAGTTGCTTAACCTCTCTGTGGCCCCCTCTAAGACTGTCTTTTGCAGAGTAAATGCTTGACATACATTTTTAGATAGTTTCCTTAAGTGAAACTGAGGAGTAGTTCCTCTGCAGCTATTAAACTTCAGGTCTAGTCCCTCCACAAAAAAGAAAAATCAGGACCTAGCCCTTGAAGTTCATACTGAAATAATTTAGGGCTCTGTAATTTCATCTTTATAAATACTCCCTTCACTAGTGTAGTTCATATTACATATACAACTTTGAGAGTTGCTATGTTCAAAAAGTTCCATCACTATGGCCTACCTGTAAATGAACGTCTTTGTGTTTAGCCCGAGTAGTCTTTTGAAAATCGGTATACTTTCTGCCATTGGCCACATAATAAATCCTTTCCAGATGAGTAAGGACTTTCCATATTTTGGCAGGAAACCCAAAAATCCCCTCCGTATCACAATGAAGTATTAGAATAGGGCTTCAGAGAGTTTGAAATTGTTTGTAAGTATAAATATCTAGGTGGTATAATGGGATAGATTGCTAGGCCTGGAATCAGGAAGATCTAAGTTCAAATCTGGCCTTAGGCACTTATGAACTTTATGACTCTGGGCAAGTCACCCTGTCTGTCTCAGTTTTCTCATCTGTAAGACAAGCTAGAGGAGAAGATGGTAAATCACTCCAGTATCTTTGCCAAGAAAACTCCAAAAAGGGTCATGAAGAGTTGGACATAACTAAAAAACAGAAAACAACAAAAATAAGCACATTAAAAACTCAGTGCTACCTAATGCTATTAAGATTATTTAGATGGGTCCGAGTTAAAATACTTAACTATAGTTTCTCATTGCTTCAAGTAATACAACTACATTTTCTCTTAATACACAAATGTTATCCATCTAATTGATGCTGTTGTTCAGACCCTTTTTGTTGTAATCATTTATCTCTTCTGCTTTCTTTCTCCCCAATTTAAAATGAAAGTAGTCTCATATTTTTCTTACTGTCTTCCTCTTTGTGTCTATGTCTATAGCTAAGCAGCTCAATATCAGAAATGAGAGCTTAGTGGAATGAGACATTCTGTGTGTTTAAACATTTGATAAAATTGACACCTTGACCATTTTAATTCTGTTCCAACATTCTTCACATAATTAATATGGCTGGTTGTATGGAGTCCTGAGGTAGACTAAATATCTGTGTTAACCTATTCACAAATGAGATCCAAAAGAGATTTTAAAAAAATCTTAATTTCATGCATTATTTCCATGTTATGCAATTTGTAATAGTGTCATTTTATGTTATAATTACATCAAAGTTTTCAAGTTAAAACATTATTCCAGTTGCTTCTCCCTTAATAAATATTAAATATGTAACATTATTTTAAAATTCAGAAATAGAATTCCATTTCCTCATCTCTTCAGATGAGTAATTTGAAATAGATAGCCTTTGGAGTCCCTTCAAACTCTAAATTGACGATGATGAATTAATCAGCAGTATAGATTAAATATTGTACACAGGCATTTATATACCAACACATCTGTTCAAAATATCTTCCTTGAATTAGAGCACTATTTTCTTATCACATACAACATTGTGATCGTAGCTATACCGTCCTTTTAATCACCAGTATCTTGACTTAAGAGGCACCCGGGCAACCTGAATTTATGTCCTGTCTTTGACTCATACTGACAGTGGAACCAGGAAAAAGTCACTTTCTCTCTCCGTGCCCTAAACAACTCTCTAAAACTGTAAGTTGCAGATATATATTAGAGGCGTGGGAGTTTTATATTACATGATATCCTCACACATATGAAATCACAATCCCGGACAAAAGCTAATGTTGACTGATAACTGCGTTGTGATAATTGACTGATGACTTCATTATGATTTTCTAATTATGCAACATTTTAAGATTAGGTACACCATGAGAAAAATAGTTTAAAAAGCATGCTGTTTGAAAACTGTGTCTAAAAAGTTATTTGTAATTCTGGGAAATTTAAATGAAATGATATGCATCTCAAATGCAAAATCACTTAGAAAATTTAAAATGTTTTATATATTATGCTGAAATATAAATTTTGCCAAATGGAAATCAAGAAGGCAGTAGGGACATCTCAGTTTATAAGTGTCTCGTACAAGGTGACTTTTCTGTTTCTTAAATATGGCTCTCATCTCTCTACTTCTCATTAAAGGAAGTTTTTGAACAAGCACATGAATGGTATATTAGAACCTGAATGGACAAAAGGGAGGCTGTTTCACTCCATCATTTAGCTCTGCTGTTGGAAGCCCAAGGGGGGGACTAATATTTTGGACTCTTTATGACCATAAGAAAGCTAAGACAACAGAATCCAAACTTGCTACTTTTTGAACATACACACAGACGTTTTAATACAATTTTGTTTTAAAATATTTACAAATTCTTAAGGTAAAGAAAGGCTAATGTTGTAATATTTTTGTTAGATTTTAAGTTAGCTTTTCTGTATTTCATGATTATATGGAATTGCTTAATTGAGTATAATAATGCATTAATGTGAATAAATTACAGTCCCACAAAAAAAAAAACCACCGCAATATAAAATTACAAATAGATAGAACTCCGTATGTAGATAATGAGATTTCTTAAACTAGATGTCTTTAAGCAGGGACTCTGATCACTGGTTAGTGATGTCATAGGGTAAGACTGTGAATAGGTACAGTTTTCAATAGATGACTTATGTGAGATTCTTTCTAATTCTCAAATATTTTGATTCTACGAAATTTTCTTTTGGCTATGATTGTATTATATACTCCAACTTAGCCTTACACTCCTGTAGTTATTAAGCAAGTGATTTTAATTTTTTATCTACTTCAAAGTCTTTCTTTACATTGATCAGAAATTCTTTTCCTCTTTGAAGAGTAAGACATCTGGATTTCCCCCCCCCCTTCAGTTCTTGGATGCTTATCTTATAAAATACCTGAATAACTGTTCTCTCTTAAGTTATGCTGTTTCATATATTCTCTTTTCATTGGTTTATACAAGTTTTAGTAATTTAGTTGTCACTATAAATATATGCAATTGGTAGACTCATTGTTTCTGGATGTGATAGTGTGAAATGTGACAGTGATTTATTATCCCCTTACTAGTACCTATAACTTTCAGTAAAGTTGATGGAATTAGATAAATTCTTAAGTGGATATTGCCGTTGATTCCTTCCCTTATTTTCTATCCCTGGAAATTTAATCTGTTTAAACAGCCACTTCTGAAGATTTAGAGAGCAAAAATTCTGTGACCAATTCAGAGATTTGGATGTACTTCAGCTGTACGTATAGGATTGTTCCATTTGGCTTTGCCCTAACCCAAGAATACCCTTAAGGGGAAATGTCTGGCAGACCTCTTTATTCACTTTGTCATACAAAAGGTCCTATGGACAAAGTCAAACCCAGACATTGTAAAGTTGTATTAAAACTGGCAATCACAAATAAGGGATATGATGATGGTCACCCAGGCGTGTTCTTTATAATTAGAGCTCCTCATTTTCATTACTTGATTTCTGTTTTAAATCTTCATAGTTTGTGTTGTTCTTCATGGAAAGGAATATATGAAAAATTCTTATTCAGAATATATTTAATTGGGGTGGCGAGGTGGCACAGTGAATAGAACAGCGGCCCTGGAGTCAGGAGGACCCGAGTTCAAATGTGGCCTCCAACACTTAACACTTATTAGCTGTGTAACCTTGGCCAAGTCACTTAACCCCAATTGCCCTGCCTTCCCCCCTCCAAAAAGGGGGTGGGAGGAATATATATATATCCATATCTGGCATCATAAAATTACTAACATTTTTATTCTGTCTTCACAGTTTTCTCATCTATAAAATATATATATATATATATATATATATATATATATATATACACATATACATACATACATACATACATATACCCCTACTTCCCAGGTTGTTGTGAAGATAAAATAAGTATTATCTATTAAATACAGCAAATGTCTACTCTAGTTGTTGGTTGAGACACAAATTTAGTTAAAATGTTGAACTTGCCCTTGGTGTTTATAGTCTGGTTAGAGGACTATGCAACAAATATAGTCAAATAGTTTTTATTGTGATCTAGAGCTGTGATTTCCGTCTTCTCTGGGGAAGTTCCTTTATCAGTATAGATTAGCACCTGCTCAGCAATACAGTGTCTGAGAGAGTTGCCTGTGGACACTGAGCAGTACACTGACCTACCCAGGGTCACACAGCCTTCATGTCAGAAGACAGACTTAAAACCCAGTGATTCTGATTGCATGGCCAAGTTTCTGTCCAACTCTGTCAGTATAGTACAAAATTAGATGCAATATAGTATGGTTGAAAGAACTATGGATTTTCTGGCCTTAGATACTTAACACTTACTAGCCATGTGACCTTGGGCAAGTCACTTAACCCCAATTGCCCTGCCTTTCCCCCTCCAAAAAGAAAAAAAAAAGCTATGGAGTTGAAGTTGGAACCTGTGGTTGAATCCTGCCATTCCAGCTTAACTATCTTTGTGACCAGAAGCACTTGTCACTTGACTCGTCTGAATCTCAGTTTCCTCAGTTGTAAAATGTACAAAACAGTAGCACTTGCCATAGTGGATTTAGGAGAAGATCATATGACATAATACATGTAAAGTATTTTTAAAACTTTGAAGTGTTTTATAAATGTTAATTATTATTGTTACTATTCTTATGGTATAAGTACATATAAGATACATGCAAGCAAACAGATTGTTAGATCTTCAAGACTATTAACAACTAGGAAGATCAAGAAAAGTTTCCCATAGAAAGTGATATTCGATTTTGGCTTTTGAGGATGAGTAGTAACTAAAATGGGTAGAATAGCAGGGTGTGCCCGGCATAGTAGGTAATTAGGCAAAAGTTATCGTACGTTATCCAGTAAATGCAATTAAATTTTTACAGTAATGAGAGTTTTCATTATATAAAGTTGTCTTCATTTAATTAAGATAATGACAATATTTTCTGCAAAAGCAGAAGAAATAATTTAATATTAACATAATTATGGCTAAAATAGTAAAACTTTATTCTTTCTTAGGTTAGTGCCCCAGTAGTTACATCTACCACTCAAGAAAAGCCAAAGGACAGCGATCAGTTTGAATGGGTAACCATTGAACAGTCAGGAGAATTGGTGTATGAAGCTCCCGAGACCATTGCTGCTGAACCTCCACCAATTAAGTCAACAGTACAGACAATGTCTCCCATACCTGCTCATTCTTTAGCTGCCTTTGGGTTGTTTCTCCGTCTGCCTGGTTATGCTGAGGTGCTGTTAAAAGAAAGAAAACATGCCCAGTGTCTACTTCGATTGGTATTGGGAGTAACAGATGATGGAGAGGGAAGTAAGTGTTTAAAATTAACAATCAGTTTGTATGAAGAGACACCATGAAACCCTAAAAATGGTCAAGTAAAATTCGGTCTTTTTACAAATGCTCACTATTTGCTCCTTTGTAAGTTTTATCTCTTTATATTTTATTTGCTTGGGGACAGCTAGGTGGCGCAGTGAATAGAGCACTGGCCCAGGAGTCAGGAGGACCCGAGTTTGGCCTCAGACACCACACACTAGCTGTGTGATCTTGGGCAAGTCACTTGACCCCAATTGCCCTATCTTACTCCCTCCAAAAAGACAATAAAATAAAATAAAAAGATATTTTATTCTTTTATTCACCTAATATGCCTGGTTTGGACATGTCTAATAATCATTCGACAGCTAGTTAAAAAAGAGAAACTTGACAGAGTAAAATGTCTTGTGTTTTGGTCTGCCTTTGTTCTTGGTAACCTAGTGCTCCCTGGTGGTTTTAGATCCTAAAATTTAACAATATAAAAAGGCTTCTATTTGATGGTGGTAATCCCACAAATGTTTTTCAGGGGTGGTTCTTTGTTTGTTTGTTTTGTTTTTCCAGTTTAAAGATAACCAAAGAATACTTTCAGGATTCCTTAAATCTAATTGCCAATCTGGCTGATTAGACTTTTTCTAATTTTGTTTATAGCTTAGATACTTTAAGGAATATTGACAAGACTTTTAGGATACCCTTTATTTCTCAAAAGGATTTTTTGTCTTTTTCTTTTTTTTAATGCAAGGGTGAGGGATAGTCTTGGGGGCAGGGTAGGAGGCGTAGCAAAGTTATACCACACAAAAAGGGGAGGCAGATTGAAACAATTTTTAAAATGTACAGAAGAGAAGGAAATTCAGAAGGAAAGCACAAATAGGACTTAGTTTGTTTTAAAGAATATACACATATTTTAAAAGAAAGTGATATGAAATAAAGTTTCAAAATTAAATTTAAAATCCTCTTTTGTGTTCTTTGTATTTTTTAAGTTTCAAGTTTTTCTTACAACAGTAAACATGAAAATAATGTTTCATCTCTCTGCCACACAGTGAGCATCAGATTCAGTCAGATATGTGCATGCTTTGTAAAGTATAATACAATTGATAGAACATAGCAAACTTACTTTTATTCAAGCAAAGTACACCAAATCCTGTCGCCATTTAGAATTTTCATAATGTGTAGTTGTGTAGTTTATAGGGATGCTATTTGATGATCTTAATATCATTTGAGGAATGTAAGAAATATTTCAGGTTTGCGGATGAAAGTGAAATTATTAGTAATTTGATTTGGCATTTTGTTATCAGTGTAAATTTGACCTCATTATGCATAAATAACCTTTTAAAAATTATTTAGTAATCATTATTTCTCTCTTCTTAAACAAGGTCATATCCTGCAGTCTCCTTCAGCCAATGTGCTTCCAACTCTTCCGTTCCATGTCCTGCGCAGCTTATTTAGCTCCACACCATTGACTACTGATGATGGTGTACTTCTAAGGAGAATGGCACTGGAAATTGGAGCTGTACATCTGATCCTTGCTTGCCTCTCGGCACTAAGCCATCATGCCCCAAGAGTTCCCAACTCTAATCTCAATCAATCAGAGGTATGTTGGATCTGGTTTTTTTTAAATTACGGAATCATACTACAGATGATTGTAATATAGTGAGTAGTTTCAGGTTCCATTTTAAATATAATTATATTATTATAAGACAACATATATAAGAAAATATCACTTCAAACACTCATTAATAACTTATGTCACTTTAGATACTCTGGTTCTGTGAATACAAAAAGAAAAATGAAGTGGTTTCTTTTCTAAAGAAACTTACATTCTATTGGAATGAAACTAAAATTACTTCAGGAAGAAAGAACTAACACTTGGAGGAGTAGGAGAGGGATGCACAGGAAAAGCTTTATGGAGTATGTGTACCTTCAAAGAACCTATGAATGCTAAGAGGCAGAGACAAGGAAGTTCTTTTTACAGGCAAGGAGGACACCCTGTGCAGAGGCCCAGAGAAAGGAGACAGCTTGATGAGTTCAAGTTATAAGTTTACTTTGGCTACAAGTAATTTTGGTATATTAATTTTTTTAAGCAATATGAAATACAGTTAGGAAAATATTTGATAACTATATGGTAGAGGACATTCAGTGCAAGGCTCAGGATTTTATCATTTATGCTAGAGACCTTAGGGAACCCCTGATGGTTTTTAAGTAGGGGCATGGATATGATCAGACCTATGTCTTAGAAATATAAATTTATAAATTTGTATAGTAAAAGTTATTTAGTAAATGTTTTAATCTGTAATGTTTGTTTCCCTGAACAATGCTGGCATAACAGAAATACAAAATTTCTTGAAAAGCAAGAAGGAACTTCTGGTATAAAGAGAAGTTGTACAATTTACTGGTGTTTCCTGCGCTTTTCCCTCCTTACTTTGGTCAAGATTTAGAGAATTATTTGAGAAGCTACTTTATAAGTAATCATTTTTTTTAAGCCTCCAGTGTCAAGTACACATAACAACGCATCAACAGAAGAGCAGCAGCTTTACTGGGCCAAGGGGACTGGCTTTGGAACAGGTTCTACAGCTTCTGGATGGGATGTCGAACAGGCTTTAACTAAACAAAGACTGGAGGAGGAACACGTCACCTGTCTCCTGCAGGTATTTTTGTTTCTCATGAGGGAGCAATGAGCAGTTATTCATAATTAATGAGTTTTTTTAAGTGATTGCTTCACATTTGAAATCATTATCTAACATTTTCATTAAAGGTTTAGGACACCATAACTACATTGACTATTGTGTCATAACTTTTAAACTACTTGAAATACTTCTCCTACTTCCAAACATTAATATGCTTCCCTCCCTGTGACTTCACTACTTGGTGGTTGGCAGGAGGAAATTACACAGAGTATAGCACATAGTACTTGTCATCCCCGCCATGTACAGCATTCTTATTGTTGAATCTTAAATTTTTTTATCTTTTGCATTTCTCTTTATTTTTATGTACCACAAATTCTAAAACTGGTTTTAAATAGGCTGTTTTGAGTAATCTTTCTAGGTTTTAAAGCCAGCTCACCATAAAGTGAGTTGAAGAAGGTAAAGTGGAGAAAAAAAATAGAGAATATATTATTACCATTCCCATTAATTTATTTTGGGATCTTTTGTTCTATGGTCCTAAACTTTTTGATCAGAATGGAAATACTGACTCTATCCAGCTTTGACTTCTAAGATTTTCCTTGCCCTCAACCTTTGTAAATTGTTTTTTAATTTTGTCTCATACTGATAATATTAACAGCTGAGAAATCATTAGCTTTACGATACTATGTATTGTTCTCTGTAAGACATTTTTTTCTAGTGAAACGAGGGAGTGCTTTTTGTGATTCATAGGTGGAACTTCTGTTTAAATTAAAGACTAAATTAAAGAAGGAGTAATATTTTGTTTGTTGTACCATAAAGAAATAGTTGTAGCTTTTAATTTATTATATAATGGGACAAAGTAGCTCTTCTTTTTAGCTCCTTATGTCACTTTTCTTCTAATGAATAAAATATTTACGAATTACCAGTAAATTAATCTTTTAGATAAGGCCTAGTGACTTCTTTCTAGGCAGCTAAGAACATTTCTTTATGTCGGTGATTTTTCATTTTCAGGTTCTTGCAAGTTATATAAATCCTGCAGGAAGCTCAACAAATGGGGACCCACAGTCTACTCCTGAGGGTAGAGGACAGAACAGTAATGCCCTTCCATCTGTTCTTCTAGAGCTACTTAGTCAGTCCTGCCTCATCCCAGCCATGTCCTCCTATCTCCGAAATGATTCCGGTAACTCTTCTAGATCATATTGTAATTAATCTGCTGAACCATGCCTTTGTGGGAAAACAGTTTAACTTGTTATTACAAGGTTAGTTTAAATTAAAAAGTTTAGCTATAATAAAATTTTAGGCTACATACAGTAGCTTTTCCTGCCAATTTGATAGATTTATTACTTTTTATTTGTTGGAAATACTTTTGATTATGGGCAATTTTGGTTGGATAACATTCTTCAAAATTATGTCAATGGCAGGAGCTAAGTTGTAGTCTTAGTTTTTGTTAGTTCTCAGCATTTGTTCACAAAATCTACACAAAGTGAATTTCTTTAGAAATTCATTTCTGTAAGTAATAATATAGGGAAGCTAGAGTTCTAATAGTAATCTTGCATTCTATTTTTGATAAAATGTCAAAGAGAAAATATTTGAAATTACTTAGCTGATCTCATTAACTCATTAGCTGATTTGTTAACAATATTATTTTGTTGTGCAAAATATCCTATATGCTTACTTGACAAGATAAGGTTATCCCACAGGAACATAAACGTACCAGAAAAAGTACATTTGAAAACATACTGCCATAACCAGAAATATGTAGCTTGATTATTTAATCTTTAAAAATTTTTTTTCTTCCCTGCTTTTTTGCCTTTTATTTCATGTCATTTTAATTAGGGTGGCCATGAGATTAGCAAATAGTAATGAAATATTGGTAAAAAAAAGTAATGAAAGTAAAATAGCTTATTTTGTTACATATTAGCAGTTATATATTGGCATCAGAAACATTCAGTGGAAGGAAAAGTTGATTTTTTTTTAAATACTAAACTGAAGGTTGACAGTTGTCTGTATATTTTATTAATGCTGTCCGTTTCTGCTGTTACTACAGAGTTGGTTATAATCATGTGCTGCGCTCCCCTTTTTTACTTTCCCCCCCAAAATCCAAGTCTTACAAGTGATCTTTTAATAATTTTCCTACATCATACACTTTTTAAAAAATATTATATTGTTGCTGTTAAGTATTTGGACTCATTTCCTTTCTTCCTCCCACCTAGATTTCTGTGAAAAATTGCATTGATTTTGTTTTTTTACTGGCTTGTCCCTTCCATATTCTGTTATCTTCATATTGGAAGAATAAATAGGTGGAAATAATACACAGACCTTTGTACTACACTTTCATATTTCCTAAAAGAAACCAAGTGTTGAGTATATTATGTAAGTTAGCATCTGGATTTTTTTTTCCTTAATGTTGAGAAACATTCCTTCTTTATTGTCTTTTCTATTCATTTTATTTGAGAAGCCAGTGAGCTATTTGAGGTTACCAGTGGATGGTAATAGTCAGTTTTCTTTCATTTCAACAAGCATACTTCATCAACAGATCTCTTTAAATTGTGTGTGTCTGTGTGTGTCTGTGTGTGTGTGTGTGTGTGTGTGTGTGTGTGTGTATTATACATACACACATCTGAGAGAGAACTCATTGCACCTGTATTTCAGTTGTCAGATCTAAATAGCTTAAGTCTTGTTAGAAAAAAAGTAGATCTTTGGATATATTGATGAGGAATTGCATAGGGCATAGGTAGTGATCCATGAGTAATTATTAAACACCTACTATGTGCCAGTCACTGTGCTAAGTGCTAGTAAAGCAAAGAGGGACAAAGAATAGTCCTTGCCCTCAAGGACCTCACACTATAATGAGGGACTCAACATGCAAACAGCTCTGTACAAATAAGATATATAAAGGATAAATAAGAAATTACCAACAGGGTCACTGCAATTAATAGGGATTGGGAAAGACATCCTGTAGAAGGTAAAATTGCATGAGGACAACCAGTAGAAATGCCTGGAGTCAAGAAATGGAGTGTCTTGGTGGTGAAACAGCAAGGAGGCCGAGTTCACTGGATTAAAGAGTAAATGGGTGGGATTGAAGCGTAAGAAGACTGATAAAGAAAGGGGTGTGTGTTTGTGTAGGGGAGGTTGTTAGGAAGAGCTGTCAGCGCTAAGCAGATGATTACGATTTGATCTTGGAAGTGAGCATTTTTTAATATAAGGTTGCCATTGTTTCGACCCTGCACTTTAGGAAAAATTACTTTATTGGTTGATTGAAGGATGAACTGGGGTGACTTGTGACAGGAAGACCTATTGTATAAATGAACACATGAAGGCTTCCATCAGGATGGTGGCAATATCTGAGGAGAGAAGGGTAGATATCTGAGAATGATGTAAAGTTAAAATTGACAAACGTTGGCAACAGATTGGATATGGAGTATGAGACATAGTGAGCTGTCAAAAAAAAATACTCAAGCCTTGACAGTATAAACTTGCTGTATTTTCATTTTCTCCATCATTTGAAGTATTTAAGTTGTCATTTATAAGTAAGACAAATGACCTAATTCCTAAATAGGTAAGCAGATATAAGAAACAATTTTTCCCACCTATCATAGTAACATATGACCTTTTGCTCTTAATTGCTCACCTGGTCTTAAAACTAGATCAGTACATTTGTTGTTTCAGAATTGGATATATTGTGTTTTGCTAGCAGCATTCAACTAAGAAATTTGCTTTAACATATAATTCTCAGGTTTTATTTTATGATTATCTGAAAAATTAAATTACAAATTTTTAGAGTGTATGTGATAAAAACTTCAGTTCATATCTCATAGTTGTGTTGTATTCCTAGAGTAGAACAGTGGTCTGCAAGGAAATGAGAAATACTGCCCATAATGACATGCTCTTTACCTAAGACATTTCATATTATATGTTCAGTTTGATATGAGTGAATTTGGAACTGGCCAATTCACTCAGCAATGCTTATTGAACTTCTCTTCTCTGAACGGTACTCCACATAAATTCTGGGGATTATTCCAATGTATATACATTTTTAATGGAAATTAATTCAGTTTGTTTTGAAATATTCTTTCAGGATTAAATTATTGTACTAGAATTATCTCATTTCTATTTTAAAATGATAAGTCTGGTAATTGAGTGATAAATTATGATTCTTGAGCAGTATTACAAAGGTTTTTGATTACCCTAAAAATATTTTGATACTTAGGTTAAAAGCTGTCTTGTCTGTAAACCTAAAATTTGGAAGTGTTTATGGTGGTATATTATTTTCATCCAGAATTTAAACCAATGTAAATTAAATGCTAAAACAAGGTGAACACCAGCTGCTACATAGAAAGCAAGTAAACTAACCTACCTGTAGCAACAAATACCTTGAGGGAAAAACAGGAGACACAATGTGCCAGGCAAGTTGTCCACTATCTTTCCTTAGAAATAAGTCAGGATGCATTTATCAAATGCTTATTATTTGCCAGGCACTGTACTAAAAAAATTATGGAGTTAGTTCAAGACCTTGAGCCTAAGAGCTTTAGGAATAGCAATACCACCCTTATCACTGACTCTACTTTAGCCCCTCCCTCACAGCTAGCATCCACGGAAGCAACACCTGTCAGGACACAACGTAGCAACTGCTCCTGCAGGTGCTGTAGTCACTGCCTCCTCAGCAATTACAGCTACTGAATTCCCAAAAAAGAAATTCTTTCCACCAAAGTCCTTGGCACTGTCAAATGTTTCACCATCAGAAAACAGTCTTTAAGAAGGATGATGAACAGTTATGAGCAGTATCATCTCATAAAGCATAGAGAGACTGTTTAGGATAAAAACAGTCTAAAGAAAGCTTTGAAAGAAAACCAGCTAAGCAAAGTCATCCAAGGAAGTCAAAGATGAAAACAAAAAGGGAACTACAAAAGGAAAAATGGAAGTGATTTGCAAAAACTTTTATACCTAACTTTTTTCCACCAAGGCTAGTGGAACTATTACACTTGGACCCTAAGCTCACAGTCTCTTAGGTGCTTATAGAGATTTTCGCTAATAAGAATACAAGAAAGATATTTTGGGACTGATTGACCAGATGTGTGAGGGAGGGGAAGTTATCAGAAACAGGGAAAATAGCTCAAACTTATGATGCAACAAAAAAAATTTTTTAAAGAAAATGACCAACCAGATCTCATTAACTACTGACATCTATACCTTCTTTTACAGCTATGCAAAGTTTATATGGGCTTTGTCTTAATATGTCAAGAATCAACCTGGCCTATATTGAAGGCATCCATGGTGAGGGCATTAGCTTTTACAAGCCAGATTCAACTGTGGATCACTTCTTTACCATTTCGTAACTAATGGTTTTGGTTATTTGCTAATTATGAAAAGGAATTTGATTCAGTATAACAAAATGCCATCTTCCATGTTCTTTTATGACAAGTTATGTCCCTTCTGTACACCAGGATCATTCAGCATTCCTTGAAAGATGTAACATCAGTAATATAGCCTCTCTGGAAATACAGATCAAGGATAGTTTACTTGTGGCTGCTTATGTCTTCCACCCTATCCAGTTTACAGTTCACATTTTTCTTATTGTATGAAAACCCCAAGGCAGGGATGAGGAACTTGCCCACAGGTATTACAGATCCTTTTGCACAGAGGGGACAATCTGCTGGAGGAAACAAGATGAGATAGGTTCAGTCCTGTGTTTAGAGGAGTTGGCCTTAACAAGAAAGAACTCATCATGTGAAGGAGGAAATAGTAGCAGAAGGATGATATGAGGAAAGAAGAAAGAGTTCTTGGCAAATGACCTCAACTTCGTTTAGTAAAATATGAAGTGTGGTTCTCAGCTGAGATGGTAAGGGGAATAGAAGCCACATGAGACCTGAGGAGGCCTTTAAAATTTTGAAAGAATAGCAATGGTGAGTGAAATATCAGTTGATAGGGTAAAAGCATTGCCTTGCAGCCATGTGAGGATCCAGTTGAAGTTATATAATATGATCTTGAGTTCTACAGAGGCATAGTTTGCTTTTGCTGAAGCAAAAAGCTGCATCAAAGTTCATCCAACTTTCTTGGCTCCTTTAGAATGAGCAAAAGATGTCTCCTGGCTTTTCAGATGAGAAGGGAATAACAAGCAGATCCCACAAGACAATGAGGGACAGTTAAGAGTGGTTCCTCTCAAAATTCAGATTACCTTGGACACTTCAGCTAGGAACAGGGATACCTGTTAATTACCCCTTTTTCAGGATCACCATATTTTCCCCCCTATTATATATACTTTATAACGCTAGGGGAAAAATTTCTTGGCACCAAGGCATTGTTCTTTTTTTTTCCTTTTTGGAGGGGGGAAGACAGGGCAATTGGGGTTCAGTGACTTGCCCAAGGTCATATAGCTAGTGTGTCAAGTGTCTGAGGCCATATTTGACCTCAGGTCCTCCTGACTCCAGGGCCAGTGCTCTAATCACTGTGCCACCTAGCCAACCCAAAGGCATTGTTCTAATGCTACTAAACATGTTCCTTTCAATATTAACCAAGGTCACAGGAAGTGGAAAAACTGGGTAATGCCCTGTGCCTCACATAGGTGACTTAATTCTGTGCTCTGGGAAGCTGTCCCCAAATTCCGGATCACATTGCATACCAGAAACTAAGGCCCTTAACTAGTCTAGCCGATGGGTTTTTCCTCTTACTTCTTCCCAGAGAAGTACTTACTTCTTTCCTCAAAGGAAAAAATGCCTTGATAGACAAATGTTTACTAGAACCTAGACCCAAGGGTTCACCTGACTTCTAACAGATTCTGTATTGAGACTAAGCATTGAAGTTCATGAAACTGGGTTTTATCACTAGATGAAATTACTAGTCTCAATCCATTAGTCTTCTGTTTTCAGAGTCAGTTGGTTGATGAATCATTCCCAATAGGACAAGGTGACTAACATCTATTAGAACTATTTAAACAACTCCCAATATATGGGGAGATGGATTTTTGAGCTTTCTGCGTTCTAGACAGTTTGTAACATGGGTAAAATTCTTAGACTCAAATTTACCTTTCCCTCTTTATATTGGCCATGTAAAATTATTTTCCAGATATCTGTATCTGCTCATACCTCAGCTTAAAGAAAATTCTTAATTAGAAGATGATCAGGAATCATGAAAATGAAAACATCTGCCAAAAGTCATTCATGGGCATACTTGTTACCAAACCTTTTCTTTTCACCTTGTTGAATCACATCACAGAATCATTCCCACTTAATGAGATATGCTTAAAATACTATGCAATATAAATTTCACACCCCAGTCAGTAGTCTACTTATTTCCCCAAAATTATTTGGACCACTGAATCTGTTGGAGTTCATTGTATCCTTTATAGTTGACAGATAAGAAACTTGCCTATATCATGTATGATGTTTTGAAGTTTGATGTCATTATTAGAACACTTTAAAACAGCCAGTGTATTGTATTATATAAATACTCAGATGAGTTTGTGATCTCATCAACTTGGGTTTTCTCTCTGGTGATACAGAACTATCTGACACCTGTCCTTATCTTCCTAAAAATTCACTACAGGGGATCAAGACAACAAAGTGGAAGATTCACCTTGCTTTCCAACTGATATCAAAGGCGTACCAGTGGTGTACTGAGATTGTCTGTGTGTTAACACTTGCCACATGACCAATCCACCTTCTCTCTTTTTTTCTTTTTTTAAAAAATTTAATTATTTTTTTCTTGTTTACATCACTCATTTCCACAAGATTTTGAGTTATAAATTTTCTCCCCATCTTTCCCCTACCCACCACCTCAAAACAACCGTCCCACTGTATAGCCTGTCCCCTAATCTGCTCTCTCCTGTGTCTTCCCCCATCGCCCCTCTGACTTTCTGGTAGGGCAGGATGGGTCTCCCTACCCCAGTGCCTGTATACCTTAATTCCCAGTTGCATGTAGTAAATAATAATAATATACATATATATTTTTAACATTTGATTATAGAGCTTTAAATTCTAGATTCTTTCCCTTCCTCCCTTGTCACCCACCTCCACTGGAAAGACAAACAATTTAATACAGGCTGTACATGTGTAGTTATGCAGAACATCTCCACAATGGACATATTGTGAGAGACTGATTATATGTCCCTCCTTCCTATCCCCCTCTCCCCCCGCCTCGTTCTATTTTCTATCCTGTCCCTGTCCCTTTACAGAAGTGTGTACTTTCAGCAACTCTCCCCCCCACCCTGCCCTCCCCTCCATCATCTCACCTCTCATCCCCATCCCTACTACTCTCCTGTGTGGCAAGATACCCAGTTTAGAGTTTATATCATTCCTTCCCTAAGCCAAATTCAATGAGAGTAAGGTTGACCCATTCCCTTTTGCCTTCCTGTTCTTCCCCTCCATTGTGACAATTATCCCTTGCTTCTTCTGTATGAGATCATTAAACCCATTCTGTCTCTCCCTGTCTCCTCTCATTCTAATCCTCACTCACCTCAGAATTTCACCTTTTAAAGTATCATCCCTTCCTATTCAATTAATCCTGTGCCCTCTATGTACACATATATACACATATTCAGAGATATATTCATACACATATATAAACCCTCCTATATAGACATATGTGTATGTATATATATATATAT
>CM053581.1:178486763-178527988 GCA_028627135.1 Pseudochirops cupreus | reverse complement strand
TGTAATGTTGTGAATATTATAATGTTTTGAATGTTTGTCTTGATTTGTAATGGAATAAACAGAGTGTTCACTCTATTTTGTAATCTGAACTCTAAAAGCTGTTCACAGTAGCATTCCTTTGGGAATCTGCTGGTTCATGGCATTACACAAGTCTTAAACAAAACCTCATTTCCCCTAACTTGCTGGGTTTTTTGTTCATAGTGCTATCATCCCAGTCACTCAAGTTCAAAAATGATTTTAATTTGTTGAATCAAAAGGAACATTATGTTTCAGGAATTAAATAATGTGTTCTGAAGCCAAATATCATTTAAGCTTTTAAATGTTTTGCATCATCCATTTTAAAGTATGTTTTGCTTATTACCCATCAGTTAAATGGATAATCGAAAGTCAGCAGTATTTTTTTTAAATATTCAAGTGACACTGTACATTTTTCGTTTCATATTCAAGTACACATTTCCATCAATTGCTACATTACTTTTTGGGTGTGATCTAAAGGACAATAGAATTGTGACTTTATTCATGTAATGAACTCGTAACGTGGAAACTTTGTTGACTGATTCAGATCCACAGCTGTTTTGGTTTTTAAAGGCTTGGAAAGTTGCCTATGACTCTGAAAGGTTAAGTGACCAGCTCATGTTTACACAGCTAGTACATGTCAGAGATTTAACTTAAAGCCATTATTTTTCTGACTCAAGACTAGTCATTGATCCATTACACCACACCACACGTCTTTTGTATAAAACGTGTTTTCCTAATATAGATTTTGAAAGTGTTTTTAGGCCTCACAAAGTCAAAAGAGAAGATTTATGGCAAATTTTTGTTAAGACAGTAGCAAACATGGACTGTTTAGCATAATCTTAGAACTAAGATGACAGAATCAGAGGCTATTGTGAAAATCTAGTATTTCAATTACAATTACACTTAGTATTAATGACTAAATATATTGGTTGAAGGATGGGTTTGGTTTTTTTTTCCAATACTTAGGAATTCTCATGAGTTCAGTTACTAAGCCGTTTTACGACTTGATAAAATAAGTAAAATTCTGTTACGATGAGGTCTTAAATAAGACCTATCTAAATTTTTTGTCTCATTTCAATTTAGTCGTAATCATAGTATAGATTTTATTGTCCCTGGTTTTGTCACTTGAACTTTTGAAATTGGCAATTCAACTAAACTCTTTAACTATTTTTGTGAGCCCTAATAAAAATATTATTCTGTGTATTTCATATACAGTTGTTATGGTAACAGTAAAACTTCCAGTTATTGTACATAACTATTACATTAAGATATTTTAACAGAAGTTTGCAGAAAATTCTGTTAAATTTGCAAATGCACTTAGTGTCTTTTAAATAAAACAGTCTGAACTGTGACATACTGAAATCCTTGTTCAGATTAGTTATAATTCTGTTATTCTGTTATTTTTTGATACATAGTTTAACATAGGTCCAAGGTGAGCTTACCTTATACTTATTGTTTTAGTCAAACTGCATTTCTCCTACTTTTTTACATCATCTGTGCTTAATCTACTCATTTTACCCACCACCCTATGCCAGAATTTGAAACCTTAAGCCTAAAGTAATTAAACCATTTTGATGAGATCAGAAATACTTGAGATACATTCAAGTATTCTAGTAATTAATTCCTAGTGCCAATCTAGAGTCTTAGACCTTTGCAGTGCAATGTCACTGTAATTTTAAGATAAAAAAAGATAAATAAAAACAGTTCTCTAAATTCATTATTCCCAGTGATAATTAGAATACTATGCCTTAAAAAGAACATTTGGCTAATATGCATTTCCATATCCAAGATAACCCCTGTTTTGACACTTGATTGAGATGGACAAACACAAAAGGAAAAATAATTTCACTAAACATTATTGAACCATCTTAAAAGTAAGGTTTTATTTAGGGACCAAAAATATGAAATCTTTTTCTCTCCATATTTCTTAGAAATGATGCTTAAGTGACCACTTGCCTTTCTTTGAAAATATTTATGAGTGCACGCAAATAATCCTTTGTGCAAAGTGAAAGAAATTTCATTAAGAAATAAATTATAATAATTAAACTTCCAGAACCATAGATAATATAAAAACAAGAGTTGAATCAATACCCTGCCCAATCCAATGGTAAATTTATAATTGGTCCTACTGGTAAGTAGGAGTTGGCACTGACTTTTTTGAAGAAAGTCCACCCTCCCTGCCAAGAAATTTTCCTCATCTTTTGACATCCCTGGCATCCATGAGATCTGACATTTCCTGCCAACTTCTGGCCTGACTGCCTACTGTAGCCAAGATTCTGAGGATCAAGTATTTAATTAGCAGGGAAGTACTAAAACAGCAACTGCTGGTTGGAGTTTAGCTTGAGGTTGCATTCAAGGACAAGAAAAGGAAGGACATAAAAATGTGTTTAGAATAAATATAGTCATTAGCTTAAGATAGTCTTCACCACTCTCATGTACAACAAAATAACTAGAGAAATCCTCTTTATTAAAAAAAAAGTTTTTCTTTCTTTAGTAAAACTTCAGTATCAAAAGTCTTATATGTTAACTGGACAGATGCTTTTAAGGTAATATTTAAGATGATGATATTAGGTGAAAAATCCTACTTGTAAAATGTTTTCCATGAATAATATTCCATTTTTTTTGTTTGTTGGATACATTGAAGGTACAATTTTTCCTTCACAGCAGGGCAATTTTAATTTTAATTTCATACATCAGAGATTGAGCTACATCTTCTTAACTGAGGTTGCCTAATGAACAAAATCTGGTACTGAGTGAGTGTGTTTATTTATTAGATATACACTTAATTTTCATCTACAATTTCAGAGAATCTACTGATTTCAGAGAATTATGAATCAGGGGTTACTTACTACCTATGGTGAGAGTGAGATGTCATTAATGAATTTATGCCTAATGGCACAAGGATCTACCTAACACATCCTTATGTTAAGATTAGACATTCTGCCCAACAAGATGATTATTATTTTTCCAAGTCATGGCCCAAAGTATAAGTAAAATATTTAAGATTGTACTTAATCTGGATGATAAATTTTTCATTTGTAATCCTAAAATAATTTAAAAGTAAAGCTGAAATTTTATTGGCTTTTGAGTTTGTTAGATTTTTGATGTTAGATTTTAAAAATTTATTAGCTGAAAATTAAATTTCTATCCTTTAGAATAATTTTTTTGGTTAAGTATTTCAAAATATGCTAAACCTTTATCTAAAAGGAAACAATTTTCCTTTTATATCATATCTTTATTTTTATGTACCCTAAAGTATTATTTAAAAAAAAAACTAATAGTTTGTAAAGCATGCAACCCCATTGTTTTTTATCTAGATCCAAAGGCAATTTCATCATCTGAAAATATTGATCAATATGTAGAAAGGTTCAAAATAATGCTAGAGAGTAGACCCATGTTAAAATTGTATTGGTAATTTTACAGTATATTTGATTAGTAATGTTCTTTCCATACTATCTAAATCATCACCTTTTCAACCATACATATAGCTATGTATTTAGGATCCGAAAGAAAACAGATTTTAATGCATTTTGATTGCAAATAAATATATATATATATATATATATATATTAAATATGCACCCTTATCAAGGTGTCTTTGGCATTTCCATCTATTGTCTTATTTATATAAGCAGTTTCTTTCATACTTTCTAGCAAAAAAGGACATAATTATTCATATTTCTGTTGCTTCAACCTCCTTAGTCTTTTATCTGTGTAAACTGAATCTTATCTGTCCATTTTGCCATTATTTGATTCCATTCACTGGATTTCCAGATGCATTTCACGGTCAGTAATGTTGTACCCTGAGTGAGACACTTACCCTGGAATGTTCCTTACAGCTGTCAGAGACACTGCTTTGTAAATGAAGTATTAAAAACATTCTTTTCATTACTGTTTTTCCCCAAGTATATAACTACCACTGGAAAATACCATCAAAGTGTAGTGTATATGTACACAAAAACAATAACAAAGAGGTTAAGCACCGTCCCAAGGATTCCTAACATGGCTAAAATAGATTCTTCTTTTTCTTCTTTCAACTCTTGCCTTTTTACATCTTCTGCTGGAGTGATGGCAGAGGTACCCATTTTTTTCCAGCAAATATCTTCACCAATATTTTGACAGCTAGCTAGAGAAAAAGAAAGAAAAAATGAATGTACTCTTAAAGAATTAACTTTGAGCTTTCTATAAGGTTGTATTTAGCATTTGGAGTTATTGCCTTTCTCTTATTAGAGTAACTTAATTTTAATTTATCAGTGTACAGCTCTCTTTGTATTTTTGTATTGATCACATTAAATATTTTGTGTATTGTTCTAACTTTTGAGTAAACACTATTTTAAATCATCAAAATTCTTTTCATTTTAAAAGTTCTACAGCAACATAAATGGTCATTTAATTTCAGGCAACTTATCACAGAACTGTAGTATATAATGTTTGCATTTTTGAAACTTTTAAGTACATTTTTATTTCCCAGCATATATAATAGCTAAATTTGCATAATTTGTTCCAGATATAATTTTGTTCACTCTTAAATAGTTAAATGCTTGAAATTATTAGCCTAAAAAAAAATCTCCTTTTTTCCTGACCATAGAAAGAACAGTTTGCTTTATAAAACCTAGGTTTAATAACCTGGATTTGAAGCATTACTGCTGGAATTATTTTTATTTATTGCAGTTCTGATAATTAAGTCCATTTTGTTAACCAATTAAAATATATGGAAATTATGTCAATTTGTATGACCAAAATTAAAGTGACTCTTTCTTGCCTAATTAAATTGCCAACCAGTAATTTTAAAGTTGTCATTCCTTACCCTACATTGCATCAGGAATAAAATGTCATCTGACATAATCCTTAGTCCATGATAGTGATGAACCAACCTTTTCTCTTCATAGAGAGCTGCTTTTTATGTTCATAGAAAAAGAAAATGTGTATACAGCAAGGAATTCCTTAGTAAAGAAATTTATTGTCAAAAAATATAAAAAGCTTTCAGTCTCTTAAAAGGGATAGGCCTTATCCATCAGTGATCCATTGTGAAATTCATCGTAGACTTTCAGTATGAAAAGATAACCATCATTTTCAATATCAATCCACATTGCAAACATGTTCCATTTTCAATAGTAGAATTCTTTTCATTTTTAATCCCATATTTGCTGAATCAGGACAACAATATCTGTCATTCAGGTTTCAAGTGCTCAGGGAAAAAAAGTAGTGTTGCTATTCTTGTTTGTCGTTTTTTCTCCCCAGCTTTCCCTTTAGACGAGCCATTTAACTAGTGTACTCCTTCTGAAGCTTTCTCTGGTTGAAATGCTGTAGCTCCAAATGCAGAAAGCTGAGTATCTGATTTCAGTACCTAGCTTTAGTCCAGACATCTGAAAAGCAGGAAAGTAGTTTTATTGTCAATGATAATCATAAAATGTCACACCTCCATTTGCAGCCTTTTGTGATAATTCCAAAGTATTCTTCAAGCATTGCATAATTTAGCAGCCAGGCACCTGCGGGGAACAGAAGGACAGTGGCTTCAGTTGCTTACTGTAGAGAGCTGTGACATTGATTAAGCATGCACTTGGCACTTGCTGAATAAAGAAAGAGCTACAAGCCACCCTTGCAGACAGTGAGTTGCATAACAATGTGTGATTGCTCTGTTATTTCATTGTCAGGCCAGGCACATTTTAATCCTATAACAACGCTGAAGAGTGCCATGTGTAAGGGAGCTGAGTTAACCATAGTTCAGGGCTTTCTGGTGAAGCATATGACAAATACTGACATTAAGGAATTCAAGCTTGAAACGGCGATTCTGTTGTTTTATGCTTTGCTTGACCGGCAATTTTTCATGATGGAATTAAAATGGTCTTTCCTTTTTATTCACTCATTGTCTTGATCATGCATACTTTAGTAAGGGGAGACAAGCATTTTAATGTAAAAATGTGAATATTCTAATTAGATCTCCCTTTCTCAAGGGTTGGACCTACTTTCCATTTACATAAAATTTTGACATTCCTAAAAAGTGTGTGTGTGTGTGTGTACACACTCATATGCACACATTATCATAAATGTAATATGGTATATGGTAATATGGTATAATTGACAGAAAGTTGACTTAAAAGCCAGGAACATCCAAGCTTGCTTCTAACACATATTGCATATTGGGTATATAACCCTGGAGAAGTTACTTAATGCCTCTATGTGCTTCAGTTTCCTCAGCTGTCAAGTGAGGGAATTGGGTTTAATGACCTTTCAGGTCTCTACTGGCTCTAAATCTATAATAGTATGTGTTCACTTCATGGCAACATTTTTGTATCTGACTTGTAATTTACCTAGATTTTCACAAGTATTTAATTATGTTTCTCACAATATTCTTGGGGGGAAAAAGATGGAAAGTTATTGGGTTGATGATGGTACAATTTGGAACTGGTTTAATGGTCCAACTGAAAAGTACCTAGTTCAGTGTCATTTTTGCAGGAGAACTCCAATAATATTCCCCCTAAGATATGTGACTCTCCCTGTGCTATTTAGCATTTTTATCAGTGCCTTTGTGGTGTTGTTCATCATTCTCAAAAGAGGACCATGACATCAGGGAAGTGATGCCATGACATGTAAATGTAAAAGCCCTTGGATAAAATGCTTATCAGATTTGTTCATGACATAAAGCTAGGAGAATTAGTAAACACACTGAGTTAACAAAATCTAGAAACATCTTAACAGGTCCAGGCAACTGACTAAGTCTAAGAAAATGATATTTAATAGCAATTAATATTGAGTCTTATGTTGTGATTTTAGAGTGTGGGAGAGGAAGTAATGTGCTACCTGAAAGAGGATTTGGGACAAGATTGCTCCTTGGGGCCAAACAACATCAATCTTGCCCTAATCAAACCTTCAAGTACTAAAAGACAAGTTATTTGTTGGTTTTTAACTTCTCCCTCTGCCTTCCCTTACAAAACCCCACTCTTTGTCCACGTAGTGATCTCCAATTGCTTGACCCCTCAGTTCTCTCCCGGACCATCTCCTGTGCTAACCACTCTCCTCTTTTTCCTATCTTTACCCCTTAGGAAACAGCTTCACCTTTTGAATCCTTAGCCCCCTTATCATTTCACTGATTGTACCCTACTAAGCCTCAACTTTGGATCGTTCTCATCATTTACTAATTTCACTCCTACAAATGTGCTGCTGAAAGAAGATAGAGAAAAATCAACAATTTATGGTATACTGTCTCAACTAGGTCTTCACTGTTGCTAATCAGTCCTTTAGTACCTACCTTGTCAACTCAATATCCCACTCTCCACAGATGTCAGGTCTTCCAAACCTTTTCATCCCTCTTCAAATCTCCAGGGGCTCCCCTTCTTCCCCTTTTTCAACTGAGTGCCTTGCTTCATATTTTATTTTAAAAAATGAGCCTATTTACCATAAATTCCTTTTTTCCCCCTCTTCCTTATTTCCTATCAGTCATATACCTTCTGCCACTATTCCTCCTTTACCTTGTCTCACATGATGTAGATTTACTCCATAGCGAGGCTAACCCAATCCCATTCTATCCTCTCTACTCCAACAGATTGCTCCCCACGTCATCCCCACTATGTCATTTCTTTTCTTTTTTCTTTTTCTTTTTTCCTTTTTAGAGGGCAGTTGGGGTTAAGTGATTTGCCCAAAGTCACACAGTAAATGTTAAGTGTCTGAGGCTGGATTTGAACCCAGGTCCTCCTGACTTTAGGGCTGGTGCCCTATTCACTGCGCCACCTAGCCACCCTCTGTCATTTATTTTCATTCTCTAAGTTTTCAGAACTCTGCTCTCTCCCGGTTCTCCTGCTGCTTTTCTTATTACTCCTTATTCTCCTTTACTAGATCCTTATCCAGATCCTGCCCTCTGTTGGTATCCCACAGGGTTCTTTTTTAGGCCCTCTTCTCCGTCTATACTAGTTCACTTGGTGACTTCATCAGTACCCATGGTTTTAACTACCATCTTTATGCTGATGATTCTCAAATCTACCTTATACTGCTCCAAGCTCTGAGCTGACCTATAATCTTACATTTCCAACTCCCCTTCAGACGCCTCAAACTGGATGTCTGGTAGACATTTTAAACTCATCATGTCTAAAACTGAGCTCATTATCTTTCCCTCTAAACCTCTTCCCTATTTCCTATCCTTCCCTGTTACTGTAGAGGACAACACCAGCCTCCCTAGGAGGAAACCTAGGCATAATCTTATACTCCTCACTATCTGTTACCACCCCTCTCCGCCCTACCCAATCTGTTGCCAATTTCACCTTTGTATCATCTCTTGAATATGTCCTTTCTCTCTTCTGACACTCCCACCACTCTTGTATAGGCTCTCATTACCTCAAGCCTGGAATATTGCATTCGCCTGCTGATTGGCCTCTCTCCCCACTCTAATCCATCGTCCATTCAGACACCGAAGTGATTTTCCTAAAGCGCTGCTCTGACAGTGTCACCTGACTACTCAGTAAATTCCAGTGACTAGTCACTGTCCTCAGGAGCATACATTCTCTTGGAAGATGTAAAGTATATGCAGAGAAGTAGGTACAAGATAATTTGAATTAAATTCAGGATAGAATGCTGATGTTTCTGCTGCAGAAATTTGGAAGGTAGTACAGGGGCATGGCATTCTCTTGCTGACATTGCGTGGAGCCAAAAATGAAAACTGTTTCCAAACATTTATACCGTGCAGTACTTACCATATATTTCTTCATCACTGTATGAGGCTCGGTCATATGTTTGTTTTATAATATTTAGGATTATACATTTTTTTTCCTGGCTAAAATGAAATTTTGGAAAGCATCTAATGTCAATAAAAGCAGTGATCATACCGTTTGTATAATTAGTAACAAACAAGCTCTCCACTCCAATCCAGTTGAAACTTGAAAATTCATAGAATTGTGTATTGATATCTGGATGGTTTTAGTTTTTGTCATTTCTGATGGCTGTGTTTATTATAAAGTGATGTGACAAGAGCATAATAGTAGTGATTTTTAACTTAGAATCACTAGGTTAAATTTAACTTCAGTTTTTGGAAAGTGCTTTGTAAAATTGAAGGATGCCATAAAGTCGTTTGAAAAGTATATACTCATTTTTTTCTTAGTCCTTTAAAGGTAAAATAAGTATATTTTTCCAAACCTGACTTTAATTAAAAAATAGTCTTATCTCAGTTGTGACAGTGAACTAAGTCCTTTCCCCCAAGGAACATGATATTTGAAGATAAAATTGCACTTTCAATTTACAACCCTGATTTCCTCTTTGTCTAGTTCCTCTATCAATAATCGTAAGTTAACATAACACATGAGAAATTCTTTCAACACTTGGTTAACTACTTCTGGATAATGTGCTACAAACTTCCTCAAATTCATAACACAGGTTAACTGTTTTTGTTATTGACTAAAATTATATTAAAGTCCTTTATTTGCCTTTAACAAAGAAAACTAACACCACCATTATCAGTAATCCTTTCAAGTTTTCCTCACTTGTCTTCAGCTGGCATATGTTGAACTTTTCTTGCTATTAGCTCACACTTCAGTTTATTCAGGCTTTGCAAGAACCTAGCTGTGCCCTGTAGACACAAATTATAGTAAAAATACTAAATCTGATTTTAAAAAATATACCTATACCTTGCAAGACCAATGAGTAAAATTTGGCTTACCCCGTCTTTTATATTTTTTCCTCCCTATTATTCCCACAATTCATTAGGTGAAAAGATATTTCCAGACAATATAATTTGGAGAAAATGTAGTTTAATTTTGTTACTTTTTAGATACAATAACTTTGAAAAAATACATATGTAGTATGCTTTCATATTAGTAGCACCCAGATCCATCAAAATATGCCACTAGTGGCATTTTATCTAGAATTTTCTTAATGTGATAACTTTTGCCAGTTTAGTCATCATGGATTATTACTAGAGAAAGTAGTAGAGCATATCTAGTTTAAATTTAATCTTTAGAGATTATTTTGAGCATCCAATATAGAACTTTTGACTGTTGGGAAAAACCATTTTGGTTTTGAAATTGGTTGGCTAGGACATTTCACTTCATTTAATAGATTTTCAACTAAGATATTAACTATTGATAATCTCAGTGGAAGAATCATACTTAGTTTCATTATTTCTTTCTGAGTTGATCTTTTTTGATATCTTTCAATAATTAGCATTTTAAACAATTTAAAGGCTGAATTTTAGGTGACATTATTTCATAGATTTGTAACATCTCTTATTTTTGAAGTTCATAATTTTTTTTAACTTTTATTTATTTTAGTTTACATCATTCATTTCCATGAGATTTTGAGTTACAAAAAGTTCATAATTTTTGATGTGTATATATGTGTGTATACATGCGCATAGCAGTTTTGAAAAAGAAACTAATATGTAATCATGAATAAGCAAATAATATATGAGAACTCAAAATAATTAGTGTATTTCTAATCTCTGGAACAGTGATTTGACATTTAGTTAATAATTGCCTTGATTTTACCAGATTTCTAGCCTATTATAGATATTTATGTAAGGCAACTGGCGGGGCTGTACTAGCCTTTTTTTGTTGTTGTCATTTTCCTGGAGTCATTTGCAGATGACCATTTCAAACTTCTTGATAATTTTTATTAGCATTCTTGGCACTTTGTTTTCATGGTTTGAAAACTGTGCCTTCACTTTCTGCTTTTTTTGCTCATCTTCCTAGTATAGGCTTTCTCACAGAATTCTGCCTTTGAGCTTCTTATCTGCTTCCAGGGATTAAATGATCATTTCTTCTATAGATGGCTTCCAGCCAGATTGCTACCCTCCTTAGCCTCCCCCAAACAGTTCCCCAGGGATTGAATCCGTTATTTCTCACTATGTATTTACTGAATATCTTAGCCTAAATGGACTGCCTCAAATATAGTAAAAAATTTAACTCACCCTCCATCTCCAGATTTTTGTCCTCTCCCTAATTTCTTGTTTTATTGGATGGATCCAACATATCCACAAACACCACACTCAGCTTCCCCTTTGAGCCTTCCTCTTGTTCAGCTTGCATATATACACACTTTTGAAGTCCTTTGTCTTGAACCTCGACAATATTGTGCCCATCTGATGCCTTGCACTTGGATCCTGGATTCCTAACCTGTTGTGATCAGTACCCAGTGGCTTTCAGTAAACTTGCCCATGTGTCCTTATTCATTATTAATTAACTTGTTTGTTTTTCATTCACATCATTCTTTTCCACAAGATTTTGAGTTACAAATTTCCTCCTCATCTTTCCCCTACCCACCACCCCAAAACAGCGATCCCACTGTATACCCTCTCCCCCATCCCCCCACTGACTTTCTGGTAGGGTGAGATGGATCTCCTTACCCCAGTGCCTGTATATCTTAATTCCCGGTTGCATGTAAATAATAATGATAATTATATATATATATATATATATATTTTTTTTTTAACATTTGATTATAGAACTTTAAATTCTAAATTCTTTCCCTTGTCACCCACCCCCACTGGAAAGACAAGCAATTCAATACAAGCCGTACGTGGTCCTTATCATTATTAAAGAAGGTGAATTCTTGTATTTGTTATGTTTGTGCACATAAAAAATAGAATAATTTTGGTAGAAAAGCATAGTTATTTGCCAAATATTCCTCACACCCCCTTGAAAAGAATCTCATACCTTGTGGTGAAGGTTATGCAAGTCCCAGTTTGGGAACCCCTCAGTTAGATAATTACAAGGCCTCTTAATCAATTGGCAGCATGCATTTTGGTTTGGAAACTCTCAGGTAAGGTGAGTGGAAGCATAGAAGATTACGTTGGCCTCTATATGTTTCCTTCCCTCTTAGAAAACATCCTCCTTGAGGGCAGAGACTACTTACTGTTTTTACATACTAAGAACCTAATACAGCTCATGGGACATAATATATCTCAAAAATTCATTTACTTTAGAACATTAAGTTAAATCTAATAAAAATGAAATGTAATCAGCATAAATGAAAAGTACTACACTTGGTTTAAAAAAACATCACAAATACAAGACAGTGCCTTTACTCATCAAATTGAAAAAACAACAGCAAAAAGATAATTGTCGAAGAAGCTATGAGAAGACCGGTAGACTAGGATTCTCCTGCAATGTTGGAGCTATAAACTGAGCCAACCAAACTGGAAAGCAGTGAGAACTTCACACAAAAAGTTATTAAATTACGCTTAGCTTAGCAATACTAATAATAGACATATATTCCAAAAAAGAGGAAGAGGGCAGGGAGGAGAAGGAGAAACAGAGAAGAAGAGAAGAGAGAGAAGACTCCTCTGTATAAAAATATTTATGGTAACTCAAATTGGTTTTAGCAAAGAACTGGAAACATAGTGGGTTCCTGTTATTTGGGGAACAGATGAACAGATTATGGTATTTGAACATAATGGAATATTATTGTGCTATAAGAAAGGATGAAAGATATAGAATCACAGATAGTTGGGATAACAAACAGCACCAGGAGAACAATTTATACAGTGACTACAATATTTTAAAGGAAAACAACTAAGACTGAGTGAAGCATTTAAGTGTTTTCTATATGCAAAGGATACTATGAAATAGCATTGCAATGACCCATTGTGACTCCAAAGGACTGATGGTGAAGTACACTTCCCACTCCTTGGCAGAGAGAATGAGACATATTTTCAGACACAGCCAGTGTGTGCATTTGTTTTGCCTAACTACTTATTTGATATAAGTGCCTTTATTTGAAGGGGAGAAGGAAGAGAATTGGAAGGGCATTGTCTGTAAATCATTTTTTTTAAGTTCAAAATTGGGTACACAATTAAGCAAAACAGTATTGAAATAGACAAAGTTGAATTTTTTGAAAAAGCTACATATATTTCATATGTATGTATATGTATATATGGTATTATATTTATTCCTTCTCAGTGTGAGGGAGGAGTGGAGGGGGAAAGAGAGATCAGAACTGAAAATAAGGCATTTTAAATTTAAAAACTTTTTTTAAAAACTATATGGAGGTTCAGGATTTCATAAGCACCCTTTTTTCTTGGTATGGAGAAGTTATTTGTCATATTCATAATCATTACAAGGACATTTTTTTTGAAGTATAGGAGGTATAAAAATATGTTTAAATTGAAGGACAAAAATTTGTAGCTGTCACGCTGCAGCTTTTGTCACATCGTTCTTTGATTTGGAGTGAAGAAGAAATTTTCACCCACAGTACTATGGAAGGGCCCCCTGAACTTGTTTTCTTGAGTTGCCCTCTTTTCCAGAGATGAAGTCCCCCTAAACGTAACAAACAGGGATCTTTCACAGCTGAGCTCTATTAAACTTTCAGACTCCTCGAAGCCAAGTTAGCTATAAGCCTGGCTCTGGCCATTCTGTCCAGACTGATAAACTATTTGTGCAGCTGGGACCCTTTCAAATAAGCAGAACATCGTCTCTCAGTCATCCAGTCCTTCCTGCTCCCTTCTTGTTCCCTCCCCCCACTCCCTTCCTCCTACTCCCATTTTGGAGGGGATTGCCCTCTCCTCCCATGGGACCTCCCCGTTTTGTTGTACCAATAAATATTCAAGGCTGTGGGAAGAGGGTGGTGGTTGGTGTAAGGAGCTCCTACGTACATATGCCTTTCTCTTGTAATAAAGTTAATACCCGTGTCTTGTGGAGTTGTGACCTTTGGTTAATAGTAGTAGGTTCAAATTCCCAAATTATTGTTAAAGAAGGACTACAGTTATGTTGTAGTGACTCCTGGCAGAGTCATTGTATCCTTTGGTACTCCTAATTGCTACTCAAATTACACAGAATGCAGGATATTACCCATATTTATAAGGGAGATCACTGACTTACCGAAGTTGGCATAGCTCTAAAGCAGTAGAGCTGGATTACAGTCTTCTCCAGGACTTACTCTCTTGTGATAAGTTACGTTTATGTGTAGTACAGTAATGCTGCTAGCTTTCCTCCCATACCTCTATGAGGGGATGTATATCCATGTCTTTGATGTTAAACTTGTGTGTTGCACATAGACCCAACTCACCTGAATGCCTCTGGAACCTTGTTAAAACATAATGAGAAATGTTTAACAAAATAAAAATATAGGGCAAAATAGATCATGTTAATATAGTAATAATAATAATATAATTAGATTCATGCTTTTCTTTGTCAAATGCAACCTGCAGATCCATTTCTATTTAAGCTGGACATCACTGGTGTCCTCACTTAAAGATTTTTTAAAAAAAAGCCACAAAATAGTCACACCACTCTGATATGGTGGGTCCCAGGGCTTCAAGAACTGTCACTTACTTCACCAGCCTAACTGTAAGATCATGAGACCATTTGTTTAGAATTGGAAGAGACTCCAGGGATCCTCTAATCAGTCCCCTTATTTTATAGATGAGGAAACTGAGCTCTAAGAAGGGAGAATGACATGTCGACAGTAACTTAGGATTCAAACTGTTGCCCATTAACTTCATAGTTGATGTTCTTTCCATTGTACCATGCTGTTTGTTGATGATTATTCCTATATGTGCAACTAGTATAACCAGTTTAGAAAGAAGTCAGTTCAGGTTAGCAAAATATAGGAAGGCATAGTAAGGACCTGGAATTTAAGCCAAATTTTGGATAAGCCAAAGGTTGGATAATTAGAAAGAAACATAAAAAAGGAAATATGTGAATGAAAATATAGAGACATTGTAGGGACAAAGGTAGCATAAATCACTTTTGAGGAACAGTTTGGCCAAAGCAAGGGCCGGGGAGTAGGGGAGAGGGATTGAGGAAGGGAGGGTGTCCTGTGAAGGAGTTCTCAGGTACGTGGCTTATAATGCAGTACTTGTGAAGATAAGACTGAAAAGGTTGATTTACAAGGAAGTGGGGATGTGGGTATTGAAAAACAGCTGAGGAAATTGGCCTTTAACCTTTAACCTAATTGTATAATCATATAGCAGTGTTGGGGGGCGGGGCGTAGAACTAAGGAAGGGGAACAAGACTGGAAGCAGAGATATTCATTATTAGACAGGGTAATATTATTCCAAATGTGATATATGAGCCTGAATCTGTGCAAATGAACTGTATAGATTTTAGAGGTTATGAGGAATAATAAAACAGACTTACCATAGATGGATGAGGAAATGGTGAGACAACTTGATGTTCAACAGAGAGAATTCATAGAATCTCCTTAGTAATTGACTCTAGATGGTAAGGGAAAGAAGAATCTAACATGACACTTCTATACATATAAAAAAGATAATATAATTTTAACAGAAATGCAGTTATTTGAAATAGCATCCTCAAAAATGTTTTTTGGTTATCTTTATAATAATGGTCTTTAGACAGTCTGAGTTAATTTCTTCCTTTTATGTAACAAATGGTGATATTGCTTTGAGGAGATTTTATTTAAATCACCAAAGAAATTGTGTTGCATTTTTATTCATTTATATCATTCCATAGTTTTTTATGTTCAGAAAATGCCCTTTATCTGTAGAGTTAGTCATACAGACTGGAGTTTTTATCATATTGTCTTTATCTTAATTCACAAATGGTACATGTAAGAGGTATTTCTACTCTTAAATGTAGTACACAGACCAATACTGACATCATGGTGACCTGTTTTCGGCTGCTGAAGGTAAGTAAAGGAAAATGTTTCAATTCCTCTGGAGATGGACGTAAACGCAGCTTTGTTTTGAGCTTGTTTTGACGCTGCGTGTGTATTCACCTTTTGTCTCTCTTTCCCCGCTTGTTATAGTTCTTGACATGGCCAGGCATGTTCCTCTGTACCGGGCCCTGCTGGAGCTGCTCCGTGCCATTGCTTCGTGCACGTCTATGGTGCCCCTGTTGTTGCCTCTCTCTGCAGAAAGTGGCGAGGAGGAGGAGGAGCAGGCTGAATCGCAAGCCTCAGTGGGAACGTTATTAGCCAAAATGAAGACGTGTGTGGATACCTACACTAATCGTTTGAGGTATAATGATGTGTTCATGCCTTTGAAGTGATCCAAATATACGTGTATGTGTGTTTGATGTCCCTTAAGTTATGTCATACATGAAAGAATTATCTTTTTGTTGCTTTTGTCTGTTGATACCACATAAATATACTTGAGGTGTGCTTGGCTTGGATGATGATAATTATTTACCAATTGCTTAAGCGCATTCTCTCATAATTACTCAGTACTTTTCTTTCATCATCTGTTCATTAATTTGTCTTAACATTTCATTAAAATTACAACTTAATAGGATGTTAGCATGCTTAACAAGTATTTTAAACTACCAGAAAATTTTGTTCCATTATGGTTGTCATTTGTTGCTTTTTCATTTGTATTCTTAAAATACACCTTGCCAGTTGGCTTCACTCCCCTCCCTCCCCCCATATTCACTCTGTTTTCTGTCTTCTTTTTCTAACAAACTGGAACTAAAAAGACCCAAGTAAAATGTATGATGACAGAGAATCACTTGCTAGAAATGTACAATAGTTGTTTGCTAGATTTTCCTTTCAGGGAAAAAATGTTTCCCAGATAATCCTGATTTAATAGGTTGAGAGTGATATCATGATATTCTCCTTTCAGTGACAGAATGCCAAGTATTGGAGACTATTAATTAGGGTGAAATCAAAAGGTGAACCTAAGGGGATATGGTAAATGAAGATTAGGGGAAAGCTAGGTGTTCATATTATTAAAGCAACACTAAAGTAAAGTTTGAAATAGTTTCTGTCATGGTGGTACCATGGAGATTATACTATGATTTTCTTGTGGTAATATAGAAAATCATCAGGATCATGGAATAGAGTAGTATAGTGTCTTAAGGTTAGTCGAATGTCATGTGTATTTTGAAAATGACATCCAGGAAAATAAAGGTTGATTTTTGTTTATGCCAACTAAAGATAAAGTTCATATAATTTTAAGAGTTGTACATACTGTGTCTACACCGGGTGAATTTTGCCCACTATTCCTGCTTTGCACTATATTATGATGAGTTTTATACTAATGCAATTCAGAATTTTCAAGATAGAGATACTTCAAAATTTGCAGCAGCATGGAAGTTTTAATATTAAAATAAGGGAGAGAATATCATACAGTGGAAAAAGCACATATTCTAGAGTAAAAAGACCTGGATTCAAATGCTGCCTCTACCACTTACTATGGTGATGTTGGACAAGTCTTCTCATCTGTAAAAAGATAGGGTTAAACTAAATGGCCTTTGGATTCCTTCTTCCCAACTCTAGATCTATGATCCTTTATTCCTGTGATCTTATTAGTGTTTACAGATAACCCACCAATGCATTCTCATTCTGTATAATACCTGTCTGTGTTTTTCCAGCGACATTCCATTCATGATCTACTCAGAACAAGTAAAGCATTGCATTTTGTCTTTAATATTTCATGAGTATTGATGCTACATTCAGCCTATTAGCATTTATTTTCTTTTTTTTTGCTGTAAAACTGCTTGCTAAAACTGACATGCTCTCCTTTCCATTGTATATGTTTTTGATATCTTTTTGTAACACTTCTTAGGTATGTATTGTCATTGGTAACATGATGTAGTCTATACCCACAGTGTGTCATATTCAAGATATATACATATATATGCATGTGCGTGTGCGTGTGCATATGTGCGTGTGTGTATGTGTGTGTATGTGTGTATTAGGTTAACTCAGTGTGCTACCCATACAGTTACATGTCAGAATATGGGAAATATGCAGTCTTCATCAGTTTTTCTTTGCTTCGGGTGAATTGTTGTTGCAATGTGTTTTGGATATTGAAAAAACTGCACTCTTCTGCAGCTTGATTACATCAATACAAGGTCATCATTAAAAAGAGGCATCTAGATGACCTCACCATCAGTAGGGAATCCCACTTTAATTTGGACTTTACGGAAGACATCCTGCATAACACAAATATCCTTTGGCTAATTTATGTATTCCTGTTTTTATTCTTCACTTAACTTTGGTAATCAAAGAAGTATTGAATTCATGCAGTCATTATCTCTTATCCACCAAATCTATTTTTATTTTTTTTACATTTGGGAAATTGCATAATACTTTTAATTGTTCTAAGCTGCTCCATCACACACAAACCCTAACCTTTATCAGAGAAACTAGCCGCAAAGAATTTTTTCCCCCAGTTACTAGTTTCCTTTCTAATTTTAGCTGTATCCACCATATATCATGGCCTTTTTTCAACCTCATCCTTCTTGACCTCCCTACAACATTTGACAGTGTTGATCCACTTTTTCCTTCTCCATACTTTATCCTAATAAAGATTTTGGGCCACATTTATCTCCTGATTCTCTGTTTGTCCCCTCTTTCTGACACTTCTTTACTGATTTTGCATCCATAACATGCCCACTTATGGTGAATAATTTATAAGTCCCTGACCTGGGCCCTCTTCTCTTTTTCCTCTGTGCTGTCTCATCTCCTCTCATATCTTTTATGATATCATCAGTTTCTGTGAGTTCAACTATCATTTCCATGCAGATGATTCTCAGAACTATCAATCCAGGGCTGTTCTCTCTCCTGAGCTCTGTCCGGTCCCATATCAACAACCACCTATTAGACATTTCAAAGTGGACCTCACATAGATATCTTAACTTAACATGTCCAAAACAATGATTTTTCTATCCAAACCTTTCCTTCCTTCTAGCTTCCCTGTTACTATCAAAGGCATTACTATTTTCCCAGTAACCCAGACTTAGAACCTTGATGACATTATCACCTCTTTCCTTTCACTGATTCTATATATCAAATCCATTCCAAAATCTTATAATTTTTTCCTTCACATTATCTTTTTGCATATGTGTGTATACATATATATGTGTTTATGTGTGTGTATGTATGTATATTAAAAATGTCCACTTTCACCCAACTCTCATCTGTGGCTCCAAGAAACTGTAACATGTGCTGTAGCCCCACTCTGACAGAACCATCTCTGCAGATGGTCTAAATCAGATTGAAGGTAATAGACAAGCTTCAAACCCATCGGCAAATTATGGGAATGTCTGCTCCAAACACGTGAAGACGTCTCATGGTGGAATGGATGGATGAGAACAATTTGTTCCAACGGCCATGAAGGGAGCTGAAGCAGATATTGTGGAGGACTTAGAACTTGGTCAGATGTCGAAGACACAAAATCATCTACTGCATTCTGGACCGTTGCTAATCATCTTGACTTTTGTCTTGCCAGTGGCTTTTGATGACTCTGGAAGAGACAATGAGGCTGACAACTTTGTGCAACTTTGTCTCACTTAAATCCAATTCATGCATAAATCAAGAAATCATACCTTCATGTCATTAGTTCTCTTCAGAAATGAAGGCTGAACAACAACAATAACAAGATCTTCTATAGAATACCAAAAAAAAAAACCTATTGCCTAGTTACACTTTCCTTATACTTGCAAAAAATGTTTTTCATTTGTTGCTAATAAATTTAATCCTAACGCATTTGGCCCAGTGTTCTAACCTTTCAAGATCTTTTTTGATCCTGAATTTTTCATTCAGTATTTGGCATCCCTCCTTGATTTCTGAGTGATTGAATTAGGCATTTAAGTTCTTACAGTGTGCCACTCTGTTAATTGTTGACAATAAAAATACAAAAATGAGAGAAGAAAACATATTTTGATAGTAAGAGATAAGATTTATATAAGGTTGGTGGCCAATGAGAGAATGACTGTTGAGTCATAGAAACAATAAATTGACCCACTCAGTCAACAAAAATTTATCAAGCATTTGTTATGTGCCATTTACTCTGCTAAGCACTGGAAGTACAAAGGAAAGCCAAAACATCCCCTGCCTTCAAGGAGGCTACATAATGTTGGGGGAATTCACATGTAAACAACTAGGTATACATAAATATATATACAAAATAAATGAGAGGTAACTTCAAAGGAGAAGGTATCAGCTATTGGGGGCCTTGAAAAGGCTTCTTGCAATAAGTGGGGCTTTGAGTAGTTTTGAAAGAATTCAGAGAGACTAAGAGGTGGAAGTGAGGAGATAGAGCTTTTCTTGCATAGTTGATAGCCAGTGCAAAGGCACAGATGTGAAGAATGGAATATTTTGTTTGAAGAACTTAAGTAGATTAGCTTTCCTAGTATGCAGAAAGGGGAGTAGATAAAGGAGAGTAATGACTAAGAGGACTAGAGAAGTAGGAAGAGGTTATTACATATAGTAGAATGAACCATAAGACTAGAAAAGTAGGTAGCGGCTAGATTGTGAACAGCTTTAAATAAGTAGAGGTCTTTTTATTTGATAATCTTTAAGATAGGGAGCCACCAGAGCTTGGCAGAAAGGAGAAATCGTGGTCCAACGTAGACTTTAGAAAAATTACCTTGGCAGCTGAATATAGAATGGATTTGAGACAGAAAGACCCATTAAGAAGCTAATGGTGATAATGGCCTGAACTAGGATTGTAGCTTTTTGAGTGGCATGAAATAGATGTATGCAAGGTGTTTTCAAGGTGTAAATAACAAGATTTGGGAAGAAATTAGATATATGAGGTGAATGAAAATAAGGAGTTGAGAATGACAGGTTACAAACCTGGGTGACTAGGGAAATGTCCTTGACAGTAATAGAAAAGCTGGAAAGAAAGGATTATTTGGAAGGAAATATAATGTTTTGGACATGTTGAGTTTAAGATGTCTATGGTACATCTAGGTGAAAATGTCTAATAGGCAGTTGGTGTTATGATACTGAAACTCAGGAGCAAAACTAGGTCTGGATTTATAGTACTGAGAGTAATCTACATGGAAATGATAGTTGAACCCATAGAAGATGATGAGATTACCAAGTGAAATAGTATAGAGAAGAAAAAAAAAGAAGACCTAGTACAGAATCTTGGTGGACATCCACAAATAGTAGTCATACTATTGATGAAGATTCAACAGAGGATTCTTAGAAGGAATAATCCGATAAATAGCAGGAGATCCAGGAGAGAACACTGTCATGAAAATCTAGACAGGGAAGTATCTAAAAGGAGGAAGTGATCAACAATGTGCTATAGGGAGGTCAAGAAGGGGGGGGCAGGTCATTAGATTTGGCAATTAAGAGCTCATCAGTAATTTTGGAGAAAGTGATATCAGTTGAAAAATGAGACCAGAAGTCAGATCACGGTGATTTGAAGAGAGAGGAAATGGAGGTACGTTATGTTGCTTTCTTAAGGAGTTTACTTGAGAATGGCAGGAGGGATTAGGACAGTAGGTATTCCTCAAGTGAGGAATTGTTTTAACAATGGAGTAGACACAAGTTTGTTTGTAGGCAGCTAAGAAAGAGCCAGTATAGTTGGGAGATACTGAAGACAGGAGAGAAAGTGGGCTTGATAGTAGAAGCAGTCTGCTGGAGAAGACCAGAGAATGGGTTCAAACAGGTGCCTGTAAAGGGACTGACCTTGGCGAAATTTGATAGATCCAGTCAGCAGCTCATGAATAGTAGCAAAGGAGGCAGGCAGATGATTATCCAGAAATTGAGGTTTGGTAAATAAAGTGTGATTGACAATAGAACAAGAGGGCAAAGGACTCATATAATGGCTAGTGTAGAGATTAGTTACATCACCAAGGGGTCAAGATGGGGAAAGGAGGACAGTGTGGCCAGTGCAGGGTTGAAAGCCTGGGAAAGACCTGAGAAGTAGAAGAAATAAAGGTTACAATGAGGATGAAAACCTGATCAGGCATCATAAGACATAAGAAAAAAGGAATATATAATAAAAGTATATAGTATGAAAAGGAATAATATAATGAGATAACAGAATTTCAGAGTTCATGACCATGGAAATTGAATACTTAGAAAGATTTGATCATCTGTAGAGTAAGAAATTTGAAAGGGTAGTAGAGGGAACATTTTTTGTATGTTGAATTCCCTAGTGTGAAGGCAAAATTTGCTGAATTCATTGAGGAAAGAGGTTGATAGATATAATGTCCATCAGGATTTATATTGAGACATAATTTTTTTAAGAACAGGAAGATTGTTTAATTATACCAGCAGCTGTGAGTAGAGGAAATTACAGAATATGCAAAAATAAAAATTTCAGAACCATAGGATGATATACTCCCTCCTCTCCCAGGGTTTTCACCATGCGTTAAAAGCCAGGAGAGTGGATGTTGGTCATGGAAGGGGAAGTGATGCATAGAAAAAGAAAAACCTTCCATACATACGTGGATCCATGATTGGCTGAAAGGTGGACAATGTGCTATAACATTTCTTAATCCAAGACATTGATAAGAATATTAAAAACCACAGAGCTAGGTATAGATCCCTGAGCAACTCCTCTATTGACCTCCTAGATTCACATATAATTTTTGATAACTAATATTTGGGTCCCTCCATTCAGTTAGTTTTTAAGCCCACCTTTCCAGACTCATCTAGTTCACAGCTGCCTTTTTACAAGAATAACATAGGAGAATTTATAACATATTTTGCTAAAACCTCAGTAATCTATGTGTATGTCATAGCTTTTATTTACTTGTCTGGTGTGCTTTTCATCAAAGGAAATAGTGTTTAGTCTAATATGACCTATTCTTGCTGAAGTTCTAATGGCATTTTGGGTCTCCACCATGCTTTCTCCAACTTTGCTTCCTTTATTTTCTCACATGAGTATCACTTTGTAATGTGCAATGCTACTGTCTCTCTGCATTGACTATCTTGTTTATTTTAAGTAAGTTTTACCCCTCCAAAACTATATCCTAGCCATGGTTTTCATCACACCAAGTGTCACTGGTAACAGATTGACCCTTTTCTGCAACCTTTGCAGTATCATTGTTTTGCCACTGGACTTCAAAGACTCTGAAAGAGATAGTGAAGCTAATGACTTTGTGCAATTCTGCCTCACTTAAATTGAATTCACACACAAGACAAAGATACAACCCATGATGTCATTGATCCTCTTCCAAAAGAAAGACAAACAAGAATTAACACATAAGTCATAGTTTTTTCTTGGTGTTCCCCTTGCCTGTGTGTAGCATGAGTACAGTACAAAGCAAAATGACCAATTGTGTAATGAAATTATGGGTCTGAGGAAAACCTGATTTGTTTTTCCCCCCACTTAATTATAACTTTTCATCTGACAGTTAGAGAACCTCTGTATTTGTGTGGTTCCATAGTGTATTAACTCATTTATTAATGTATTTAATTAGTCTAATATTTGGGTCCTTCCTTTCAGTTAGTTTTTAAGCCCTTAATTCTGAGCAGCTTCTTTTTTCTTCTGCCCCACTCCCTGCTACAATTTAAATAGGAATTTTTTGGCAACTCAGAATTGTGGATCATTTTGTAATTTTCTCTGTTTAGTGCATCACCATGACTCATGGGTGATTGTATCTCATTCACCCAAAACTATGATTCCTAACAGTCTTTTCATTATAACCAAATCATACTTTGGAGGGACAAGGTTGGGGGTGGGGATAAGGTATCTTACAGAACTACAATAACAAAAGTTAATATCCTTTAAAACTGTAATAGGGCATTGATTTTTCTCTTTCATGGATCTTTAGGATTCCATGAATTGTCTCATTGAAAGAAAACAGAAGCAGTCTTTCAATAAACATTTATTAAGTACTCTGCTATAACAATCCCAGGCTAATGGGGAAGAAAACATGGAAACAGTTTATACAAACAGGCTATATACAGGATAAATTTGAAATAATCAGCAGAAAGGTACTAAAATTTAAGGAGACTAGGAAAGGCTTCCTGGAGAAGGGATTTTATTCAGGGCTTAAGGGAAGCTGAGAAATCAGATATAAGGACGTAGGACACAGCCATTGAAAATATCTGAAGTCCAATAACAGGGTTCTTCTCAGGAAAGGTGCATAAATAAGTTACCTGCTTCATATAGAGGCCCTACCACAGTAGAATTTGGAGCTCTCGGATATTAAAAAACAAAGCAGATCTGTGTTCCATAGCCTCAAAACCTTTTCTTTAAAAACAAACAAGAACAAAAATGAGTTGATGAAGAAGCTGAGCAAGCTCCTTTGCTAAGAAGACTGAGGGAATAAAATATGTCATTATCAGAATTAAACAGGTAAACAAAACATCGATTCTAGCAGTGAAATTATATTTTTATGTAACTTTATTTGGGTTCATTTTCTTGCTATTTATAAACTTAGAAAACCTCTGCAAAATAATGAAAACATGTCCATTTCTTTACCTTTAGAACTAAGATGCTACTGGGGATGGACTAGAAACTGATTGCATCAGGTCAAGAACTTAGATGCAGAGGAGAGGAGCACACACATTCCAGCAATAGCCTATGGAGAGACTGTTATTTTGATTCAGTCTGAGATAGTGATTGTGGCCAGTGATTTTTATCTCCAGAGCTCCATAAAATCACATGTATTTTGAATATGTATTGTAGACAATTGTCTTTTGTGTAGATGAAACCAATTTCACAACTTAATTGGATCCGTGATACCATATATGGAGATTCTTCCTCCATTTATGTAGACAACAGCCCTCCTATGCAGTTCTTTTTTTATATCCTACATAAATCCTTCATGGTGGATCTTGGTAGGTTGTAAATAAGTAAATGGAAACAAAATATTTCACTCAAATCTAAAGGGAAAGTTACTGTTAAAAATCCTAATAACCTTGTTGAGATTAACCCTAACGATTCTGTTCCCAAAACTATATTTAATTTTAAACAGTCTTAAATTTTAAGCCTTTTTCGAAGATAAAAGAAACCTTAGAAGTCTTGAAACTTATTTTTGAGGTGATCATGTTGGGAAGACAGAGAAAGATAAAGGCTTCTATATTTTATTGTCTAGTTTTTAGATTAATTTGTACTATAGAAGACTTAACTTCTCCCCCTTCATACTAGCACCTTTTCTCTAATATTACCTCCAGTTTACCCTGGATACATCTTGTATTTACATAGTCATTTGCATTTTTAATTACCTATTAAAATGTGAACCCTTTAAGGTGAGTGACTGTTTTTTTGTTTTCTTTATATTCCTAGTATTAAATTCAGTGCCTGGTGCATAGTAGGTGCTTCATAAATGCTTGTTGACTTAGAGGAATTAACATATAGGCTTTGGCTGGTTTTCTACCTTTTATGTTGTTTATGGTAAAATAATTTTCAGATGTCTTAGGGAACAAAAATACCTTACAAGCAATTCCCATTTTATAAGCTTTTGGATAACTCATGTACCAATAACTGCTATTGCTAGAAACCTCCTCGTCATCTGTTCAGTCCCCCTGGCATTGGAATTTGTTCTACTGGAACTTACCTGTGGCATTCCACTGATTATCTTTTCACTAACTACTTTGTCCCTCATATATGTCAACACTTTCCTCCTTCTGTCTGTTTATACTTTTCCTTTTAAGTTAAAATTAATTATATTTGATAGTTTGGAAGTACCTCTGTTATTCACGATGTATATAGTTAAGTACTTTGGTAGCGATGAGTTGAGCAAAGGCCATCCACTATAATAGAAACAGTACTTGGAATAGGGGGTTTTTTTGTAGACATCTAGGAATTTCAAGTTAAGCCCCCTTCCTTCTTATCTGTTAACATTCAAGAGATGAACAGATGAATACTACAGCTTTCAGCCAGGTTTTGTTCTGCCTTTGCCAAGTTATAATTCTGTAAAATATGGTATCTGATTCCATTGGAACTCAATGGAAATATGCAGTGTGAATTTGAAAGATATTACTACATTAGAAAGTTTATTCTTACTAATTGGGCATAGTAGATAGGATTCTGCTGTAGTGAGATATATTGAGATTATAGAAAGACATAAAAAGCTTTTAGTATATGTTCAAACTTTCTTCCTGAAACTGCTGTTCTCTTCACAATCTTTAATGTTTATGACTGTCATAGGACAGTTAATAATTTGCATCAAATAGATTTGGTTTTTCTAAATGTTATACTCTATAGAGATCACAGTATACTTTCCCTTTTGATTTGAATAAAATGTTATGCTTACATTTACTTATTTACAACCTACCAAGATCTCTAAATTGGCCTAAAAATGAATGTGATCTAACTCAGTATACAAACCATAGCATTTTACATCTTGTGAGGATTTTTTGTCATTACTAAATGTGAGAAAGCCTAAAGAAAATGTTTGTGAATTTTTCAAAATCTTTGCAAGATTGATTTGAATTTGACAGGAATAATCCTAAAGGTGCTTGCCAAAAGGGAGATCCTGGCAATACTGTTAAATGTAAATAGGGAAAGAGTGAGAAACACATGTACTTATCTCTTGTTGTGGAGAATTTTCTTTTTGCCTCTTCCTTTTCCTCTTTGAACAAGTGGGAAAGGAAGGTTCAAGTGAACTGGCTAGTCAGTGGATAAGCATGATCTAGAGGGTTGTTGGGGAATGTGGTGTTCTACAACTTTCCAAATTTGTTCTGATATGTTAACCTAAACCAAAGATGAGTTTTGGCCAGAATTTTCCATTGTTTAGCAGACATCCTTAGAAGCCCTTAGGTTTGTTTTCATTTTTCTCATCATTAGTGATTGGTAACATTTTTCATATGACTTTTGATAATAACCTCTTTTCTCTTGAAAACTCCATGTTCTTGAACGTTTATATATGAGAATATCTTTGTTAATTTTGTGCAAATTCTATGTATATCTTGTCTACCAGATTTTTATTAGGATATTTGATGCAAAGATTTTTTTTTCCTTACTGGTCCAATTGCATTGATTTAATTCTCCCAGGAAGTTGAGTTTTTGTTTTTGTTTTTTTCATTTTCAAAAAGAGCTCTGAACCTAAATAAATCTAATTGAGGGTTTTGTAATAGATCTTTTAAAAAGCAAGAGTGACTACTTTGAACCAACCTGAATCAACCCTTCTCCTCTAACCTTAAGTCAACCATGGAGTAAAGTGATTGGAATGAATATAGGATGTCACTATACTATACTAAAAATCTTAGCTTAAAACTGAATCAAGACTTTTTGGGACCACCTGTAGTCTGGTTAGATATCTGATCCACCTGTTCTTTTCCTTACCTTTACAGACATTGAGGGGCCTTTCTGTCTGCTTGTCAAGAGAACTTGAATTGATATTGATATAGCAAATATGTGGAGATTTCAGACTTCATATCACAAATCTGAGAATGTGGAGGGCTTTCTGTACTGTACCTCTATAATTTGATTAGAGACCTGCGATTACAAAGCCTTAAACTATGGTCCTTTGTCAGATTATTTTGGTTCCTTCAAATTTTAGCATTTATACAGTGGATACCTCAAGTACCCTGCTAATATCTTTACTGTGTCAAGAGTAATCAAGGACACCTTTAGCACTTTGGATGGTCCCCCTGAGTTGAAATTATGAGACAACATAGAAGGAGTCACACAAGCAAAGCAGGCATAGATGAATTTTGATCTGTGTAGTTGGAGGGATATTTAAATTGATGAGTTAACAAGTCAGTGGTTATATATATTTTTAAATATTTTATGTTCTACCTTGAAAAGGTACTTTATTACCCTTAAAAGGGGTGTGTGTGTGTGCGTGCGTGCGTGCGTGCGTGCGTGTGTGTAGAGCAACCTATTTTTATCTTTTTGAAACAATTGATCATCATGGGAAAATTTCCAAAATTCACTTAATTGTAAGTAAACCTGCATAATGAGATCCATTAGTCTTCAGCTGCTGTAATCAGCCAGTTCTTTCTTTCTTTCTTTAATTTACTTTCAGTTTACAACATTCAGTTCCACAAGCTTTTGAGTTCCCAATTTTCTGCCCCCCTCTCTCTCCTTCCTTCCCCTTTTCCCCCCACGGTGGCATGTACTCTGGAAAAGGTTCTTACAAATACCTTCACATTAAACATTAGTCAAATTGTAAAGGATTATAACCAATGGAATGAACAATGAGAAAGAAGGAACAAAACAAAAAAGAGAGAGAGTAAGTAGTTTGCCTCAATCTGCATTCAGATTCTGTAGTTCTTTCTCTGGATGTGGATAGCCCTTTCCATCATGAGTCTTTTGGAGTTGTCTTATAGCCTTGCATTGCTGAGAGGAGCTCAGTCTATCAAAGTTAGCCAGTCATCACAGATACGATGTGTGTGTAATTGTGTACAAATTTCTCCTGGTTCTGCTTCTCTCACTCAGCATCAGTTTATATAAGTCTCTCCAGGTTATTATGAAGTTTGTCTGCTCCTCATTCTTATAATACAATGGCATTCCATTACATTCATATACTACAACTTGTTTAGCCATTCCCCAGTTGATGGGCATCCTCTTGAATATAATGAGCCAGTTCTGAAGATTGATGGTGAAAGAACAGCAGGCTCTCCTTTGCTTTGGGATTCCCACCCTGATTATCCCATTGCAGGTTTCAGATTAGTCTAGAGGCTGGAAGTGAGACTCTTCCCCCTCTTGTGGAAAGAACCACACAAATATTTTTGATTCTGTACTTAACTCCTTGCCTAATACATAGCTTATAACCTGCAATTGCTCCGTATTCTAGAACCTCACCTCTAGGTCAGGTCCCCTTCTAAATCTGACCTGGATTTGTCACCCAGAACTGGACAATAAACAGAAAGAGGTGTCAGTACCCATTCTTAGAAGATCAGGGTCCCCTTTGACAGTCTTGGCCCTCTTTTTGCTTATAGCCTGCTTTTTGTTTAGTTCCCCTTTTCTAGAATGATCTATGTGACACATCCCTAACCAAAACTTGTACTCACTATCCACTGACCTGGCCTGGATAAATGACTTATTAAATTTATTCTTGGATTTCCTGACAGCACTCAGTCTTGTGCATTTTCTAATCTTGTAGAAGAATTATAATAGAGGTAGACAGTATTTCTTCTTGCTACTCCACCATCTTCACTCTACTCATTGCTTTCCTCTAATGCTTGCTCCTACTAGTCACAGAAAATAACCCTATAAAAGTTCACTCTATTTTACTGATTGGAGAGAGTGTGGCCTGTTCCTTTTGGGGGCGCCAAGTGGACTATTCCTGTGTTTATTCTCCTTGACCGCCCTTTTGTTTTTATGTATGTCACCCCGTAGTAAAGCTTACTTTTTTGCCTTGTGCTGAGCTCCTTATTTCCTTAAATTGGACCTGAATATAGCAAACCTTTCTAAGTATGTGTTAAGATTAGTTTTAAGGAATTAGAAGTATTCTACCTAACAACCATTATTTCCTTGTTGGTAGTATCTGTGCTTTGTTATGTTGGTTACAAAAAATTCTACAGTCAAGATTCTAATAATCCTCAAACCCCAGTTATATTATATAATAAAATCCTTATAATACTCTCCCTTAAACTAGTGCCTTCAATGGTTCATGAATAAAGACAAAGACTGTGTCTCTTAGGATCCTGGGTCTTGACCTGAAAGAGAATTGAGAGGTTCTCTATTTCCACGTTTTCCTTGAAATTAAGATCAGGAGATGTGAAATGATTGGACCACACTCACTCCACTAGAGTCAGAAGTGGAAATTACATGTAGGCACAACAAGAGTTACCAATTTGAGGGGTGGCTGGGTGGTGCAGTGAATAGAGCTCTGGCCCTGGAGTCAGGAGGACCTGAGTTCAAATATGGCTTCAGACACTTAACACACAACTAGCTGTGTGACCATGTGCAAGTCACTTGACCCCAATTACCCTACGCCAAAAAGCAAAAAAAAAAAAGAGTTGCCAATTTGATCTACCACTTTTATCATGTGTTATGAAAGTTTCTCTATTCTGAGCTTCCTTTCTGTTCTAAGAATCTATATAAAATAGTCATTGTTTTTATATTATTGGAAACCTACTCTTTTTCTAAAGATTTCCCCTACATTTATGTAATTGTTTATTTTTTCCACCTCTTGTCTTTATGCTTCCCAGCCAGGGTGACATTTTTATTTGACCCTGTTCATTTAGGACAGAAATGAAATCCAACTCTTCATAATTCTTAGAGTAAATCCAGGTAGATAGCTAAAATAATCAATAAGTGAAGCAAGACTATACAAAAACTGAAGTTTTTTTATAAAACAGGGATTACCAACTATTTTTGTGTCATCAGTCTTTTTTGGCGTTTTCACGAGGTTAATGAACACTTTCTCAGAACTGTTTTTAAATGCATATAATATAACTCATAGGGTTACAGAGGAAACTAATTCTATTCAAGTAAAGTCATTAGAAATACGTTTATAGACTCCCAAGTTAAGAAAACCTCTTCTAGGAAGTTTTTTCTGCTATTCACTAAACTTTTCATAGGCCTATATTCAAGTCTTTTGTAATTGATAAGAAAATATACATAGATTCTCCAAAGTAAATGTCTATATATATATATATATATATATATATATATATATATATATATATATATATATATGTACACACACACACACACACACACTCACTTTTAGTGAGTTGCTTCTTAAATTTTTTTGCTTTGTGGCATATGGCTAAGAATGTGGGAGTAATTGGAATTTTGTGCTGGTTTTTCAATTTGGAGATAATTACAAGAAGTTTACTCTCTTGAACCTCCAGAATGTCTCCCTTAAGCTCTATCTGCTTTGAATACTTCTACACTTAGGTGTTTCAGCATGTAGCTTTCAAATTGCTTATGCAATGGCAGAATTGTTTATTATCTTTGTGACTGTATAGACTTATGTTGAAGTATTGAGTCGTGAAGTGGTTGGTCCTATATATTCTCCACCCTTCAGAAATGAATATTTTTAGTATATTAACTTGAAGAAGAATTTTTAAATCCTGAGGTGTTTTTATATGTCTTCCCAATTTTGACCTAATGATCTAGTCAGAGCTACTATTGGTAATCTAAAGGTTTATAAATATTTGTTTTAATTGGCAAAGCCAGTTCATTCAGTTGAACTTTTATTTTTTTTCTTTTAAGGAAATATTTGCCAATTTTGCTCATATCCTAGTTCAGGTTATATATTTTGCTTACTTTGTTAGCTGGTTAGTGGAATTCACAACATAGTGGAAATGTTTGCAGATGTTTTGTGCAAAATAGCGACTTCAGTTGCTTCCTCGTATTTCTTCAGGGCAGTGATCACAACCAGATTCAACGTATGCACAAAGCAGCGGATACCATGGTAGCGGCCGTCGCTGATTGCTTTTACCATGTTGGATCCATTGTCTGTCACAAAGATCTACTTCCAGCTAGGTGCCTTGAACTCAAATAGCTTTTCACACAGACTTCAGGATATGAGCCAAGGTATGGCCTTTTTTCATGAACTGGGCCTACATATGGGTTGACAGTGACTTATATACTTACATATATATATATATATATATGACACTATTGGATATAACAGTAGTGTCAGTGACCAGTTGCTGTCAGCAATATACAGATAGTATATGTTCTTCATGTATTTGAAGTGCTCTTACCATCTGGAGTTTAATCTTCTTTCTTTTCCGTATACATCTCAAGGAGAAGTGTTCAAGTGAAAATTGTTCTTACTTGAATCTAGTAAAGGACTCTTACGAAATACTAGTTTTATGACTCTACCATACTCTTTTATTATGAGAGCATTACATGATCATCTGAGTGTCATTTATATGGTCTGAAAATGTTGATATAAGCTATTGTCTTTCTAGGCCAGATTCTTGGTTTTATTCAGGAACAAAAAGCTCTAAGGCCCTCAGAAAGGAACTAGGATTAAGTCTAGTTAATTACTTATGAATATTTTTTAAAAGGAGTCAGTGTCATGATAATGTTGTGCTAATGTTGTCGACCACCAAAATCTAAGCCCTTTCCTCTGAACCAAAAAGAGACATGATTGTTCAAGGGAAGAACACCCTAGATGACGAAAATAATGTTACTTTAGCATTCTTCCTTCTGCCTCCCAAGATAATTTTCTTTGAAGTGGATCTGTTTCAGTGTTCAGTGGATCCACTTGATTAATAATTTCCATAAATCTTCTGATTCCATATAGTACTATTATTAGTACCTTAACACTTTTCCTTCCCTTCTTTTTAACAACCTTTTGGTTTGGGTCTTACTAACTAGTGTCCTGCTGCTTAGGAACAACTTACATCCTGTCCTAACAATTGATTAATACCACAGAACTTTCCAGACATAATGACGTTTTATCAGAATTCTTGTTGCATTTGCCTGGTGGGGTTGATATGATTTGACAAGATCCCTGTATTTATTAACTTAAGAGAGAATTCCTGGAAAGATCATATGTTCTTAAGCAATTTGTCAACAAGAATTATGTAGTTGCTATGCTAAGCACTAGGATAAAAAGAAATGAAACAGCTCTTGTCATCAACATCAATTTTCCCCTTCTTCATGTAGTAATTGAATGATCTTATATAGTAAGCATTTATTAAGTGCCAGCTATACACTAGGCAAACTGTGCAAGAAATGTAGAAAGTTTAGAATGTGGTCCTATATAGCTTATAGATGAAAGAAAGGTACTAATACTGATAGCTATAAAATACAGCACTCCATGATGAGTGCCTTAAAAGAGTTATAAAACAAACCATTGAGCAAAAACTAAAGGGAAAAGTAATTATAGGTAGTGAGGATCAGAAATTACCTCCTGGAAGAAGTATTTGAAGAAGGCTTTAAAGAACAGGAAGGAATTCAACAGTTAAAGAGAATAAAAGAGAGTATTCTCTTTTTTCTTTCTTTCTTTTTTTTTTTCTGGAGACAGGGGCAGGGCAATTGGGGTTAAGTGACTTGCCCATGGTCACACGGCTAGCAAGCCATGTCTGAGTTAAGTATCCAAGGCTGGATTTGAACTCAGATCCTCCTGACTCCAGGGCCAGTGCTCTATTTACTGCACCACCTAGCTGCCCCAAGAAGAATATTCTTTAGGGAAAAGCATTTAAATGGGGAAAACTTTATCCTGTCTGCTCAGAGGATAATCCAGTTTTATGAGTTTACTAGAGTGCTAATATGAGATAGGATGAGATGAGAAAGATAAGTCCTTGGCACATTTGAAGGATCTTAAATGCAGATGAAAATTTAAACTTTAATCAGAAGATAGGGAACTCCTGAATTTTGTTTGTTTAGGTTTTTTAGTGAAGTGACAAGAGATTCATGCTTAAGAAAGATCTGGAAAGAGATGTGAAGGATAAGTTCAAAAGGGGGAGGATAGGAATAAAGAATCTCTCTAAAGAATCTGTTAGTATGTTTCAAGTACCTGGTAATGAAGGATAGTACTAGGGTTAGTAAGAATACAAAGTGAAGGACAGATATGAGAAGTCAAAAAGGTGAAAATGATGGAATTTGGTAACTGGATATTAGTGAGCAACAACAGAGCTGAAGATAACTGCAAGATTATAAACATATAATAATGTAGCTGGGTTTATTATGCTACAAGCATTGTTCCAGCTTCTCCAGGGAAGGAGCTGAGACTGAAGGAGATTAAGTTACCTTAATTAAGTTAAGGTCATCCACTGCATCCCAGGCCATCAAGAGTTATCTTGACTTTTGTCTTGCCACTGAACTTCAGTGACTCTTAAGGCTGACAACTTAGTGATTTCTGTCTTGCTTAAATCTGGTTCGCGTGCAAGTCAAGACATCACCCAGTAATGTCCTCTTTGAATCAAAGGACCAATAACAAGTTAAGCCTAGAGTCATACAGCTAATAAATGTTTTAGGTGGGATTTTGACCCCAGATATAGCACTTCTAAAGATATGTCACTTGATACATACACTATGCCATAGCACTCATCTGCCCTACAATAATGAGTGTCAGAAGCTCCAGAGAGGTCAAGAAGGGTAGACTGAAAACGTTCATTCACCCATCATTTCTCAAGCACTTGCTATGTGCATTCATTGTGCCGAGGATACAAAGAAAAATAAACCAGCCCTTGCCTCTAAGGAACTCAAACCATTTGGTAGAGGGGAACAGGTAGTATACAGAGTAGCCCTGAACTAGGTGATGTATGTGGAGAGAAGAGAACAGATGTAAGCAATTGTATGGAAGTAGATTTGATAACATTTGGATACTAATTGAATATAGGAAGAAGGGAGAGGAAAAAATGATTTTGTGAATCTAGATGAGTAGAAGAATAATTAGTGTCTGTGGCTGGGACAAGAAAGTTTGGAGGAGGGGTAGGTTTAGCGGGAAAGAAAATGAATTTTACATTGGACCTACTTAGAGATATCCAGCAGGCAGCTGACAATGTGAAACTGTATCCACATTAGAATTTCTGAAGATGGAAGATTAGGGAACACACAAAGATTTGTGTTAATCTGCACAGAAATGATAATTGAATTTGTGGACCTGATGAGGTCGCCGAGAGAGTATAAAAGAAGAGAACCTAAGACAGAACCCATAGGGATACCCATGCATAAAGAAGCCAGGAGTGGAAGGTGATCATCCAGCAAAGGAGCCTGAGAAGGAGCTATCCTACTGGGAAGAAGAAAACCAGAAGAGATCATTATCACAGTAGCCAGGAGAAGGTTAAGAAAGGGTAGACTGTTAGGCAGAGGTTGAGGATGGCAATTTGTGATAGAACTCAAAGAGCATATGATGACTGAGGTAAAGGCGTAATTACTGATAAAAAGATCATGGTAACTTTGAAGAAAACTATTTCATTAGAGTAGTTGGGTTAGAAGCCTGGTTCTGAGGATTTGAAGTGAATGGTTAGTGAATAAATGGATACAGCAAACGTAAGCAACTTTTTCTAGTTAGAACTTTGTCATTGAATTTGAAGAGACAAAAAGCATGATAGTTTGAGGGAATGGCAGAATGAAGCAAAGTTTTTTTTTAAAGGATAAAGGAAAGATGGCCTTGTTTTTAAGCATCAGGAAGAAGCCAGTTAAAAACAAAAGCTTTCCAAAAGAGATAGGGACTTAAGAGGCAAACATCTAGTAGAGGCAGGAGAGACTTAGAACAAGGCCACAAGTAGAAGAGATAACTTCCACAAGAAGGGCTTCCTTTTCCTCAGAAACTGGGACAAATAAAATGAAAAGGACAGGTGTTGCTGTTGAGATGTGGAGTAGAAAAGCAGGATCAAAGGCCCCACAATGAAGGCTTTTTCTTAGTTAAGTCATCTCCTGAAGATATAAAAGTGAGAGCGTAAAAAGATTGAGAAAAGTTGTTTGGAGCATAGAAACTATTGTGAGAATATGATATAATCAGTAAAGGAACAATAAAAGCATTCCTTTATAGTAATGAGAGTCCAATTGAAATTAGGTAACATGAATTCATAGAGCACCTAGTTCATGGTTGTATAACTTCATAAGCTGTGTTCAGACAGATGAGAGGGGAAGTAAAGAAAAAAAGAAAAGAAAGTTTATGGGGTTTCATACATCTAGAAATGAAAAAGCACTAACCTTATTTTACAGATAAGTAAACTGAGGTCAGAGAAGTTGTGACTAGACCATGATGACACTGGTAATAAATGACAGAATTAGAACCTGAACCTAGGTCCTCCAGTACCAGACCCAGTTCTACAGTGTTGCTTTTCCATGCCCTTGATCAGCCGGGATTGAGGATTGGTGGCATTGAGTACATGATGATAGGATAAGAGGGGCAATGATTCAAGTGTGGAAGATGAGTTGAACTTGTCACACATAGGATCAGGACTGTAAGGAAAGTAAAGCAAAAGCAGACTTAATTGGTTGGATGAGCAAGAAGGACAGGGTCAGTGGGAGGAAGAGGTCACAGTGAGGATGAAAAACAAATCAAGAAGTGAGGCCAAGGAGGCCTTTCAAATTTCAATATTACGAATATCATTCAGTCCTGGACAATGGTACAGTCTTACATTTTACCACTTCTTTAGGTAACTGAGGTGAAGATGTGTGAAATGAATAGCAAGTAGCTCAGAGGAGCATTCTACCTTTACTGAGTAGAATAACAAGGACATCTTCAGCTACCAATCCTGAAAACTTACCATAATGAAAACTTCACATCCATTCAGTTCCAAGTGTACTGTATGCATTTTTATATTTCAGAACTCATTGCCCTTGGTTTCCATTCATGTCTGTTGATAACTGTGAAGGCTCACCTAGTTACCTTTCAGATGCCTAAAATTATTTGGGCCCTCTTTCAGCAGAGAGTCTTACAGTTTTTTTCTAAAAGAAATGATTCATTTTATTTGACATTAAATTCATTTTTAGAATTTTATTTATTTGAGCTTGTATTTTAAAATGATTAATTTGATTTGGTTAACTACTCTATTTCCTAATTTCATCTAGACTGATGAGTCATAATCATACCAGGTTGTTTGAATTAATTCAATATAAACGAGTATCCTATTAATAAAGAAAAATATATTTACCTGGAAAAATAAGCAATACTTTTATAAATAAACTTATATTTTGGGGATGATTTTGTTTAGTTGTGTTCATGGATTACTATATATACATTTTAAGCGTTAGTCATTTATACTTGAATATTTTATGTTAATAGATGATCAAAACTAAATCAAAATTGATGAGATATATTAATAACTTCACTTGAAACTTAACATGAATGATTACTGCCGTTAAATTATAAATATAAATATCGGCAAAACATACTTTTTGTAGATTATTTTATACAAATTACACTATAAAAAGATACTATGAGAACTCATTTATAACAAAATAATGTTAATGGAAGTACAGTTTGCATTGTTATTTGTGAACTTATAGTGAGATGTTTTTAGATGTTGTTTTAAACTGCATTATTACTAGACTGTGGTAATATTAAAATTAAAGTTTTTTTTTAGATGTAGATCTTCTTAGGGAAAAATCATATACTGTGGTTCCTTGCTTATTTAATGGAATTTGATATTAAGCGCATTTTCGGTTTTGTTCACTGCCTCGGTGTTTCTGACATTATCACAACTGTTTTGTCATAAAAATCTTTTATTTATAACGAGATTTTTTGAAATGGACCTCAAGGGTCTTGTTATATAAATACATGTATTTGAACATATTTAAATTTCAGTTGGATTCAAAAACCCTTCTAACCTATTCAGCTTATATTTAGTCCCTCTACATTCAGGGAATTCAGATTAAATTAAGGTATTGTGCCACTGACATGATAGTCATACTATTAGAAAATACCCAAACATGGTAGAGTTTTTTTCTTTTGTTGGTTGGTTGACTTTTTTAACTATACTTAACAGGTTAGAAAACCTTTCTTTATTTACTCTAATGATATAAAACTATGGCAAAAATTGGTTATAATCCTTCTTTACAACTTGACTAATGTTTAATGTGAAGGTATTTATAGATCTTATATTTGATTGCATGCTGCCATGGTGGGGAGATGAAAGGGTGGGGGAGAAAATTAGAAACTCAGGGGACTGTGGAACTAAATGTTGTAAACCAAAAGTAAATTTAAAAAATTTTTTTGAAGTTAAATGCAAAATAGATAAAATTACAGGTATATATTTATAAGCAGCATTTTTTGTAGTATTAAACAAGTGATAATAAAGTTGATGTCCAGTCATTGAAAATAGAAAAAAAAACTATGGAAAAAAGCCATCATGACATCTGTCTGAATAATTTTTTAAATGACACGTAAGAATACTGCCTGTTGCCAGTGTTTTTAATTTGGAGAAAAAAATTTACTTATACATTTTTAATTAATTTAAACTGAATAATTTCATATTAAAGCCAACCATTTCTTAAAATGCCTCTCATAGTATAAATTAGACTGACTTCATGTTAGTTAAAATGCAAATTCATTTTTATTTTAATAGTAGCAATAGTCTTAACTGTTGTTGATTGTTATATTTAAGCCCTACAATCATATTTTTTTTTCACATGTCTCTTTAAAAAATACAGATCTAAAAAGGATAAAGCTAAAACAGGAGTAAAACCAGATGCATCTGATCAAGAACCTGAAGGACTCACTCTTTTGGTACCAGATATTCAGAAAACTGCTGAAATAGTTTATGCAGCTACCACCAGTTTACGGCAAGCAAATCAAGGTAAAATAATCCATTTGTATATTTATAACCTTCTAATATCCTATTAACTGATTAATTTTGAACATGTTGATGTACTGAAAACCTGAGTTGTTCCCAAAGTAGTTTCTTGTTGTGTATTATGGATAGCACCTTATTTCAGAATTTTATTTCAGCATCATATGGATACTCTCAGAAAATTGAGTGGGAGAAAATCATATGTTAAAAATCTGATCATGATTTATACATGAATCCTTGGTTTAAAAAAAAAAAGGTTTAGTCAGTAGAGAAAGATATTAAATTGTAATTTGACTTTTTTTATAAATTACCTGCAGAAAAGTTTGATTTTATTGTTATTTTTTCTCATAATTCTTTTTAAAAAAATCAGTAAGCCCTTACATTTAAGGTTCAGCATGTAGTCTTGTTGTAAATGTGTTTAAAATGGGGAGGAATGAATGCTTTGCCAATAATTATCAAAACATAAAACACAAAAATTATAATGCAAGTAAATAATGTTTATTGATGTTAGGAACTTTCATTAGCTTTTGACTGTAAAAGCAAAGCCTTTCCAGTTGTAATCATTTTACCACATACTTAATCATGTATCATTTTTCTTAAAATACTAAATAACAGAAAAAAAAATGGCTGAGTATTCCAAGAAGGTTGCTGTGAAACCAAAACCTTTATCAGTATTAAGATCACTTGAAGAAAAGTATGTAGCTGTCATGAAAAAGTTACAGTTTGGTAAGTTAAAATTTCAAAATTTGTTTTTAAAATTATTCATTGCTTATAAAAATGGTTGAGAGATCTATTAAATTCTTAAGATTGTAGTTCATTTCAGTATGATATATGATTGTAAATGTATAGTCTGAAAAAAAGTAATATGTATATTTCTGTAATACTTAATGATTAGTTATATGTGGTGTGATAATAATATCCTTTTTCATGGATAAGGAAACCAAGAACCCAGTCCACATTATGAGTTTGTATACAGCAAGAAAAGGCAACTTTTTAGAAGGGGTATGGCAGAGCTCCATTTTTTAAATAGTTAATGATTTTATCTGCCAGCAACTCCTTCTCTTTAAGAAAAGATACTGAGATTTGGAAACCTATCTGATAGCCAACCCAGGGTCGGGAGAACTATAGTGTAATTACATTTTTAGATATATGGTACTGCTTTTTCAAAGTAGACTGTAACCCCTAGAATATTCAGATCTTAAATATGAGTATAAGATTGGGAGGAGAGCAGAGAACAGCATTTTGAAAAAAGTCTTTTAGAACTCAGAAGTGCTATTAGTTGAGAAAGAGTTAAAGAAATTATGAAAGGTAAGAAGAGTTCAGGAAAATTAACCCTAAAAAAAAGATAACCAGAAAAGGAATAAGTCATTTTCTTCTTTGGTTGACCTTTAATTTTTTTGGTTTGGGTAAGAATTCTGGTGGAAGATTGAAACAGCAATTACCATGTAACTTTGAAATGGATTTCTCTATATTTTGTTAACCTTTTCAACTGGACTAGTGGCATGAGTCCTGTCCTTCTCATCTCATATGCCACCTTTAGTGTATAATCCAATATATTAATAAACATTACTGATCTGTGCAAGGCACTATCTGAATGCTGGAGGTAGACCTTCAGAGAGGTTACAGTTCACTGGAGTAGATACTACACATACACAAATAAGTATCCTACAGTATTTGCAGAAGCAGGAGAGGGCATTGACAACTGGAGTTTTAGTCATGGCTTTGCAAAGAAGGTATAACCTGAACCTTGAAGAAATAATAATCATAACATTTAGATAGTACTTAGTATGTGCCAGGGACTGCTAAGTTGTTTACAATTATTATCTCCTTTCATCCTTACAACTGTGAGAGGTAGCGACTGTTATGTTCCCCATTCTATAGGTGAAGAAAGTAGGGAAATAGAGGCTAAATGACTTGTCCAGAGTCACATAGTAAGTATCAGAGGTTAGATTTGAACTTGGGCCTTCCTAATTCCAGGTCCAGCTCTCTATCCACTTGCTCCACTGAGCTGCCAAAGTTTCTGAAAGCTCAAAATGAAGTGGGAGATCAAAAAGAAATATAATTATCAGCAGTGAGAATATCATTTAGGAAGAAAATTCACATTCTGGATTGCTTCCAGAGGATGGCAGCCTTGATGAACAAGGGCCTCAAATTCATTCTATATAAGAAGTGATTAAACAATGATTAGCATGGAGAAGTCTTATGAAAGACATGAAAACTGCATTCATAGATTTGAAGTGCTGTCACTTGAAAAAAGTTGAAACCTATTCTGTCCCTCACCCAAAAGGCTTAGAACCAGGAGCATTGGGTAGAAGTGACAAAAAGATTGTCCATTAAATCTCCCCTCTCTAATTCTCTCTTTTTTTTTTTTGTTTTTGGTCATCTCTTTTTAGTTTATTTTTTTTCTTGTTTTAAACCATTGTTTATTTTTAGTTTATATCATTCATTTCCATAAGATTTTGAGTTACAAATTTTCTACCCCTCTTTCCCCTACCCACCACCCCAAAATAGCAATCCCACTGTAGATACCCTCCCCGAGTCTGCTCTCTCCTATATCCTCTCCTCTCTGACTTTCTGGTAGGGCAAGATGGATCTCCCTACCCCAGTACCTGTATATCTTATTTCCCAGTTGCATGTAAATAATAATGATTTTATATATATATATATATATATTTTAACATTTGATTTTAGAACTTTAAATTGTAGATTCTTTCCCTTTTTCCCTCGTCCCCCACCCCCACTGGAAAGAAGAGCAATTCAATACAGGCCATACATGTGTAGTTACGCAGAACACCTCCACAATGGACATATTGTGTAAGACTGACTATATTGCCCTCCTTCCTATTCCGCCCCCCACTTGTTCTTTTCTCTACTTTGTCCCTGTCCCTTTACAGAAGTGTGTGCTTCTAACAACCCTCCCCCCCAACCTGCCCTCCCCTCTGTCCTTCCACATCTCATCCCCTTCCCCTCTCTTCTCCTGTAAGACAAGATACCCAATTTAGAGTGTATGTCATTCCTTCTCGAAGCCAAATTCAGTGAGAGTAAGGTTAACCCATTCCCTTTTGCCTCCCAGTTCTTCCCCTCCATTGTGACAGTTATCCCTTGCCTCTTCTATATGAGAGGATTAACCCCATTCTGTCTCTCTCTGTCTCCTCTCATACTATTCCTCTCCCCCCTCTCAATTTCACCTTTTAAAATATTATCCCATCCTATTCAATTGATCCTGTGCCCTCTATGTACACCTATATACACACACTCACATATTTATTCCTATGCATATATACCCTCCTATATAGACATGTGAATGTATACATTTATATTCCCTTCAACTATCCTCATACTGAGAAAAGTTTCATAAGTTATAATTATCATTTTTGCATGTTGGCATGTAAATAGTTCAACTTTAAGTTCCTTATGAATTCTTTTCCATGTTTACCTTCTCAATTCTTCTTGTATTTGAATGTCAGATTTTCTATTCAGTTCTGGTTTTTTCATCAAGAATGCTTGAAAGTCCTCCACCTC
>CM053581.1:178454744-178486263 GCA_028627135.1 Pseudochirops cupreus | reverse complement strand
TCTAGGTTCTTTTTTTGATCATAGCTTTCAGGTAGTCCAGTAATTTTTAAATTGTCTCTTCTGGATCTATTTTCCAGCTCAAGGAAATATTTCACATTGCCTTCTATTTTTTCATTTGTTTGGATCTGTTTGATAGTATCTTGATTTCTCATAAAGTCATTTGCTTCCATTTGCTCCACTCTAATTCTGATGAAGGAATTAATTCTCTTCAGAAAGCTTTTGAGATTCTTTTTCCATCTGGCAAATTTGACTTTTTAAGGCATTCTTCTCCTCATTGGCTTTTTGGGCCTCTTTTGCCATTTGAGTCAATCTATTTTTTAAGGTGTTATTTTCTTCATTCAGGTTGTTGACTCTCTTTTCATGATTTTCTTGCATCATTCTCATTTCTCTTCCCAATTTTTCCTCCACTTCTCTTATTTGATTTTCAAAATCCTTCTTAAGCTCCTCTATAGCTTGTAATCAGTCTACAATTTTCTTGGAAACTTTTGGTGCGGGACTTCTGACTGTGTTGTCTTCCTCCCATTCCATGCTTTGATCCTTTTTGTCCCCAAAAAAGAAATCTAAAGTTGGATTGCTGAGCTTTCTTTGCTTCCTTTGCCTGCTCATGTTGCCAGTTACTTGACTTTTTAGCTCTGTGGAATTCTGCTTCCAGAGGGGACAGCTCTGTCCCAATTTTCTGGGGTTTTCAAAGCTGCCAGAGCAATTAGGAGGCCACTGCAGCCCCCACTAGCTTTGGCTCACTGAAAATGCACCTCAGGACCACCGCCCAAGACCACGATCCTGATTCAGGCAGCTTAAGGCAAGGGCACTTAGCCTGTGAATGATCGCTTGGCCCCCCTGCAATCTGCAGGCCGCGAGCTCTGAAGCAGCCACATGGAGGTGGCTACATTGCTGCTGCTTCTGCTGCTTTCTTGCCCTGGAGGCTGACAGCCGGACCAGCTTTTCTCCCCCAGATTTAGCCAAGTTCCACTAACCTTTCACTTAGTCCTTGCTTGTCCTTGCTGCAGCTTGTCCTGGCCACCCCCAGGGCCAAGCCGCAGTTTCAGACTGGTCTGGTTTTGGCTCCCAGCATGTTGTGATGAACCCTTCCTGTCCTGCCTGCTTTCAGTTGGAGCTTTGTTTCTCAGTACTTTTGTGAATTCTGGAGCTCTAAAATTTGTTTAGAGTCATATTTTATAGGTATTTGAGGTGGTTTTGGGGGCAGCTGCGGAGTTTTCCTGCTGCTATGCCATCTTGCCTCTCCCCCAATTCTTAATCTTGCTTGTTACAAATAAGCAAAGTATGCCTGAGATGGGGATGTTCTTCACTAAATCACCTGCTACTCCCTGGGGATGCTACGCAGGATATGGCCTGAGTGTATCCTCTGATTCCTAGTCTAATGAGGCACTGTTGTTAGCTTTCATCAGCTTCTTCCACAATCTTCAACTTGCTCTGGCTTAGCAGATTAGCCTCACAGTTTTCCTTTTTCTAGGGAGTCATTATAAACTCTAATTCTTAACCATTTACCTGGCTTCCAAGATTCATAGATGCCTAATTTATTCTCCTGATCACTTGCTGTCATATTTCTTAGTATTTATATTATTTCCCTGTTTTCATGCATCTCTGTTTCTTATATTATTTCTACCTCAGGAAAAAAAAGTTTCTAAAAACAAATTCCTACTGAAACGTATTCTAATTCAGAATAGTTACAGAAGCCATAAAATATTTGGGAGTCTACCAAGATGTATCCAGGCACTATATTAATGCAACTATGTAAAAAATTCTTTGGAAGTAAAGATGAACAGGGTGGCTAGGTGGCACAGTGAATAGAGTACCCTGGAGTCAGGAGGACCTGAGTTCAAATGTGGCCTCAGACACTTACTAGCTGTGTGACCTTGGGCAAGTCACTTAACCCCAGTTGCCCTGCCTTCCCCTCTCCAAAAAGCCAAAAAAAAAAAAAGAAAAAGAAAGAAAGAAAGAGGAACTTATGTGAAGAAGCATTAATTCCTGATGGATAGGTTTAGCCAATAAAATTTTTTAAATGACAATATTACCTGAGTAAATTTACTTATTCAGTGCTTTAGCCCATCAGACTACCAAAGGAATATTTTATAGAGCTAGATAAAATATTATTAAAATTTATGTTGGAAAACAAAAGGTCAGTATCTCAAGCATCATAATGAAAAAAATGGCAAGGAAGTGAGTGTCAATATCAAATCTCAGACTATAGGACAAAACTATAGTTTTAAAAATAGTTTGATACAGGTTAAAAAACAGATCTCAGTCAATGGAAGAAACTGGATATAGTACAAAATGCAGAAGAAAGCAAATACTGTAGCAAAGTAATATACACAAAGATCACAAATATACATTTTTTTGGTTGTTGGCTTTTTTTGTAGGGCAATTGGGTGGGGTTAAGTGACTTGCCCAAAGTCACACAGCTAGTAAGTGTGTCGAGTGTTTGAGGCAGAATTTGAACTCGGGTCCTTCCCAACTCTAGGGCCAGTACTCTGTTCACTGCGCCACCTAGCCACCCCAATCACAAATATATTAAACCACCATCTGTAGTAGTAAATGAAAAAGTGTAGGTTTATGGTTCAGGCTTTGTTGCAACTTTGTCTCATACAAACCAGAATCCAGCAGACTTCTTAAACAGTTTTTTAGCTATTTTAGAGCTACAAGCAACTCTGTTATCTTTATATTGTAAATTTGGCTATATATATTCAAATGTGCACATGTATGCATATGAATATTTCTTCTGTGCCCATGTCTATTACTTTCCCAGTTTACCTTTGTGCAGCGTAAGAGAGAGCAAAAGTAATAGTCTTATGAGCAAAGATAGTCATTACCGCTAGAGGTTATACCAAGGACCAAATAGTTTTTGTCTTTTTAAAGAGTTTTTTCATTATACTTTTGCAAAGATTTCTGAAAGTGATTTTTACTATAATTGTTTAATAACTCTGTTTCTTTGGATTTATCTTTTTTAGAGGCAAATTCATGTCAGTTCTGCCATAATTTCTAACTGTTTAAGTTTCTTTCTCATTTCCTATCTATTTCTTGTGATACAGTGGGAAGATCATTGGATTTCAAATCCAGAAGCTTCCATTTAACTATTCAAATATTGGATATTGTCAGAGCACCTAAATTCCAATCCCAGGACATCCACCTGAGTAACCTTGGGCATTTAACCCATCAGGTCTCTGCTGGTTCTATTTTAGAATTACTAGGCTTAGCATTTGGGAAAGCGCTTGAAATTAGGGACCATTACCTTTGACCTGGAGAAACCACTGTTAAGCAAGGAGGTCAGAGATGTAAAAGAAGGTCCCATATACAGAAAAAAGTCATCATAGCACTTTTTGTGGTGACAAAGAACTGGAAACAAACTAGATATCCACAATTAGCATATGGCTGTAAACAAATTGTAAATAATCATATATCAAATAGTGATGTGAAGAATTTGGAGAAAAATGGAAATGGCAGAATGGAGTAAACAGAACAAAGAAAACAAGATAACACAATCAAAACAGTTTAAATAGGAAAAACAAACAAAAAGTCTAAACCCTAAGGCTGTGTAATTATAAGTACAAATGCTGACACCAGAGAAGAGTGAAGAAAATACATCTCTCTCCTATGCAGAAGGACTGGAGGTGGGAGGGAATAACATGCTGTGCACACTGTCCAACTCATGATGTGCTAGTTAGATTTGCTGAAGTTGCTTTCCCCACCCTACCCCCTTTCTGTTTTTTATTATTTGTTGCAAAGAATTATGTCTCACTCAGTAGTACAGAAGGAGGTGAGAGATTTCCATCTCAAATTAATTCTTAAAATACCAAAAAAAAAAAATGACAGTGATAGGCTAGATTACTTATATATATATATGTATATATATATGTGTGTGTCTGTGTGTGTGTGTATATATATATATATATACACACACACATATATATACATATATTTACATAGATATATTACTAGATCCTTATAGCTCTAAATCTTTTATTCTGTGGGACATTCCCTCTGTGTACAGCTTCAGTAATATTATACATTGATTATAATTGCCCAGTGAAGAGTCATTTTCACTTCTTGGGAAGTCATATAGAATTAGTAATTTTCATTTAAACAAATTTTGAAAAACACTATGGACTATAAACATTATATATGTCTTTTACACTGTTTCTGTTTGTTTCCCCTACATTGTTTTCATTGATATCTTCTGTTTTGCATAAGTCATTACTTGTTATCTTTTAACCTGTAGTTGTACTCTTTGTTATAAAGAATAGTTAAACACCAAGATCTTAAACATGAGAGATTAGATTAATGGTGGTTTCAGGTCAGAAATAGTGGCATCCAAATTTTTAGGTTTACTTATTAGCAAAATAATAGCAAAATTAATAGATATCAGGAAAACTTAATTGATTTCTCCTTCTTTGAACTCATAGTTGTTGTTTTTTTGCCTAAGCTAATTAGCTTGGCATTAAATCATATACTACTTTGCATTATTGTTTAGCTATTTCAAATTTGTTTTATCTTGAATTTAGAATTATAATCCTAAAAGAATCTCATATTAGTTTTTGGTCCACTACAGCACCTAGCAAAAAAAAAAAAGATGAAATAGCTTCATTAATTGTTTTTTAATTTCACTAATAATTCATTGTTATTGCATTCTAGAGTAGCATCATTTGTAAAATTGGGAACTAGAAATTGCATGTTTTAATAATTGTTTACTAGTTTCAAAATTTTTAAGTCTGAGATTTATTTTACAATGTATACTGCTTTACCTTTTCTACTGTTTTCTCTTCTTTCCTAGATACATTTGAAATGGTTTCAGAAGATGATGATGGGAAATTGGGTTTTAAAGTAAATTATCATTACATGTCACAAGTGAAAAATGCAAGTGATGCAAATAGTGCTGCAAGAGCCAGACGTCTTGCACAGGAAGCTGTGACACTTTCAACATCACTGCCTCTTTCATCATCTTCCAGTGTCTTTGTACGCTGTGATGAAGAACGACTTGACATCATGAAGGTATATAGCATATTTTAATTTTTTTCCCTCCCATCCCCATTATTACTTATTAGAAGGTACAAACTAAAGATGCTATTATAAATTTTTTGCAAAAAATATTTTTCCTTTAAAAAAATTCATGACAAGTCCATTAGCAAGTGGTTTATGAGGTCCAAGGTGGAAGGTTGTTAGTGACGTGGCAAACAGGGAATATTAAGGAAGGTTTTCATGTCTGACTTGGGAATTAAAGTGTGGCTAGGATTTCAATAAGCAAAGAAGGAGAGAAGACCAATGCCTCAGGTAGAGGGAAGGGAAAGAGCAAAAGCAGGAAAGCATGAGAGCACAAGAAGTATTCAGAGAACAGTTAACTTAAGTCAAGAAAGGAACAATATGCAAGAACATTAGAAAGGTATGCTGGTGCCACATGTGGCCCATAACATTACTGACTGCTGCCAAAGCAGATTAAAATATGATTGGAAAATATTTAACAAAATAAATAAAAAATACTATAAAGCAGACACATATCACATTTTAAAATTGTGTCAATATGCAGTCCACAGAAATTGTTACATATAGTTGAGTGTCCCCTGTTTCTGTTTGAGTTTGATACTAGTGTTGTAAAGAACCTTGAATGATAGGCAGAAAATTTTAAATATTATTTCGTGAGCAGTAGGGAGATTATGAAAATTTTCAAAGAGAAGATTGACAAAATTAGATCTATTGATAATAAAGATTACTTGGCATCTTTATGAAGAATTGATTGTGAACGGAGAGTGTTGAGGTATTGTGCTCTAGTGAGAAAAATGCTCTATTTGGGGTAACAGGACCTGAGTTGGGGTAACAAGACCTGAGTTTCAATCTCACATCTGCCATTTACTATCTGAGGGACATTGGTATGGCTCTTAACCTCTGTGAGCCCCAGTTCCCCAGTCTTGATCAAGAAAGATTAAATTAGATGATTTCTGAGGCCTCTTGTAGCCCTAATGTATAATCCTGTGTTCTTTTTGGATGCTATAGTAGTAGAGGTAGGTTGTATTGAGGGTCTGTACTAGGATGGCCCTGTGGTGGAATAGAGTGATGAACCAAAGAGAAGCAATGTAGAAGTGGATTAAATGATAAATTAGAGACAAACAAGGGTCAGAGGTAAGCTCAAAGTCATAAACATGGGAAACAGGGTGAATGTTGGTTCCTGTACTTTTGAATATGTTGAATTGTGGAACATCTTGGTAAGGCAGTAGACATTTTGAGATAATCTGTATTTGTGAATGATTTTGCCAAAGGAGAGAGTATACAGAAATTAGAGAAGAGCACTGAAAGTAGACACTTGAGATACCCTTATCTTAGGAGACTAGGTTTTTTATTTTTAAAAAGTGAGGATCCAAGGAGGGAGTTTAGAAATGCTAGGAGAAGAGGGTCTTTGAAGGCAAGTGAGCACAGAATATTCAATAAGATAGTAAGTAGGACAATTCAATTTACCAGGCATTTATTAACTGCCTAGTATATGCTAAGAACTAGGGGTACAAATTGAAAAACAGCTCCTTTCCAATGGATCTTACATACTTCTAGGGGGGGAAACATGTACTCATATATAGAATAGTAAAGCTGCAAAGTAGACATAGAGAATGGGAATTTTTTTTGAGGGCATTGGATTCCTAAATTTTAGTGACATTCTTCTAAGGTTCTCTTCAATTTATCCTGTATGTATTTTGTTTTTACATAGTTATTTGCATGTTGTCTTCACCAATTGAACTTTGACTACTTTGTGATTAGGGACTGTTTTTTGCCTTCTGTTGTATCCCCAATGTTTATTATGGGGCCTGGTACATAATAGGGGCTTAATAAATGCTAGTTGATTTGACCTATGGAGTCTGGGTTAATTAGGCTGTATCAACATTATAAACTAGTAGGATCTAACATTTTAATATTTCAGGGGGTCTTATCCTTGAAAAAGATTGGTTCTGGATCCAGGGAATTTGTTCTATTGGGGAACACAGCCAATTTAGATTTAGCCACTGTACTACCTCCTTCTTATTCCATTCCATGTTCCCAATTTGACATCTAATTTTTCCAAAGTACAGAAATTAATCTTTTGATTTCTTAAGTGTTTTTCCTACCTATTGGAATTGTAGTTTGTGATGACTTAGCAAAACTTAGAACTTTATAAACCAGGGGGCTTTTTTTTTCTTGATTAATGCCAAGGGTTATAATTCAGTGTTTGGTCAAAGAGCAACAAAGTAAATTCATTGACCTACATTGAATTCAAACAAATGATCTTAATTATCTCTTAGGAAGACTTCATTAACTGTTATCACAAACTAAGTTTATCAACACAGGAAGGAGTTCTGGAGCCTAAGATATAGCATGTATCAGGTATAAGGTGGATATTTGTGCCTGTTGACCCAAGTCTCTGAACTCATATATTGCAGCTGGTTTTCTCTCCCCTTCAGTGTTCTAAAGGTACCCCTGAGAGGTCACAGTGCTTCTTTTCCAATGATTTCAGCTCATGCTCCCATTACTGTATTTTTGCCTCCACTGTTAACTCTCAATGATTAGGTTACCAGTTCCATGTGATCTAATTTACATCAGTTAATTTTTACAATGGATATTACTTTAGAGCTATACCAAGAGTAGATACAGAACATCTTGCCACCCCAAACATCCTGTGCACGTAACATGTCTGGAAAGAATGGGTTCAAAGTTAACACATTTTCTGTATAACATCGGTTCTACCAATTTCATCGAGCAATGTGGTCCTCTAGGTGCTCAAGTATGACCCTTTGACTGAGTCCAAACTTCATAGAACAAGACCCCTTAATAAAAGAATTTGTTCTGTAAAACTTGTACTTGGTGAAAAGGCTGCACCCGAAGGACCTAAAAGGCCATACATAGCCTTCAGCCTACAAGTTCCTCACTCCTAGTGTGGATGGATGAATTCTTATCTCTGCTACTGTGAGCTGGATCAACTTAACTCATGACTTCTAGCAGTTTCTCACATAGACTTCAGCTCTATGGTTGATGACTACTCACCTGGCCTTTCAGAGCTCACAAGGTCATAGCTATATTCAGTCTAATTCACCTAAAAACAGGAAAGAATAGACACAACAGAGGAGTAAGCAAAAGTAAGGCCATGCACTGCTGGCTTCATGACCCCTCCAGACTGTCACCCAGTAGCTCTCTCAGTTCCTTGTCCTCCTTGTTCTAGTACCAGCCAAGTCAGAAAGGGCCAAGAGACTTGCTCTGGCTAATTAGTGCTATTTGAATACATCTAAGTTCTGACTTCACAGCCAGTCACAAAGGCTCCCCTTTGCCAGGTGGTTAATTACTGAAACCAGGTATAGAATAGCTTTTCATTCTTCAGAGCCCGTGTTGGGATGTATCACCTGAGCTAATTTGTGTAAGCTTATAAGAACTGAGCTCATTAGCCTTTCCATTAGTTTGATTATTATCTCTATTAAAATGACTGTTAATATTGATAGGTCCCAATCTTTTTTCTGTTCTGAGCTACAGAAATGCACATCCAGCTGCTTATGGGGCATTTAAAATTCAATATATTAAATACAAATACAGTTTTTACCCCCCCCCCCCCCCAAATACCCCTTTTTTCTAGTTTCTCTCTTTCTGTCAAGGTCACTACCATTTTTCTATTTTCCCATGTTATAACCCCAGTGTCATCTGGATCTTATCACTTCTATCTTCATGAGTCATGTTCCCATCCCTTTCTCACCACTCACATTGCTACTATCTCAATTCAGACCTTAACAGTAGACCCCTAATTGGTCTCCTTGCTTGCAACTCTCCCCAAATCATCTTCCACACAGTTGTCAGTGATTTTCCTAAAGCATTGGTCTGACCATGTAACTCCCCTACTCAATATATTAAAAACACTTCATTTCACCTCTAGGATTAAATATAAATTCCTTTGTTTATCATTCATTACTCTTTATAGCTTGGCCTCAACTTTCTTTTGTGCCCTAATCAGGCATCACTTTTCTTTTCATTCTTTATAGATCCAGCCAAATGGGCCTGGCTTATATACCTAATTGTGTCTCTAGTCTCTGTCCCTTTGCATTGGCTTTCCCCCATGCCTGGAATGTATTCCTTCCTCACCTCTACCTCTTAGAATCTATTTTCCTTCAAGATCAAAGTCAAGTACCATCTTCTGAAGCCTTACCTGAATCCCCTCAAGCTACTAGTGCCTTCTTCCCACCCCCCAACATACCCATTTATTTTGAATATATGTCTATGTTTGTTTTCCCCTTTTTGTCAACTTCTCGAGGATATGACTGTTTTTACTTTTTGTCTTTAGTATTCCCAATGCCTTGGACCATACTTAGTATATGCCAGGTGTTTAATAAATGCCATTTGGTTAATTGATTGAAGAAAGCTATCTTTATTTTGTACGAGATAGTGCTTTTTTAATTTTTGACACAGAAAAATCCAAGTATATAAAATATTTTAATCTGCTTGGTGTGATTTTTTTTTCTCCCCTCCCTGTATCTTAGGTTCTAATCACAGGCCCAGCAGATACTCCTTATGCAAATGGCTGCTTTGAATTTGATGTCTATTTTCCACAAGACTACCCAAGTTCACCCCCACTTGTGAATCTGGAGACAACTGGTGGCCATAGTGTTCGATTCAATCCAAACCTTTACAATGATGGCAAGGTAATATACTTTAAAACTTCTTTTCATTGTATTAAAATATTTTTGTAATTATACCATGTATTCATATTTTAGTTATGTTATTTCACTATATTGAGCAAGTATGGATTCCTTAAGATTTCTTTTCCCTATGTGTACCAATTATTCAAAGAATAGAAACCCATTTAGGGGAGATACAGAGGTAAGTGGCCCTGCAAACTGGTGAATTAGTTATAAGACACCTCTTCAAGAAGCCATCTGCCACAAGAGCTTAAACGAATCCTCCATTAGCCCATGCCTTACATTTCAAAAAAATTAAGGATATCAGCATCAGCTAGAGGCTACTGCTACCTGTTACATACATTACCAAAGCTAATGACTACCTCTACCCTCACCACACTCCAGTTGGTCTTTTCCTTTCATGTGTTTGTAGGTAGTTTCTCTAGTGCAGTACAAAGCAAGCCCATTTTATTCACAAGCTTGTGGTTACTCCTTGATCTTGTTATACAGCAGGGGGTCTCAACCTGTGGGTTGCGACCCCTTTGGGGGTCAAACGACCCTTTCACAGGGGTCACCTAAGACCATTGGAAAACACATATTTCCAGTGGTCTTAGGAACCCAGACACCGCTCCTCTATTCATCTCCAGGTGAGTCTGCCCACATGCAGATACGCCCACATACGAGTATTAAAGGCTCGCAGCATTAGGAAGGTTGAGAATCATTGTTATACAGCATTAAGTATTTTTCTAATCTTTTGTTATCTCTATCTTCATTTTAAATATGGAAGTCAGGTTCCAACAAAAAAAGTTATTCCTCAGGTATAATAAAAATCTGTTTGAAGGTACTTAAGACCTTTTGCATGGTGATGTTTGTTATGCTCTCTCTGTAAACTATAAGCTGACAGTGATGAGGTACCAGAAATGTTGAAGCAGAAACCCACAGGTATACAGGGATCCCAAAGGACCAGAGTTCCCAGGGCAAGGTCGCCTAGAATGAATTTGCAAACTCAGGCATTTTTTAAGTCAAGGTGGCAAAAGTTTATTGTTACACTTTTCAGCGGGCAAGAGTTCTTAGGGAACCTACAACCTTAGAGGGATACAGTTAAAGTTTATATAGGATAAATTATAGTGAAACCTGTGCCAAATATGCTAAATAGGTGAGTCAGTGTGGGATTAGAGAGTGTTTAAGGAGTGGTCAGTTCTTAAAGGAACACGCACTTTCAATATCTACTGCACAGGTATTTTACCCAGAATTCACTGGGAAATAACCCAAGGTGGGGCTCCAAGGAGGTGTGGCTTTAGACCTGAAACATCACCAAGTCAACTAATGGTCAGGGCTGACTGAGAAATGCCTGGGTTAGACAAGATAAACTTAAGGGAGTATATGTATGACTGAGTCTAGGATACATATGATAGGTCAGTGAATAGTAAATATCTTTATGAGCCAGTTCAGCCGGTACACAGCTGGTTCAAACAATTAAATTCTATCGGTACAGCTGATTACTATATCAGAAAGAGAGATAAGTATTCTGCTAGGGCATGCTGCACTTGAGCTGAAGAGAAAGTGCCTGAGACAATGTTTTGAGGCTAGGGAGAAATGTGATTTTGCAACTGGGGTTCAAATGCAGGCACCCAAGCACCCCATCAACAGTATTATAGCATTTTTAAAACTAAGAGGTGTATATAGACTACACAAATAGCTACTTCTCTGGTTATAAGGTACTGAGCTCTTTTATTTATGTGACAAAATTACTTGAAGGAGTACAGTTTGAAGGATTCTTCAGAAAGTTCAGAAAGTTTAATGTATCTTTGCCTTGTTTAAGAATGTGTGGGCTTCCTCTGCCCCCAAAAGAAACAAACAGTGACTACACTTAAAACATCTTGCTTGCTACTGGTAGTAACACAAGCTTTGAAATTAGAACCAATATTTTCTATCAATTTAAAGTGTTTTAGCCAAAGGCAAGGCCAGTTCTCTCCTTTACACTCCCTTATGGATAAGAAAATGTTTTCTTTTTAAGCCAGTCTGTGAATAAATATTATATAAAAATACTGATTCTGACCTTGAAAATAGTTGACACCAGGATAGTTATGGGATTAGGACACATGACCTGTGATTTTAACTGATATATGGAACACTTGGATAAGGAAACTCCCTCTACTAATGCCTATCATTACCTTTTCTACAATTTAAAAGCTTAAAATTTGCCTAAGGAGCTGAGAGACAAGATGACTTGTTCAGGGTCACATATGCAGTAGGTGGCAGACAAGTAACTTGAATACAGGTGTTCCTGGAGCTTCATACTGCATTGCTTCTCTTGATATCTAGATAAGCAAAAGGAATCATTCCCTTCTGGCAGTGTATAATGGTCAAAGGAACAAGGCCTAGTAGATTTCTAATCACCATTTCATAACTAAATAGCTATGTTGCATTGACCAAGTCATTTAACTTAACTGTGTATTAATTTCCTGTCTTAAAAACAAGATCACTAGCTCTAACAAACATGAGAGAGTTGGGAGAAATTAAATTGAATCATAGATGTGAAATTTTAAAAACTCTACAAAAAAAATTGCTTGCTAAATAATTTTCTCCTACACTGAAATAATATTGCAGGAATATATAGGCAATAAATCTTAAACTGACTTCTTTTAAGGTCTATTCTTTTTGGTTGATAAATTCAGCTTACTCCCAGTTTGTCTTCCAGCTATAACATGAGATTATAAATGAAAAACATTAATGGTTGCTGCACACTAAACTACTGTCCCTTTAAAAAAATAATTTTTACCTTGTCTTACCTTTCTTTTAAATAGCAGGCATCCTTGAATACCCAAAATAAGTAATTTTAAAAACTCTACAATATTCTGAGTTTCTTCATTCATTGTGAAGTTAGTAAAATCTTCTAGTCTTTGTTCTGGATTTTTTTCCAGAAATAGTGTTGCTTTTTCCAAATTTGATAAACTTAGGTACACATATCTAGAGTGATCTTTGTGTTTCAAGATGAATTCCTTTTTCTTGTTTGTGTATTACCTTAAACAAGTCACTTAATTTCCCTAGGCTTCACTTCTCCAAAATGATAGGTTTGGACTCAGTGGTCTCTTCTGACCCTTCTAGCTCTTCATCTATGATCCTAAGATACATTTAACCACTAGGTAGCCTTCATATGTATGCATTTTTACCTGCCTTTTTCATTTATCATGGAAACTTGATCCTTTTCAGAAATACTACAAGGTCATATAATGAAGCATTTCTCTCCCCCTTTCTAACCTCCCATCCTAAAAATTCTTTAGAATTCTCCATCCTTTAAGAATATTATTTTCAAAATCTACTTAATCATTTTTCATTTAAAATAAATTGTAGTGCTATGAACATATTTGTTATAGTCTGAAAATGCCCATTCCTTTCAACATCCTCACTACCCTTAAGGATTGAAAGAGATAAGATTGATGTAACAAAGTTTTTTTTTTCTTCTAGCATTGACAGTTTTTGTTCATATGCTTTATCTTGCAATTTTCCCATTAAAGCTTTGTCTTTCTTCAGGTTTGTTTAAGCATATTAAATACATGGCATGGAAGACCAGAAGAGAAATGGAATCCTCAGACATCAAGCTTTTTACAAGTAAGAAAAATTTTTTTCACCCTTTTACATAAATATATAAACATATAATAGGTATAAGATGGTGACTTTATAGAAAGAAAACATATTGGCTTTTTTGGTTTTCTTTGATCTTGCTTTTTTGAATTTTCTGGTTCTTTTTTTAAAAAAATTGAAACAAAACAGTCAGGTTTGTTGAGATTTCAGTGCTTTTTTTCCTAGTGCCATTTCAGTTCTTAAATTGCCTTTCTCTCTAATTCTCTTAAAACTAAAAAAAGCAATTATTCTCACAATTTAGAAAAGAATTACAGTAGTGAATTGGATGCTTTAAAACTCTCCCAACTGATGTAAAGCACTTTTCTCACTTTCAAGTGCTATATATGTACAATTATTATTATTAGAAGACCTGGGCACTTTCCTTAAGTCTCTTCTTACCCAGTGATTTAGAATAAAATGTCCAAATTGAAAAGGCCCTTAAAAATCATCTTTTCAACAAGATTGTGGCTAGAAGTAACTAAGACCACTAGTCTGCCCCTTTCATTTTATTGATGAGGAAACTGATGTCCAGAGAAATTAGTATAAAGTCATGGTATCAGGTAGTAAAGAAAAGAGTCCTGAATTCAAATCTTTGTCCTCTTGCTGACTCTAAGGCTGGTGCTCTTTCCCCTATAATCGCATAACTTTACCAAACCTCATTGTGCAAATGAGACAACTCTGACTCAGAGAGGGTAGTTGACTTGTCCACATCACACATCAAGCAGCCACACAGGGCCAAGCGCGCTGGTCTCTTGGGTCATTTGTTTTTCATCTGCACCCTTTGTGTAGTCTGGCATTTGAAGGCTTGTCCTGTTTAAAAGCTGATACATTAATACATAGTATCTTATTTTGTTGTCAGGGTTTGGGGTTTTTTTGTTTGTTTTGGGATTGTGTTTTTTGTTGTTTTTTTTGTCATTGCATAATTTCAGCAATAATGAGGCTACAAAATATGAGCAAGTATCCCTCATTATTCATTAACCACTTATTTCTTCTTTGTATGAGAAAATACTTTTTACACTTAGTAGTTACATAAAAAATTAGCAATTACCATTTAGTTAAAGCAAACTGGGTTTTGTTTTTGTGTGAAGCTCTAGACTTGTGTATCTAATATCTTCGACATACAGCTTTTCTAGCTGATTAAATCAAAGTTGATGGGGGATAGACATTTTTCCTTTTTCCTTTCTTGGTGTACACAGCATTGGCTTAGAAAGAAAGAACTAAAAGGAATCCTTCAATTTCAGGACTGTGATTTACTTTTGATTCTTCATCAGCAGTCTTCTAGAACATAAGCATAAAACAGCTCTCTTTATCAACCAGGAAAGCAAATAAGAATATCTCTCTGAAATATCGTCACGTTTGTTGCTTGACTGCCTACTCCACTGACTTGCAAATGAAAGTCCAAAGAACTTGAAATACTTTATTTTCCCTTACACATATTTTAGTCACTATTATTAGCATGAATTAAACTTTTATAAATTTTCCATTTAAGGAAAAAAGTAAAGTAAGCACGAAGACCTCCCCCCCCCAAAAAATAGGAAATTTGTCAGCATCTAAACATTTGTATTTTTTGTGTCATTATAAAATTTTTGTGAAACACTATTTTAGGCATTGCCATTGCCTGGAATTTTTTTCCGTGAGTATTAGCCTTTGTGAAAACTTTTTTTTCTTAGTTCTTCTGGAAATCTTTTACCTTTAAAAATAAGGTCACTTCATATCAGTGTTATTTCAAATAAATGAACTTGATGTAGGCCCAAAGACAGCCACAAATTAGAAAACATTACATCTTGGACACATTATACCTGAGAGGCAACTGTGGTATAATAGATAAAAGATCTTCCCTTGAAGTGAGAAACACCTGGCTTCAAATCCGTTTTTTTATTCATCCTGTGGTTATATAACTGTGCAATTCATTTAAACTCTCCGTTCTCTAGGCCAGAGGTCAGCAAACTATAGTTTGGTTGGCACCCTGGTTGTTTGGTTAGTTGTTTGGTTTTTTTTTACTGGTGAGCTAAGAAGGGTTTTTACATTTTAAAATACATTAAAACTTTATTTTTGTAGTGGTCTTTCTGTCCCTGCTCTAGGCAATTCTCTAATACTGTAAGTTGCAGCAAAGGTGTCAGCCTGAGTTGGTAGAGGGAATTGACTCTTTGAGTTTCATTGTTCCTATATCTTAAAATCTTCTGGGTATAAAATTCTTGTAATGAAGAATATAATATAATCTTATCTTTTTTCTAGTTTAATTTCCTCTTTGGAAAGGTTTTTATTATGTAAGATTTGCTAGTAGAGGTATGCACTCTCCTCTTGATAACCTATCAGTATGTGTTTTCATCATTGATTCTTGATTGAAATGCTTGTTGATTACAGTGACATTTTCCTATTTATTTTGCCCTACATATTTCCTTAATTTTACATTTACCTTGGTGAGTTACTTTAGAAAGATGTTTTAGAAACTAAGATTCTTAATTTTTTTTAAATAGTCTAGAGGCATTTAGTCTTCCCAAGTATCATTTCTAACTGTACAATCAGTGAGGAAAATGAAGCTGATAACTTCTAGCAGTGCCTCCATATCATGAATATTACTTGACAGAAACTTTTTTCCCAAAAAAATTAAATTAAAAACCTCGACTACTTTCTTTGCTGAGTGGTAGTGGTCATTTATTTTTCTCACAAGTTTTTATTGTTTTAATTACCCTGAAGATAGGTATCAAAATGTTAGTTTTCCTTAGAACCTCAGATATGTAGCCTCCATAGTGTAAATATTGTTCTATACTATCATATAAATAAATTGTTGAAATATCACAATAATAAAAGACTCACAATTACTTCTATAAAAGTCCCCAAACTGTCTGGACCCTTCCTCTGAAGCCAACGTTGATAGACCACAATCTTCATTGTGTTAATTCAGTCTCTTCATATTCCCTACAAAATACCGAAGTGAATAAAAAATGATTTCTTGATTATTCACAGTGATACAGTGGAAAGAGCATTGATTCTGCAATCAAAGGACTTGAGTTCTAATCCCACCTGTGATACTTACCTGTTTATCCTTGAACAATTCTCTTAACTTGTGTGAAATTCAGTTTCATCATCTAAAAGATGTGGAGGTTAGAAGAGAAATAGCCCTTCCACCTCTGTGTCTGTTATTCTCTGAATCTGTCAAGCGCCTACTAGATTTCAGGCATGGTGTGACATTCCCAATATAACTTTTCCTGCACCATTAGTGGAATAGGTAGCCTTACTATCTATCTGATGATCAGGTGATATCTCAAACAACATGCAGACAGTCATGGTAGAGGAAAGTGCTTATACTAAAAAGTAGAAATAGCTACAATGATCTCTATAATATTTTCAAAAAAGAAATTAATGTAGCATTTTAGGATTATTGTTGACAAGATATTCTTGCTATATGACCATAGCCAAGGGCATTTTAAAGCCTAATATAATTTTTGGCCACTTTGCAGAACCATACAAAAAATTTTTACTGCTTAACAAATATAAGTACAGAAAATAACATCAAAGCTTCTGTGTTTTAGTTATCTAAAGACTTTGATTCAAGAGTAAGAGATTCTCTAATAACTTCTGAACAAAGGTGAATTTCCTTAAATTAATATGTAATCCTAAAATTATTCTATGATGTTATTTTTAGTTGTCTGGCATATTTGCACCTTATGTAATTATTACCACTTGTAAAGTAAAAAATAATGATGTAAGCAATCCATTGATTTAGTCTGTGCTTTTTTTTTTTTTTGAGGATACTTTTTGTCCAAATGTTTTGGCATAAACTGCAATAATTCAAAGGATTATTCAACATCAAAAATTTAGAGAAAGTCATCTAAGCAAAGCTATATGTTGGTGAGTTTGATGTCAAAATGTATCCCCAAGAGAGAAAACTAACAGCTAAGGAAGTCAGGAAAGTCTTTCCATAGGAGGCAGCTCATAAAATAAGCTTTAAATGAAACTGGTGTAGAAGAGGGGATGGATGCAGGCGATCTTGTAGAGGTAAAATCAGCGATGTTTAGCAACTCCTTAGTTATGGTGAGAGGTGTGAAGGTAGAGGAGGAGTGGTGAATGACTGAAGTTGTGAACCTGGTTAATCAGAAGAATAGTAGTACCATCAACAAAATAGGAAAGTTTGCAGGCGGGTCAGGTTTACAGGAGGAAGATAATTTTGGACATATTGAGTTTGGGCTTCCTATGTAAAGACAAATTGGAAATATGAGACTTCAAGTTCAGTAGATAAATTAGGTCTGGAAGTCATCTACATTACAATAATAATTGAGCTTATGAAAGTTAATGAGATCACAGAGAGAAGAGTCATAGTGTGGATGTGCCAGAGATGGAGAAAACCAATTAGGTTGATAGAAGGAAAACTGAATGCACACTGTTAGGAAAAAGGGAGGAAGTAGTAGTTTCAATATCAAATATTGCAGAGAAGTCAAGGAGAATGTAGATTGATGTAAGAAAAGAGGATTTAATGGTTAAAATATTATATTAGAGAATTAAGTTTCAATTGAGGCATTAGTTTGGAAGCCAGATTGAAAGAAATTGAGAAGTGAATAAGAGTAGAGAATGTTCAGACCATAAGGTTCAGCAGCAGTTTCTGGGAACTTGACTTTGAAAGGGGAACAAGAGAGATGACACCTTGAGGTGATCGTAGGGAGAGGAGAAGTGTTTCTTTTTTTTTTTAAAGGCAGAAAGTAAGATTTGGCTAAATTGTTGTTTTCTAATGTGGGTAAAAAGGTATTGGCAGGATCAGGGTGGAGTAGAAGACAATGAGCCAAATGCTAAAGGGGAAGTCCTTGAGAAAAAGAAGGAAAATGGCCCAGGGTGGGGGGTGGGAGTGGGGGACTGGTATATAACCACAGCCGGGATCTGAATATAGTAATATAAATGGGTAGAGTGAACTTCAGAGAAGGAAAGATTAGGAATGATAGTAGAGTACAAGTCTAGAAGGGGTATTAAGGAGCATGGAGTATCTCTTCTCCCTGGTTCAGACAGACCACAGAAAAGAAGATATTCCATATGGTCTAATATATGGTCAGAGGGAGCCCAGGGGAAATAGGTGAATTGTGGCCAGGCATGTATTGTCTGCTGAGGAATCCACTTTTCCATGATTGCAGGAATATATAAGGAGTATGAAAGAAGAGTTGAGATTCCAGATGGCATATTGGAAAGGAAGAGCAGAGAAGGAAAGATATTCAGAGACAGAGTGACTTAAGGTAGATATGAATGAGGGCATATTTTCCTAGGCAGTCTTTGATACTGAATCACAGGGACTAGAAAAGGAAGAAAATGAGATCTTCTAGCCCTAGAATAGAAAAATACAATTTAATTGAAGCATTGATCCATAAGGTAACATAATAGAAAGCATCATCATTATGTATTCTCAGACAGCCAAGATGGGGGAGATTAAGCTAAGTATTCAGGATAATAAATACCTGAGGATAAATGCTAAAGGCCTAACTAAACTTACTTCAGTAACAGTTTCTTTACCTCCTCTCAAAATGAAATGGTAGTACAGTAAGAAGATATCATATACATGGCACATGTGGTCTGCTTTTAGTCAAGACTGCTCTTGGTTTAGCTCCATGGGGTTTTGTTTTTCACCTTTTGGAAATTAGCCTCTCCCTGACAAAGACTGGTGGTATTAGAAAACTCTTAAGTCCATTTTCTCATCCTGCCTGTTGACTGAGACCATTTTACTTTTTGATAACTCTGATTTTTAGCTGCGTCTTTATGAGTGCAGCATTGTATAGTGAATAGAGAACTGGCTTTGGAACCATGAAGACCCTAGTCCAGGTCTCTCCTGTGACACCTACTGAGTAAATCACTTAGCCTCACAGTTCCTTGACCAAGTCTCTAAGATTATATAAATTTAAGATAAGATGCCAACCTGCATCGATAGAGGGGATTTACTCGTTCATGAGTTTCTGTGGCATTGAAATCTTCACTCTGACCTCTATAACCTGCCAATATCCAAATTTTTAGCAAATTTTTCTTGTATCTTCCTCTCTGAAGTTTGTACCTCCTTTCTTTCTTACCCACTCCATATGCATTAAGAAGGAAGAGGGAGTGGGTTTTCCATGTACCACCACACCACAGTGGAACCAGTGGTAAAACACACTCAACAGTTGGGATCATCTGAAGGAAAGAGTGCGCACCTTCAGGCGTTCCTACATTCCCACCCTTTATACCAGGCAAGGAGACCCCAGGGAGAAAGATGAAAATAGGGCTCTAGTTACCTTGCTATATCCAACACTGTTGGGTGTTCCATCTTCATGCTTCATTCCAGGTGATCCATACTTGAAAGTCAATCCTCATCTTAAAGTTATATATCCAGCTTCCTGACTTCCCTTACCTACAGTGTTCCAGGAGTCTGTTCACTTTGATGATCTCCTAGAGAAATGGATATGAGCATGCTTTGGCTCAAGATTTATAAATTCTCAGGGAGGCTAGGTGGCGCAATGAATAGAGCACCAGCACTGGAGTCAGGAGGACCTGAGTTCAAATCCAGCCTCAGACACTTAACACTAGCCATGTGACCTTGGGCAAGTCACTTAACCCCAATTGCCCTGCATTCTCCCCTCCAAAAAAGCAAAAATTAATTAATTAATTTTGAAAAAAGATTTATAAATTCTCTCTCTGATTTCATAATGGTGCAGCCATACTCCTGAAACTTTCCACACCTTGGCCCTTTCTTAATAGGAAGCATTATGTCCAATGATCCTCTCGTTAACAAAATTAAAATACCAAATTGAGACAAAATGTTCTGTGGTCACTTTAGTGAAAGAATTTTTCAATAAATGATGAAATCCCAGATCATAATTATGTACAGTAATAAATCTCTGTAAGAGATCCTTACTATAATGATGTGTATTTGAAATTTCATCAGTCTCATCCATGAGCCTGACCACACATTATAGCTAGGTAAAGTCATCAGCAAAATCTAGTCTGCCAACATTAGAGTGATGCAAGTTACACTATGGCTTTGTTGGGCAACTCATATATGGAATAATGGATGTGGGATCACAAAGAAACTGAGCTAGTTAGCTGATATAGGCCAACCCCATATGTGATAAGAAGATATGCCTTAAAGCCATGCAGAAATTTGATTTCATATAGCCAAGGTTCATTCCCACTCTAACTCCTTCAACATAGACATATATTTGAGGAATAGAAGCAGACCAAAAAACAGCGATTGTGTATTCAAGAGTTCCCAAGAGATTTTAATTATGAAAGGAAGATAGAGCCAAATAACACCAGACATAGCAGTTAGTGATTGTAGCTAAAATCCACAGTATACTTCTTAGTGTATACAGGATAGAAAAGATGGTCACATTTAAGTTGCTTCACATTGGTCCACAGAGCATGCTCACCACCAGTATTCAACATGCGGTAGTTTATATGTGTACATAATTGCATATGCCTAAAGAGTTGCGTATATATATTCACATATATATGCAAAAAGTTTTCTTAAAAGAACAATTTTTCCAGTATTAAAAATCGTAAAGAAATCACTTTTTCTCAGTGTTTTTTTATCTTGTTTTCTCTTCAAGTCTCTATATGAAAATCATAATAATTTAGCTTCGTGACATAATAAAAGGGTATGTAATGGGATCCTTAAACTCCTTTCCCTTTCTATTAACCTCCTACAATGTTACTGGGCTAAAGTAAGCATTCATTTTCATGGCACAAGAATAATAAAGAGACTTGATGGGGAACATTTTTGCATGTGTTGAAATGTTCTTTTTCCCCACCAACTTAAATCATATCCAATATTTTAGCTATCTAGTGCTTTCAAAATAGACCACAGGATGGAAAAAAGCAATCCTGTAGGTTTCTACAAGGTATAATTTTCTTATAAATGAATTATGATCTTTGACCAAGATTTTAAGTTTTTTTATTTTAAAATAAGGGAGGCAGCCTATATAGTAGATAGAGAGCAAGCTTTGTAACCAGGAAGACTAAACAAAGTCCAGCCTCTGACACATACTGGCTGTGATATCCTGGGAAAGTCATTTAACTTCTCGATTGCCCTTGGCAGCTCTCTAAGACTCATCTGTAAGTCCTTTGTCTCTGAAATCACAACTCTGAATTGGTCCATGTCTTCTGTACTGAAGTAAATGTGTGCATCTTTCTAAGCAATTAAGTATTTTTAATTAATTTTTTTAATGTGTGACAAAGATATATAACAGCTAATTTAATATATAGACTAAGCATTATGCCAATATGTCATGAATACTTACTTATACTAAAATGTTTCACTGTTTCTTATTCTACCATAATTGTGTTTCTTTTTTCTGTTGTCATAACTGGTATAAACAGAATAAATGATGATGAATAACTGACATCAATTTGTTATGAATAACTAAAACATAATTAGAATTTGAAGATTTAAAAAATTTTTATTACACATTATATGCTATTTCATTGTATGATTTTAAAATATACTAGTGTTCCAATTGCCCTGTCTTCCCCCTTCCAAAAAGCAAATATATATATGTATGTATATGTATATGTATATGTATACATACATATACATATACCCTAGTGTTCACTTAAATCCTGTTCATTGACATACTATTTTTTTCCTAATAAATACTCCCCATTAATTCCCATCAATGGAGTTTTTTATTATTCTTCTAATTACCCCTACCTTCCACTAAGCAAATAAAACTTCCCCATAATTAAAACCCTTCAATATATATCTGCATCATCCATCAAAACATTCTATCTTATCCACATCCAGAGAAAGAATCTGAATGCAGATTGAAGCAAACTACTTGCTCCCTCACTTTTGTGTTTTGTTTTTGTCCCTTCTTTCTCATTGTCTACTCCATTGGTTATAATCCTTCTTTACAACTTGACTAATGTTTAATAGGAAGTTATTTGTAGAACCTATATTTGATTGCATGCCGCCATGGGAGGGAGAGGGGGAGAAAATTTGGAACTCAAGGGATTGTGGAACTAAATGTTGTAAACTAAAAGTAAACAAATAAATTTAAAAAGAAAAATGAAAAAAATTCTATTTTTAGAAAAAAAATCAAACAACAAACCTACTAGAACTTATATATAAAATGGTTGTCTTCCTTCAAAGTAGTTATCCTGAAGTACTTATTAGAACAAGCCTGTCACTCAAAATATTTTGCAACTCTTTTTTACAAATTACCTTCAGAATCAACTTAAATGTCTCACAAGAAAATCATGCCCTATTACACCTCATTGTTAACTAAAATGGTATTATCCAGTTGAACAACTACCATATTATTGGTTTGATTTGCTTTTGAATGATACTTGACTACTTAAAATCAGCTCCCCTAGAAGAAAAAGATTTGCCATTTAGTGAAGATATTAAAAGGAACATGCCAAAGGAAGTTACAGAAAGGAATTCTCAAAAAATTTTTGATGGACAACTTTATTGGAACACACACACACACACACACACACACACACACACACACACACACACACACACACCCATACCCATCGTCCCCTTAGCTCAGAACCCCAAATGACTACTTTAAAGATAATACCCAGGCAACTAGAGAGAAATTGAGGTAGAGCGAGTGGGCAAAAGGAGTCAAGAGAAGCCTCTGGCACCATACTTCTCAACATTCAGCCTTTCTGGGGAGACGCTCTGATTTCTGAGGACTCTGCCCTTTCCTATCTAGCGGGAGCATTGAAGAGGGAGAATTGCCCCTATACTCCTGCCCAGCAAGGATTACCAGGAATCAGTGAATGTGAACTTGACCCAAGAGAAATAGAGGCACCTGCATCCCTCCCACAGTGAGCTTTACTGGGATGTGATGCTGAAGAACTTCTAGAACCTGATCTGACTGGGACTAGCAGTTTAGACCAAATATGATCAACCATTTGGAGCGAGGGAAAGTGGCCTGGATGTCAGAGGGAGATGGCCCAAGAAGTACCTGTCTAGGTGAGTGAGTAAGTAAAAAGCATTTCAGAACACTAGACCTGAAACCAGGGAGGTGGCTTCAAAGATGAGCCTCTTTGTGGAAAAATCATTCCAAGCAAGAATCCATCAAATGGTCCCCCATGTCTTCAAATTTGATGAAGCCTGGGAATGTGGTGCCTTATTTAAAAAATGCTAGAACAAGGAGAAACTTTCTAGGTATGTTACAAACCCCAGAAATGAATATTTCCGATCAAGTAAGAGGCCATGCGTATAAAAAAAATAACAGAGGCTTTTTGCAAAGAATAACCCTTTTTTACACAGCACAAAATACATATTGAAAGTAAATTCTTCCATCAGTGTGATACAAAGCAAAGGTGAGTCAGATTGTATTCACACCTAAATAAAGGAGAATTCGCTCAAAGAAGATGTTTTCTAGGAATAATAAGCACAAGAAATTGCTTAGTTATTAGTTCAGATCTTAATAAAAATTGTAGTATACATATTGGAAAGAAAGTACATTTAGGTACTAAAAGTGGTCAGACCTCTAGTAGCATAAATATTACTCAAAATCAGATGATGTTAATAAATGTGGAAAAGCTTTTAGTCAGAAAATAAGACTTATAAAACATCAGTGAATTTATTCTGGAGAGAAACCTTACAAATACAATGATTGTGGAAAGATCTTCATACAGAGGATGACACGTGATCATCAAATCATTCATATGGGAGAACTGTAACAAATATGAGAAAGCCTACGGACAGAAGTTAGGATTTATTGGACATCAGAGAATTCATACTGGAAATAAGCCTTATAAATGTCACAAATGTGGAAGAGACTTTAAACACAAATTAGGACTTGTCTACCATCTGAGAAATCATAAGGGAGAGAACCTTTATGAATTGCAATGAAGGTAGCATGGCCTTCCAAAGGAATTCAGTACTTTGTTTAACATCGGATGATTCATACTGAAGAGAAACCTTATGAATGTTTGTCAGGGCCTTCAGCCATAAGATAAGACGTACTGAACATCAGAAAATTCATCCTGGAGAGAAACAGAAAAGAATGCTTAATGGCCATCAGAATATTCATACTAGAGAGAAACTTTATGGATGTGTAATGTATGTAAAAAAACCTTCAGTCAGAAGAGAGCACTTACTGAACATCAGAATAGTCATATGTAGAGCAACCTAATAAAATTAATTCTGGGTTTTTGTGGAAAGGTAACACATTCCTAGAAAGTGGTGTGAAAGTAAAATTTTAAAAAAAAAAGGTAAATGTTGATTCAGTAACCAATGGGAAATAGGGGTTTAAGTTCCCATGACCACCCAAAACTGTAATCTTTCCCTAAAGATTGATGAAAATATACTTTTCTGCTCACAATTCTTTATAACAAAAGATTAATTCTGATAACATGCACTTTTCCTAACACAGTACACTTATGAAATAACTCATAAAATGCAGTACACAAAACAAAAATTGGTAACTTGCCCCGCCCAAGATAATACCCATAGAAATGTATGAATTCTGGTATATTTGTTTAAGTCATATTATGTAATAATCATAGCTTGTGTGTTATGACAGATCTCTGTCATATTTAAAATGCTGGACTTGGAATTGAGAATAGGTGTGGTACCTCAGCAATAGTTGATGGTGAAACAAAAGTTTAGGCAGTAAATTGTTAAACATTGTACATACAAGGCCTTTAAATTTCAGTGAACGGAAATTTTCGCTGATAGAAACCAATAGTTCATTTATGGCCTTTTGTACTTGATGTTGTTGTAAGGTGCCTTTCAGTTCTGAAACCAATTTACAGAGTAACTTAATCCTGAAACAATCTGACTAGTTTGTTGGATTTAGACTTTCTTTAAAACAAAGAAATGGGGGCTGGGAAGAAGAGAGATTTAAAAAAATAAAGCAAAGAAATGGTTCTGTTTAAAAAAATAACCATATCCTACCTCAGATACTTCCTAGGTGTAAACTACTTAACCTGGGCAAATCTCTTAATCCTCTGAGCCTCAGTTTCCTCATCTATAAAATTAAGGATATTGTATGTAATTTCTACTTTAACACACTATATATAAGCTCTTATTCATTGTCTTTAACAGTAATTTTTTTTATTTTAACATGATGAAAAGAAAGCATTATATGTAAAATAAAATAAGAAATTTACCCTTTCTTATAATTGAGTCGAATTATACATAAAAGTCTGCACAGAAACATCTTGAATAATTTTCAGTATTTTTTAATAGTGGTCATTGTTGCATACGTTTTTCTAAAAATTATGAGACTTATTAATATAAAAATTCTTAGTCTAGTTTTATCATTAGTTTTTTCTTCATGAGATGAATTGGTAGGTAGATAAAAGGAATTAATAATGTATGCTATCAGTATACTATATTATCTTAATTAGCCCTAGGGAGTTCCTACAATATAAATTTTCCACTCACATGAAATTACAGTTCCATAGACTCTCCCTAAATAGATATTTGTAAAGGAACTCATTTGTGTGCAGGGGGAGTTAAACAATATTGAAAGGTATGTAAATTAATAGGCTTCAGTTGTCTTAATAATATATTCATTAAATTGAAGTATTCTAGAAATCCACGTTATTTCATTGAAACTAAAAAGAATAATTTTCTGCAGAGCCAGATAATTCTCATTTTGTGCTACTGAAAAGCAACATACCAGTTAAAGTTACTTTTTGAAAAAGATACTGTGGTTTTGAAATATTTATTGCAGATTAACTTTTTTGAAGGGTTACAGTATTATAAGCATGCAGAATTTTCCTCTCTTACTAAAAAAAAAAAATCATGTTCCTGGAATTAATATTTTTCTGTTTGTTGCTTTGAAATGATGTTTTTTAAATACTGTCCATCCGCAGAGAAAGAATTAATGAAGTCTGAATGTAGATTGTAGCATAATTTTTTAAACTTTTTTTTCTTGGGTTTTTCATTTTGGTCTGTGTTTTATGTTTTTTTACACAACATGACTAATATGGATATTTTGTTTTGCATGACTACACATAGAATAACCTGTATCAAATTATTTGTCATCTTAATGAGGGCAAGGAAGAGGAGAATTTGGAACTTAATTTTAAAAATGAATGTTGCAGGGCAGCTAGGTGGTTTAGTGAATAGAGCACCAGCCCTGGAGTCAAAAAGACCTGAGTTCAAATCCCGTCTCAGACACTTAACACAAAAATTAGCCGTGTGATCTTGGGCAAGTCACTTAACCCCAACTGCCCTACTTCCCCCATCCAAAAAGTTTAAAAAAAAAAAAAAGAATGTTGAAAATTCTTTTTACATGTAATTTAAGGGGAAATTTTAAAAAAGAAATAACACTCTTCAGTTTTGTAAGAGTTTTGTGTTTTCAGTGATCTGAGGACATAATTGCCTTTCACTTGCTCATTAATCCACTTTGAAAATTGTATTCCCCATTTCCTTTGAAGGGGGGAGGGAGAAAAAGGAAGGAAGGGACCTTTGTTCACATAATAAATAACATTGTTAAAATAGAAACCAGTTTGGAAAATTATTTTTTTAAGTATGAAATAAAGCCTTTCAGTGTATGTGCAAAATGAAGAGGACTGTTGGTGTTAGAAAAAATCATTATTAGAAATGGAGTTTGCTTACATAAATATTTGTCCAAAAATTTGTCTCAACTTGAATAGTTAGAATGATAATGGTTACCAGGCAGCAGCTGTTCCTATAAACATTTTAACCAATCTAGAAAATACTCTTGGGAGATTGGATAAGGGAACATTTAATTTTAATCAAAAGGTTTGACATCATCTAATCTAGTGGTTGTCAAAGTGCAGTCTGAGGATCCCTGGTAGTCCTTGAGGTCAAAACTATTTTCATAGTAATACCAACACATTATTTATTTGCAGTTTAAAATACTCCTCCCTTTTCCAAAAACATATCTTTGTGAGGCCTTTTCATAGACTTAAACCAGTTAACAATATATTGTAACAAATCTAATGTATAAGCAGCCATGAGATCCATCTGTCTTATATTAAACCAGACATTAAAGAGATTTGCAGAAATATGCAAAACAATGTCATGTTTCTCACTAAGATTTTTTAAAGTTCTTTTCATAAAAATGGTTTGGTTTTTTTTTTTTGGAGGTAGGAAGGCAGGGCAGTTGGAATTAAGTGACTTGCCTAAAGTCACACGGCTAGTAAGTGTTCAGTATCTGAGGCTGCATTTGAACTCAGGTCTTCCTGACTTCGGGGCCAGTGCTCAATTCACTGTGCCACCTAGCCACCCCTGCATAAAAATGTTTATATTAAAATCTAATGGGTTTATTATTATTTTAAATGGATTAGTATTTTAAATTTTATCAACTTAATTTCTACTAACATAAAAGAAAACAAACGAACAAAAAAAAGAAAACTGAGACCCAGAGGAATAGAGAATTACTCTCAAATAGTAAGGAATAGAAATAAGATACAAATCCAGGTTCTTTGTCTCCAAATCCAGATAGTATGACTCAACAAAAATATGAAAATAATTCCTAGTGAATTTTTAGTATTTTATTTCATTCTTTCTTGATCAAGTATATGTTAATGATGCATCTTAGGCAATGAAGAATACCATATTTATCTTTTCATAATTTTTGCTATACTCTTTTATATATTCCTAAGCATTACTCATTGGGGTTCCTGGAGGCAATAGAGATAAAATTTCATCAATTACTGATTGGTGCTTTTACCTGTGGGTCAACAGGGTTATAATTTGTATTGCGCAACATGCTAGACTTTGAAGTATAGAATATTAGTAGCAAAGATCTAAAATAATCATTCATAGTTTGGTAAAAGCACATCTATGGTATATTCAAGGTTATTGTTGTTAAAACACATTACAGTCAGTTAACAAGCATTTATTAAGAGTTTGGTATGTGCCTGGTACTGAGCTGAGCACTGGAAATAACAAAAACAAACAGAAAAAAAAGATGGTTAATAGTCCTTGCTCTCAAAGTTGTTTTCTAATGGGAGAAGACAACATATAAAAGGAAACTGAAAGAGGTGAAAAGAAGGGGAAAGGGTAGAAGATTAAAGGAGTGAAAGTACAAATGGAGGCACTTGCAGTGTGAATTGTAGAGCAAGATGAACTTTCTTAGGTGCAGTAGAGAAGGTCTAGAAGGGACTGAGAATTATAGGTAAGACCAATCTAGAGCCCTAGAGTTGTGCTTTTAAGACTCTGAGTACTCTGAGTTAAGCAAGTTGCATGTGTGTGTTATGTGAATGGGAACTGGAAAATTGTGTTTATTTCTGGGTATCAGTTTGAGGAACAGGATAAGTTGTAGAGGAGAGCAATCAGGATGAATGGAAGGAAAGAAACAAGTATTTGTTAATGGCTTGCTGTGTGACAAGCACTGTTTTAAGTGCTTTACAAATATCTCATTTGATGGAGTGACTTATACAAATCCATATAACTATTGCCTGTAACAGGATTTGAACTCTCTGGTCTTTCTGACTTCAAGTCCTGCAAACTGTATCCACTGTAACTCCTAGTGACTGTGAAGAACTTGGTATCTGGTGATGTGAGGATAGGTGAAAGGAACTGAGCTTGTTTAATTGGAGAAGGGAAGACTTGGTGGGCAAAAATAGATGTTTTTCAGATATTTGAGAAGCTATCTGCTTGTCCCCAGAGGTTAGAACCAAGAACAGTGGGTTCAAGTTTCAAAAGAGGCAAATTTAGGATTTGTTGTTATTTAGTCCTTTCAGTCATAACTGACTCTTCGTGACCTCATATGGGGTTTTCTTGGCAGAGACACTGCAATGGTTTGTCATTTCATTCTCCAGCTCATTTTATGATGAGGAAACTGAGGCTGAAAGGGTTAAGTGACTTGCCCAGGGTCATTCTTGAATAAAAATAAATAAATTTCACCTTGGTGATAGATATTAAGATTATTTAAACAAAAAAACTTCAAGTTATAACAGTATTTTTAGGTCTGTGTTTTTGAGTTGCAATAATAATGATTTCATTTGCATTGAAATGGAAAATACATTTTCACAATATGAAAAAATATGTGCTTTTAAACATTGGAAACAAACTATCATTCCTGGCATAGCAAATTCTGAATACACCTTAAAGGGCCAAGTGACCTTCAGTGTTGACATTTGATAGTTGAACCTGTCATGGAAATTTTGTATCCTGACTGAATTTCATTCTACGAAATACATGAAAAATAGAGGCTGTGACATTTTATGATAATTTTATCATCTTTCTTATGGGTGAGGATGACTGTAATGGTAATTAATTTAGCAGTTACTTAGTCCTTAGTAACTAAGAGCTAAGTACTTCTGTGAAAGAAACAGAGAGTTTGATCTCTGTCTCTTGTGTGAAAGAAACAGAGGGTGTGAACTCTGTCTCCTGTTGCTGACATGGCAGGAGGGGGTTGGCTGAGACAGGAAGCCAATGTGTTTGTGTATAGAAGAAGAGTTCCAGGATCTCTGGAATCAAGAATTTTCCTCCTGGTGGAGGGAGCAGAATTTTCACAGCATCTGGAAGCTGGGCTGCTGGACTGAGAACTGAGTTGGAGTTTTCTGTGAGACCAGAATCTGGTGAAGGCTGAAGTTAGTTGCCTGGAAGACTGAAGTGGCTGCTTGGATATTGAACATGTGATGAAATTGAAGTGTATTAGACACAGAGGGGTGGAGGATTTGTGTAATTTTCCAATGGTAGTATTTAGTGACTAATGATACTTAGTGACTGATTGCTAGATAAGTGACTGATTAAGTTAATCTATAATTGCTCCATGAGTGAAAGACTGATTATTTTATTGTGAATTGATTGAATGATTAAGTAAGGAGGGTTTCCACCTTAGGGAAACCAGATGATTATTCTTTTGTTCTTTGTTCTAAAAACTGGCTGCTTTGGTGAAAACTATGTGGCCATTCTAATGTTAAGCTATTGTGAACACTATATTGCGATTTTCTTTGATAAGATGTGATGTTGTGAATATTATACTGTACCTTGATTTTCTGAGAAAGTTTGCTTTGATGGAATAAATGGAGTGTTCACTATATTGTGTAATCAGAACCTTAAAAGCTGTTCACACAGTAGCATTCTTTTGGAAGCTGCGTGTGCATGGCGTTAAAATAACAAAACTTCCTCGTTTAGTATTTGTGAATTGTGTGTAAAAGGTATATTTTCATGCAAAAATCTGCCTTGTCATTTCAGTCTTTTGCCATCCTTTAAAAATATCCTTAATACTTTAAAATTTCACACTATATTTATCATTATTATCAAGTGGCTTTTTCCAAGTGTCATCAATTTATGAAACTGCCATGTAAATTCATATAGACAATATCTACATTCTTGGAATTTATAGTCTAATACAGAATGTAAACCTTTGCTAATGAAAAATAATGGAAGATTAAACATGAAACATTGGGAAATTGCTAAAATTTGGGAGCCTTCCGTTAGAGTAAAATAAGCAGGGACTCTGTTATATTAATTTTGAGCTCATCTAAAGGTGAAGGAATCACGCAAAAGCACTGTTAAGAAAGTAGAAATGGCATTTTAGTAACAATTCACAATTATATGGAACTTTAGTGAGAAAATTTCTTTGCATATGTTCTCATTTGATCCTCATGGTAATCCACTGATTTTACAGTCAGTCTTAGAGCTACTTGGTGGTAAACAAGAGGAGAAATGAACAGGTCTCTTGACTCCAAGTTCAGTACTTTCCACCACACCGTGCTGCTTTTCTGGCACCTTGGCTCTGAAGTTTCATTAATTTTGGTTTTACTTATCACTAAAAATGGTATAGACTAAAATTCAGTGATTCTATACAAAGTAAAGTTTGAATGTGATCTCTAATATATAAAGGGAAGCAGTAAAAAGCAACTTAAAACGGTTTTTTATTTGTTTGGGGCTTGTGAGAATTGTACCTTATTCAACTGAAACTGTCCTTTTCAAAATTACCAGTGATCTCTTCATTGCCAGATTTAATGGCCTTTTCTCCATCTTCTTGATATTCTCCAGGTTTCCATGACATTATTCTATTATGCTTCTCTAGATCATTCCTCAGGTTCTTTGGTTGAATCTTCATCCAGGGCACATCCACTGCCTGGGAATATATCTGAAGGCTCTCCCCTGAGGTGCTTCTCATCTACCTCTGTTTCACTTGGTGATCTCATCAGTTCACACAGATTTAATTATCATTTCTATGCTAATGATTCTCAGATAGATGTATTCAGCCCTAGCCTCTTCTAACCTCCAGACTCACTCAAACTGCCTGCTGGACATCTCAGAATGGGGGTTTCTTTTTTTGTTGTTGTTGAATGACTTGTTTATTTACTTTTAGTTTACAAGATTCAGTTCCACAATCACTTGAGTTTCAGATTTTCTC
>CM053581.1:178427801-178454244 GCA_028627135.1 Pseudochirops cupreus | reverse complement strand
CCCCCCCCCCCCCCCCCCCCGGTCTACAGTTTTTTTCATCTGTAAAATGAGGAGGTGGGACTAGATGGCTTGCTGATTTCCCTTCCAACACAAAATCTGTGATCTTGTGATCCTGTGTCCTTTGCTGGCTGGCTCAACATTAAAGATACATGAAATAAAGTTAAAACCTCATTATAGCATTCTCCATTACTAAACAGACCGATGTCAGAAATTCAACCCAAATGTTGTTAAATACCTAGTTCTCTATTTTCTATGGTGATAATGAGAACCGGAATGGGATGTGGGGTGGGGATGACTTTGCCTCATTTGTGTAACTATATAACTGTTAATCCTGGAATATCAGTCTCTAAAGAATTAAAATTTTGTATTATCTTTCTTTTTTCAAAAAAAATTATTTACTTTTAGTTTACAACATTCAGTTCCACAGTCCCTTGAGTTCCTAATTTTTGCCCCTTTCCTCACCTCTCCCTTCCCCGCCATGGTGGCATGCAGTCTGATATAGGTTCTACACATATTTTCACATTATACATTAGTCAGGTTGTAAAGAAGACTTATAACCAATGGAATGAACAGCAAGAAAATACAAAAGAAAACAAAAAAGAGAGAGAACAAGTAGTTGGCTTCAATCTCCATTCAGACTCTGTAGTTCTTTCTCTGGATGTGGATATCCCTTTCCATCATGAGTCTTTTGTAGTTGTCTTATAACCTTGCATTGCTGAGAGGAGCCTAGTCTATCAGAGTTAGTTATCACAGATACAGTGTGTATGTAATTGTGTACAAAGTTCTCCTGGTTCTGCTCTCCTCACTCCACATCAGTCTCTCCAGGTTATTGTGAAGTTTGTCTGCTCCTCATTTCTTATAGCACAATGGTATTCTGTTACATTCATATACCACAACTTGTTTAGCCATTCCCCAATTGATGGGCATCCTCTTTTTTTCCAATTCTTTGCTACCATAAAAAGAGCTGCTATAAATATTTTTTGTACATACAGGCCTTTTTCCTATTCGTATGATCTCTCTGGGGTACTAGTGGTATTGCTGGATCAAAGGCTATGCACATTTTTATAACCCTTTGAGCATAGTTTCAAATTGCTCTCCAGAATGGTTGGATCAGTTCACAACTCTGGTAGCAATGCATTAATGTTCCACTTTTCCCATATCTTCTCTAGCATTTATCATTTTCCTGTTTTGTCATGATAGCCAGTCTGACTGGTGAGATGTGGTACCTCAGAGTTGTTTTGATTTGCATTTCTCTAATCAATAGTGATTTGGAGTATTTTTTCATATGCTTATAGATATCTTTAATTTCTTCCTCTGAAAACTGGCTATTCATATCCTTTGACCATTTATCAACTGGGGAATGATTTGTATTCTTATAAATTTGACTCAGTTCTCTGTATATTTTTAGAAATGAGGCCTTTATCAGAGACCCAGGTTTTAAAAATTCTTTCCCAATTTTCCACTTCCCTCCTAATCTTGGTTACAAATTGGCTTTGGTTGTACAAAACTTTTCAGTTTAATGTGATCGTTAAAATTAACCATTTTGCATTTCATAATGCTCTCTATCTCTCGTTTGGTCATAAATTCTTCCCTTCTCCATAAATCTGACAGGCAAACTATTCCTTGTTTTCCCAGATTGCTTACAGTATCAGCCTTTATATCTAGTTTGTGAACCCAGTTAGACTTCATTTTTGGTATGCAGTGTAAGATATTGGTTTATGCCTAGTTTCTGCCATACTATTTCCAGTTTTCCAGCAGTTTTTGTCAAATAGGGAGTTATTATCCCAGAAGCTGGAGTCTTTGGGTTTATCAAACAGTAGATTACTGTAGTCATTGACTACTGTGTCTCGTGTACCTAATCTATTCCGCGAATCTACTAGTCTGTTCCTCAGCCAGAACCATGTAGTTTTGATGACAGCTGCTTTACGATACAGTTTAAAATTTGGTATGGCTAGGCCACCTTCTCTAGCATTTATTTTGTTTTTATCTTTCAGAGTATTGCAAAATATTTTAATACACAAGATCCTTCATATTCTTATGTGTGGATTCCAGATGGAATTGCCAGACCTTTGGTTCAGTTTCAGTTTAAAGAAGGTCATTAGTGTCTGAAGAAATCTCTCTCTGACCCTATTCTATTCAACATTTTTGTTGAGACCAATTTTTAAAATAATAATAACTTACATTTATGATATTTTAAGACTTGGAAAACATTTTCCAAACAATACCCTCTCTTCCATTTTTGCTAATTGTTGTCCCATTTATCTCTTCTCTTTTGTGGCCAAATTTCATAAGATGGTAGTCTACTTTAAGTTCTTTGACTTTCCTCTCTCTTCTTATAATCCAGCTTCTGATACCATTCACTAAAACTGCTTTCCTCAAAGTTAACAGTGATCTCTTAATTGTCAAATCCAGTAGCCTTTTCTCAATCTTCATCTTTCCTGGTTTGTATTAAAATGAAGTTTTCAAATGAATGAGAATAGTCAGTGCATCTGTGTATTACAAGAAATTTCTTTTTCTAACCTAATCAGGAAGTTGTTTTTTCTAGTCAAATTTTACATATATTTTAAAAACTGAAACATTTTGAAATGTAAAGCACTAAAACTATATGATACCTAATATAATTGTATTTTAATGGCTCAGAAGGCACTTTAGTCTGGTCATTGTAAGTAGAAATCTGAAATTATGAATTTAAATTTTTAGATAACACATAGAAAACTTAGTATATATTCAAAGATATTTTGAAAAGCATACTGTAATGCTACAAACATTGCAATATAGATTTTTTAGTAGCTTTTTTTAGTTTGATCTTCAATCAGACTGAAGAAGTTGAATCTATAAAAATAATATATTTATGTACTTATTTGGTATTATCTGCTTTTCCCACAGGTCTTGGTATCTGTCCAGTCCCTTATATTAGTTGCTGAGCCATATTTTAATGAACCAGGATATGAACGCTCTCGAGGCACTCCCAGTGGCACACAGAGTTCCCGAGAATATGACGGAAACATAAGACAAGCTACAGTCAAATGGGCAATGCTAGAACAAATCAGAAACCCTTCACCATGTTTTAAAGAGGTAGCTTCTATACATCTTAGAGGAATTCCTTTATCTCTTATAGTGATGTTCATAGAAGATGGGTTTGCTATGACCAGCAGGTTATCTTGACAAAACTCTATTAGTCTTTACCTTGCTTCATTTTGTACCCCAAGGCTACACTTGCCTATTATTACAATTATCTTTTGATTTCCTTCTTTAACATTCTAATCCCCTATGATGAATGTGACATCTTTTTTTTTAACATTATTTTCTAGAAGATGTTGTATAAGGGGTGGCTAGATGGCACAGTGAATAGAGCACCAGCCCTGGAGAACCTGAGTTCAAATCTGGCCTCAGACACTTGACACACTTACCAGCTGTGTGACTTTGGGCAAGTCACTTAACCCCAATTGCTCTCCAAAAAGCAAAAGAAAAAGAAAAAAAAGAAAATATTGTATAACTGTGCAAATAACAAAAATGTCCATTTTCTTTGGGTCAGAGATTCCTTTATTGGATTTATACACCAAGAAAGTCATTGATAAGGAAAAGATATTTATAGCCACACTTTTTTGTGATAGCAAAGAAATGGAAACAAAACAAATGTCTATCAACTGAGGAATGGCTAAATAAATTGCAGAACATGAATTTAATGGAATATTACTACACTATAAGAAATGACTGTGATGAATACAGAGAAACATGGAAAGATCTACATGAACTGAAGCAGAAAGAAGCTAGCAGAGCCAAGAAAACAATGCACACAGTAGCTACACCAGTGTAAATGGAAAGAACTAGGGTATACCAAAAAAAGTAAAAGTAAATATAAGAAAAATATGTAAATCAGGCAAGACATAAATAAAGAGAGAGGAGGAGACACCCCCAACCCACCTCTTTGTGAAGATGAGTTATTATACGTGTTCAGATTTTTCATTTTCTGAATTAATTGTGCTTTTTGGGGGGGCCCTTAATAATATTTGTTATATGAGTTGGCTCTTGGGGGATGGATACTGTGGACAACTAAAATGATGTAAAAAGCAAGAAATAAAAAGTAAAGTTTTTAAAGATATTATCACAGAGACTACAGCAATATATTTAAAAGATTATCCACTATGATCAGATTAGATTTTTACAAAAAAGTGTAGGATTGGCTTAATATAAGGGAAACTCTATAACAGATACTAATAACTAGAAATCATGATTATGTCAAAAGATACTGGAAGAATCTTCAGCAAAAATATAATACCTATTTTTATTTAAATATAAAAGCACTAAAAATGGAAGAAACAGCTAAATGACAGTTTCACATCATCAGCTTGGTGAAGTAAAAGGAAGCAGGGCAATTCAGTACCCTTGCTGCCACCACCACCACTTGACCACCACACAGTTCATCCACCAGGGCAAATAAAGGGCCCACTTTACTGGGAATAAAAGGACATTAATGTATCCCATCCCCAATGAGGTGAGTGACCTCTAAGACCTGGAGTAAAGAAGCTGCCTTTCTCCATCCCCCAAAGGAATTGCTGAATTACCCAAGGTTCAGCAGCAGATCAAATGGCTATGTCTTCTTGTCGGGAGGACTTAATCCTACAGCATGTGGTAAGGCCAAGCAAGGAATATATTAAGATCTGAATTAAGTTAAAATCTATTTAAGTACAGTAGCTAAAGAAGTTAGATGATCCCAACCTACTAGCCATGGCAAGTCATGAGGGAATTAGGGTTAGTGCCATGGGGTGGAAGAAATGCCAGGAACTACCTTAAAAGTTTATAGCAGTGGTTCTCAACCTTCCCAATGCTGTGACCCTTTAATACTCATATATGGGCGTATCTACATGTGGGCGGACCTGCCTGGAGATGAATAGAGGAGCTGTGTCTTGGTTCCTAAGACCATCGGAAATATGTTTTCCCTGTGATCCCTGTGCAAAGGTTGTTCAACCCCCAAACAGGTCGTGGCCCACAGGTTGAGAACTGCTGGTTATATGTTTTAAGGAAAGTTTGAACCAGAAAAAAATCATCTCCTTTCTACCACCTCACCCACCAAAAATATCTGACAATCTTGCTTCACTGTATTTTACAAACTATCCGGCCTAGATCTCTGCCTCTAACAGTCAATGTCCCTAATCATTTTAGTTCTTTGAATTTTTGAACTCAAAACATTCTGGTATCAGTCTGACCTAGATTTTTTGTTTATATTTGTTCTCCTCCCCATTCTGACCCTCCCTCAAAAGGCATTTACAAAACCACCTGCATTGTGTTAGCCTTTGCTTTGGGTAGGATCACATACAGCTGATGAATGAGTTATATAGATGTTCTTACATTGCCTATTTTATTACAGGTTATACACAAACATTTTTACTTGAAAAGAGTTGAGATCATGGCTCAATGTGAAGAGTGGATTGCAGATATACAACAGTACAGCAGCGACAAACGGGTAGGCAGGACCATGTCTCACCATGCAGCAGCTTTGAAGGTAAATTGAACTAGCCTTTCTTTTCTGAATAATGGGAATCCTATAGGTAATATCATACTGTTTTCACAGTTTTTGCAAAATTAACACATCTGGTGCTATCTTTGACTCCTAAAGGAAAAGGAAACTTAAGTGGGAAAAAAATTTGAAGTTAAGTGACCCATACGACCAACTAAACCCTCTGCAAAAGAGGGCCAACAAGTTTGCCAATGAATTAGTTTCAGCTGGGGTTTTCTCAAACTAGAGACTGGGAATTTATTGGCAGAATTTCTATTAAGTCAAAAGCACCCAATCTCTAGCCATATTACTGTCTCTTAGCACTATCCATTATACTTATAAACATTCTGAGGACTCCCCTCTTCTGGAAAAAAAAAAGTTCTATTCACCCCTGGCACTCCCTTGGAGCTGTCACTCTATTTCTCTTCTCATTTCCAAATGAGAATGTTGCAAACTCTCATTGCAAAAATTCTAGAAAGGGTAGTCTACACCTGCTGCTTGTAAGTCCCACCTACTATTCTCTTCTTTACTTCCTGCAGCCTGCATTATTTTTAGGTCAGTCTGTTGCTTTGTCCTCACAATTCTCCTTTGTCCACTCCAAATTCTACGTTACTTTCAAAAGTCAGCATTAATCTCCTTAATTACTAATCCTTGTCTTCCTCAGATTTTCTTCAGAATTTGAGATGTTCTTGAAAAGCATCCCTTGTTTTCCATAACAGTAATGTTTCTTGTACTTATCCTTTCTTTTTTATATACATTGCCATCACTTTAAACCAATCACTGATCACATCATACCTGGGCTATTATTGTTCTAGTCTCCTTGCTTCTAATCTCTCCCTAATATTTTTATAACCTTTATAGATTTCAAAGTGCATACATTATCTCATTGGATTAATACAACCACTCCATAAATTATAACAAATATCATTAGCCTTCTTTTAAAAAGGAGGAAACTGAAACTCAAAGTGCTTAACTAAACACTCAGTATAATAAAGGTTATGAAATATAACAACGTTAAGCTTGTTAAAAACATTGTTTTGCCCAGGTCACTCTCCTGTCCCACTGAAGAAAAAAATAATACCATACTCTATTTTAGGCATAGATCTGCCAGAGATAATTTATTTGCTTCATCATTATTCTATACCTAAACCATTTCTGAAAGAAACAGATAGGTCCAAACTACTATATGGTTTCCCCATGCCCTCAGATATATTACTTCAGATCTTCTTGGAATAGACATTTATAGAAATCTTGAATAAGGAATATTCCAAAACAATAGTCCCTACTTAGTTCCTTTGATTACCACCTCCCTTAAATAATTTCTTGGAATAACAAAAGGGCCCCCCCCTCCCTTAGTTCTGGTAATAAGGAATAGGGAGACTTCACTTAGATGGGTCTATAGGCCAATCAGTTCTGGGGGTAGGGAAGGCTATGATCCATAAACAGTTTTGGTAACCACCCTTAATCCATTTCCCTAAGAAAGACCTTTGCTAGGTTGCACAGTGGGTAGAACACTGAGTCTGGAATCAGGAAGATCTGAGTTCAAAGTAAGCCTCAGAAACTTATTAAGCTGTGTTACTGGGCAAATCACTTAACCCTGTTTGCCTCCATTTTCTCTTCTGTAAAATGAGCTTGAGGAGGAAATGACAGGCCACTCCAGTATCTTTGCCAAGAAGACCCCAGTACCCCAGCTGAAACTACTGTAAAGCCAAGCATGAGCAGCTTTCCAGAAGACTGCTGCTGTGAACAGCTTTCAAGGTTCTGATTACACAGTATAGTGAACTCATTATTCATTCACAAATCAGAGCAAAACATTCTTAGAAAATCAAAATATAGCATTCACAATATCACAACTCAACAACTTATCACTAAAATGGCCACATGGCTTTCACCAAAGTGGTCACATAGTTTTAAACAAAGTACATTCATTTAGTCAATCACAAAATTCTTAATTCAGTCACAAAGTACAAAAGTCAAAGTTCTCCACCCCTAGGTCACAGTAAATCATAATCTCAGTCAGTACACAGTATCCAAGTAAAGTCTTCTTTCAGCTTACTTGAGGCTGGCTTTCAGCTTCCATGGTCCCAGCTCCAACTGTCACCTGAGTTCAGAGGCAGGCAGCTCCCAGCTCTTTGTTCAATTCTTCATCCAGTTCCTGTTCCATATTGAAGTTCACAGTGTCCAGTCCACCTCAAGTCCTTCACAGTTCCTGTTTATGGAAAGACAAAGCTTGACAGAGGCACAATAATACTCATACAGATTGCTGGCACCATCATCAATTCACTACCTGCCTGTGAAATTAACGCAGACCCACAAACAAGGTCCAGAAGGTCAGCACAAATCATCAGGACCTCTAAAACACTCCTCTAGGACTTCTGTAAACATACAACCAGAAAATCCTCTTTCAGGGCTTCTGAACAAAGTATCACAAACAAACATCAACACAGACAGAACAGACAAACAGAGTGCCAGGATACCACAAGTTTTTCTCTTTCTTGACTCTGCCACCACAAGAGTCCTCTTTTCAATTCTGACTTTCTCAGCTTGTGCTCTTCCTTATATAGGTATTAGCTCCTCCCCTTCCTGTTTCAGGAGTTCACAACTTATGGGGTTCACACATTCTGTTTCTTAACAGACTTGATACAAGGCTCAAAAGAAACTTGAACTGAAACAAGGTGTTAATTCAATAGCTGAAACAAGATGTGAACTACTTCTGTGCTTGCCCATTACAACTATACAACAACAACAAAAAGAAAGACCTTTAGCCTTCATTGTAACCCACCTTCAAATCAGGAAGTCTAGAAAGTTGTTTTTTTTTTTAAAGGCTGGAGAGACTATTTCCTATTATTTTCAGTTTTACTAAAAAGGGTGTTTTAAATGTGCTTCTGCACCCCGAATCTTCAGTGTTTTTACTCCATTGTGAACAAAATATATCCAAACTCCCCAGATGATCTCTGTCTTCCCACATCCTCAACTCCCACTAAGCAAACTGAAGGAATTCTTTAGAGAGCAAAGACTGCTTGATACATCTTTATTCCTGGTGCATAGCATGTTACCATGCATCTAATAGGCACACAATAAATGTTTGGTTTTGAAAATCAATTCAATATAGTCTTGAAATGATGATTCCAGGAAGTATTGTATATGATATTTGGGGATAATCTCCCCTTGCCTCAAAAACTGTAGACTATAACCTGAATCAGCATAGAGAATTATCTACATAGAACAAAAGTCTCTTCATCCACCAAATAGTATATTTTAGAACCTACTCATTTTATTTAAAACAATTCCTTCTTGATTTAATTCTTGCTGGTCTCAGAAATGCATGTGCATAATAATTAGAATTCTGTATCCGTATAATGTATTTTCTTTAGGCAGCTGGGTGGTACATTGAAGTGAGCGCTAGGAGTGGAGTCAGATCTGAATCCAAAAGCAAAATCAGACACTGTGTGACCCTGGGCAAGTCACTTAATTGCCACCTGCCTCAGTTTCCCCTCCCCAGCCCTGGAAAAATGTAATAATAGCACCTGTCTCACAGGGTTGTTGTAGGATTAAATGAGATAATATTTGTAAAACATTCAGCACTGCACAGTGCCTGGCATATAGTAGGTGCTTATTAAGTGCTTGTTCCCTTCCCTTTGTATAAATGTTTCTTTTCTTCCCATGCCCTCTGTCATACTAAAAACTCTCTTTTTTGCCCCTGTGTTTAGCGCCATACTGCACAACTTCGAGAAGAGCTCCTAAAACTCCCTTGTCCAGATGGCTTGGACCCGGAGGCTGAGGACTCCTCAGCAATGTGCAGTGCCGCCATGGGCTCCGAGGAGGCTGCATTGCATGACCAGGTCACCCCCGGCAGCAGTAAAGAGCTCCGTAGTGACTTCCAGTTATGAGCTGCACTGACATGGGCTTTATAGACACAGAGGCTTTGAAGCACAAGCCAAATATGTCAATATTTGTATGTAAGAAGCTAATAATTATGTCATAGGTAATGGAACTGAAACTATACTATGCCCTTAAGGATATACAGTTTAATTCAAGATGATCTTTTATTTACCTGTACAAGAGTGTAAACTTTTTTGTGCTTTTATTTTTCAATTGTGAGAACCACTGATTGGTATGTTCAAAAAATTTGTGTATACAAGAAATGGATAAATCACTGCTATATAAGGGAAACTACCTTAGGAAAGAATGTTTACTGAATGTTTATTATTTTTTTTTACTTGTAGAGTGAGGGCAGTTGTAACAAAGAATATATATTGGTCATTCTTACAGCTACTATTTAAAGTCAACAACTTTTCACTGAATTTGATAGATTCTATGTTTGGCCATACCTTAATGCACACAAGTTTGATTTCCGAAGACCTATATACTTCAATAAAAATTAAATGGACATGCTCCCTCTTTTATGATTTACTGGTACATTTTTTAAAATAATAAATCTGCCATGAACTACATTATAGCTGGAACCTTGCACTTGTATGGATGAATTTATTACATTCAGCGTATTTAATTTTATGCTAACTAATTCTAAAAATGCAGAAAAATAAATGGACATGATTTTATCTCATGCCAACTTTGGGCCTCTGGATTTCATCCATTCTATGAGGTGAAATATGTAAAAAGTAATGATCAATTTTAAACATCCATCATAACTGACTCCTTCCAAAAGGGCTAGGCTAAAGAGCAAAGGGCTCTTCTTAACTGGACTGTCTGGTTTTTACTAAAATCACATGTATGTATTGAGAATATAGAGAGCAGAGAGGATGTGCCCCTCTGGTGCTATTACAGTGTATTCTGTACCTAGAGTATAGATTCATTTTCATGCAAATGCTTAGAGCCAAATAAATAAAATATTAGGTGGATTAGTATATGTCTTGTTTCTAAAATTACATGCCATTGTATAAACTTCTGATTCTGTGGAGGACTGGAGAATTGTATTTAGGCCAAAAGGGAGGGACACCTTATGGGAAATGAACATTTTTTCAGGCATGAAGATAAAGGGTTCTTGACCCAAATTGCAGTTTTACTACAATAAAGAAAAAATCTTAAGGTTAAACTAAATTGTAGATCATTTAAAAAATGTATGTAAAAAGTTGCTACCTATGTGATTCGTGAATCCGTATTGAGAAGCGAAACAAACGACATTCTGAACAGGTCACCATTGCTTTGGGCAGAACAAGGGGATTCTTGTGCAACTAAATCTAGGACTTGCCATTTGAATAACAGATCTGTACTTCTCTGTTAGACATGCCTTCTACATTAAATTTCATTTCCGTAGAAGGTCAAAGAACCCATCACGTTCCTAGAAAGAACTTGAAGTCAGTGTTTCTGCTGGAAGATTTTCAGGCATGAAAGTAAGTAATAAGATAGGTTGTGTAGTCAGCACATCACATACAAAACTAAATCAACATAGTGAACAATGTTACTGTTATTGCCTGTGGCTGAAAAGGGGCAAAAGATCCTATCTATATTAGGGGCTAGAAGGAGCCTGAAAGGTCATCTTGTCTTTTATAGATGGGAAATCTGAAGTCCAGAGAGGTTCTAGGAAGTAGAAAGGCTGGGCTTTGAAACCATGTCTTCTGACTCCTAATTCTCTGTTGTAGGGGTGTTTTTTTGCCGGGGGGGAAGGTGTCTCAATTTCATCTCAGGTGTGGTGATTGGCATAGTTGCCTGAGGATGTGGAGAGATTATGTGGAAAGTGGTTTGCCTATAGTCACATAACTGCTATGTATCACAGGCAAGTCTTGACCCTCAGGATGTCCTGATTCCGAGATTGTCTTTCTATCAACCTCCTCCTACTCCACCCCCATGCTGTCAGCTATTTAATATCATTATAAAATTACTCAAAAAACTATAAAACAGCAATATAGAAAGGAATTTCAGAGTATAAATAGAAATTTCTATTCCAGATTCTTAAGATGCTGTATGTTAAATGGTATAATGGAGTGTGGGGCACCCTACAGGCTTATATTAAGATGATATGATACTTGCTTGGTCTCTGACCCAAGAACTCATTCGTGTCAGTTCAGAAACCAACAAAAAGAAAATTGCTCGTGTTTTTGTTTAGAACTTTGAGTAGTTGGTATAATTTACTCTAATTTCACTAGAAATCATGAGCAATGATTGCCCTTTAATCTTTAGAACTGGCTTGTTTCTGTCTATTCAGCATTAGATTCCTCCAGTTTCATAGTCTCTTCCCATGGTAGAACATAAGGACAAAGTGTAAGTGCTGCTCCATCTTTCAAAAACAGGTTTGTTGATACAAGATATTTTTCACAAGCTTGTTCAGTCATGTCTGACTCTTGATTTGTTTTCTTGGCAAAGATACTAGAATAATTTGCCATTTCTTTCTCCCATGAATTAAGACAAACAGGTTAAGTGACTTGCCCAGTGTCCCCCAGCTAGTAAGTATCAGACCAGATTTTAATTTAGGTCTAGCCTGACTCCAGGCCCAGTGCTCTATCCATTGAGCCACCTAGCTGCCTCTTTTTAGTAGTTTGCTGTGCCATTAGATCAGATTTCTGGGTCTGCCATTTATGCTACTGAAATAGTTATCAGCACTGGGTCATAGGCTGTTGCTCACCAGAGTAGGCCAAGATTAAATTCCATTCAGGTTAGGCAAGTAAGTGGGCATGATACATCTCAAGATACACGTAAAGATTCAGAGCTGAGAGAAGAGATAGTCTAGGGAATGGGGGATGTTGATACCTTAGGTCCAAAGAGTAGGCAAGTTCTGAGTCCATTTAAGAAAAGGGAGCATTTATTCAAACAGCAATTTCTTCAGCGCCAGGCTAAGTGCCGGGCAGTAAAACAATCCCCACTCTCCAGAAGCTTCCAACCTAATGGAGGAGACAACATGCAAATAATTTGATAGAGATAAGGTATGTGGGAAATAATTAAGAGAGGGAAGGCAGTAGTACCAGGGAGGATGAGGAAAAGCTTCTTATAGAAGGTGAAATCGTATCTGGGCCTCGAAGGGGTAGAGATTAAAATGAGAGACTTTTAGGCAGGAGCCAGATTACAAAAACCAATTTTATTGTTGAGCCTAGAGTTCAGTCAGTGAGCCAGCGCAGTTTATTGACTAAAGGCCAAACTGGTACTTTTGTATAGGTGGGTGGAGGATGGCCTAGGGTGGGGAGATGTTTAAGACAGAGTCACTAGCAGGTCACTGTAGCAATCCAGGGAGGAGATGAAGAGGACCTGCACCAGGATCAGAGGACAGAAAGGGTATATTCAAGAGATGTTATAAAGGTAGACTTGACAGGCCTTTTGCAGATGGGAAACTGAAGTCCAGAGTGGTTCTAGGAAGTGGACTGGCTTTGAACCCAGGTCTTCCTGACTCCAAATCCTCGTTGTTGTTGGGGTGGTTTTTTTTTGGGGGGGGGGGGAGGGTGTTTCAATTGCATCTCAGGCATGGGGAAATAATGAGTTTTAGACGTGTTGAGTTTAAGATGTGTGCAGGACATATACATGTCCTGGGACCTCTTCTCCCTCTACACTGTTTCACTGGGTGATCTCATTAGCTCCTAGGGATTTAATTACCATCTGTTTGCTGATGATTCTTAGATCTGCCTATCCTGTCCCAAATTGCTGACCTCCCAATCTTGCATCTCCAGCTACCTTTCAGATATCTCAAACTGGATGTCCAGTGGATATCTTAAATTCTGTCTAAAGAGCTCATTTCCCCCCCTAAACCTCCCTCCCCCACCCTGGCACCACCTTCCTTATTAACTGTAAAGTGCAATACCATCTTCCTAGTCCCTCAGGCTTGCAACCTAGGTATCATCCTAGATTCCTCGCTCTCTCCCCAGGTATTTGCAAAGCATAGTGCTAGATGTTTGGGTTAAAAAAGAGGCAAAAGATAATCTGTTCCATAAAGAAGTCTCCCATCCCCCACATCCAGTCTGTTGCCAAGGTTTGTTGATTCTACCTTTGCAACATCTCTAGAATATGCCTGGACTATTGTAATAACTGGGTCATGGTTCTGCCTGCCTCAAGTCTCTCCCCACACCAATTCATCCTCCAGCCACTTAAGTGATTTTCCTAAAGTGCAGGTTCAACCACAACACCTCACCTCCCCCACTCAGTAAGCTCCAGTGGCTGCCTCTTGCCTCCAGGAGCAAATGTTCATTTGATATTCAGAGCCCATCATCACCTTGTTCCCTCCTTCTTACACCTTACTTCCTGACAAGTACTTTTCATTTCATTGATACTGACCTCCTGGCTGTTCCATGAACACAACATTCCAAATGCTCTGGATATTTTCTCTGACCATCCCCATGCCTAAAACACTCCCTCCTCCACTCTCTCTACTGACCTCCCCACCCCCCCAGTTTCTTTTAAATCCCAACTAAAATCCCATCTTTAAGTAGAAGCTTCCTCAATCTCTTTTAATTTTAGTATTTTACCCTGCTTTATTATTTCCTATTTATCCTGTGTATGACTTGCCTTGTATATATTTGTTTGCATGTCTCCCAATTAGATGGTAAGCTCCTTACAGGCACAGACTTTGCCTCCTTGTATCCTCAGCATTTAGCACAGTGTCTGGCAAATAGTAGTTGCTTAATAAATGTTTATTGATTAATTAATTGATCCAGCTCAGGATGTCTGCTAGGTAGATGGAGATACAAAATTATTAATTAAAGTAGATCTGGAAATCTTCAATATAGAGATTTTTTTTAAAAAAGGAAAAAAAACATTCTAAGTGAATTCTGTGCAAACCACCCAATGTCAACTAAGCCATTAGACAAAACAGGAGGAAATGAGCAAATAATGTTTCTGGGTTTAAAAAAAAACATTTTCAAGCATCTAGGGATTCAGACCAAAATTTTCCCTGTGATATGGCACGGCTGAACACTGGTGGGTGTGTGTTGGGTGTGAGAGTCAAGGACTTCTCTGACAACCCTCAGTCCCTCCCTTCCATTCCTCTTGTGGTAGCTGGTTGTAGCAGAGGTACAAATTCAATTAAGATCAGTCTTCAAACTAATTTCTGTCTTCAGTTGCATTAATCTGAAATATGACACATTAGATATATCCTGTAGTGAAACTAATCTACATTATTGAAGCATGTATTTTATTTCATTTACCATCTTCATTTTTAAAACTTAATGTTTCAAGAATAGAGTATGGTAACTTTTGGGAAAGTCACAGTCATCCCCAGTTTGATAACCTATAAATTAATGAAAAGGATCACTGACCAGCTGAAATAGCCGTCTCCAAAGTTAATGAATGCCCTATCACTGCTGTACATCCTTTGTAGGAGATTCCCGCAGGCCCCTTCTCAAATCTTATTTAGAAACAACCCAGGTAACGATCCTGGTTATCTTGCAAACTCAAATTAGAGGATGAAAGACTACTGGAAACATTTTGCTTATTCATTGGTCATCTATGCAAATCTTGCCCATACCTTCCTATAAATTCTCCACAGGGGAGTCACCTGACATTTGGGAAGTTTTCATGTAGCAGAAGAAAAAGTAGACTTAATGTCAAATATCTAAATGTAAATCCTGGATCTACTGATTGTTAGAGGTGTGCATGGTCAAGCCACTCCTATAAGCTTCAGTTTCCTTACCTATAAAATGAAAGGGTTGTGCTGGATAATGAAAGTCCTTTTCCTTTTCAGCTCTGAATCCTAGGATAATTTGCCCTCTTCACTTTCACCCTTTTATTATACTTGCCTGTATAACATAAATATATGCCATATCTCCTTTCCTCCTACCCACTGGAATTTTTGTAAACTCCTTTTAGGACAGGGACTAACTATGTCATTTCTTTAATCTAGGGTGGTGCAATAGCCCCCCTTCCAAAAAAAAAATCACTTCAGTTTGGAACCAGAGGACCTGGGTTCAAACCCTGACTTAATCCTTTGTGACCTGAGGAACATAAATTAATATAAATTGAGGGAATTGGACTAAATTAGCCTCTCAGGTCTTTCCCAGCTCTAAATCTGTGATGATCCAATCTTTATATCCCTAGCACTTACCATTTTGTTCATTCATTTCAGTTGTGTCCAACTCTGTGACCCCTTTTAGTGTTTTCTTGACAAAGATACTGGAAGTGGTTTACCATCTCCTACTGCTAATTTTATAGACGAGGAAACTGAAGCAAACAGGATTAAGTGACTTGCCTAGGGTTACACAGCCAGAAAGTATATGAAACTATTTGAATTCAGTCTTCTCCAGGCCTGGTGCTCTATCCACTGTACCAAATGCCCTTACCATAGTGAATTGTAAATAGTAGACATTTGATATATATATGTTTAATGTTGACTTAGGTGCTCCTGGGTTTACAGATATTAAGAAAATGGGTCAGAGAAAAGGAGATAGCCACAGACTGTACAATGGAAAGAGCAATGGCTCCAGGGCAGAGGTTCTGAATTTTTTTTGCTTTGTGGACCCATTTGGCTGACTAGGGAAGCCTGTGGACACATTCTCAGAAGAATGACTTAAAATGTAAAATATTGAATACATACAATGGCAAGCAAAGCCAATTATTTTAAAATATAGTTATCAAAATATTTTTTAAAACAACTTCATGCACCTCAAGTTAAGAACCTTTTACCTTTCCCTCCCCATCCCACTCTTGAATGAGATGACCTAGGTTCTTCCTATTAAAAAAAAACCCGAAAAAACCCAAACCCTAAAAAACAGTTTGGCAGAAATTAGGTTTAGACCAAATTAGGTTTATGCCATATACCAATTATTTCCAAATGGATTCATGACCTAAATGTGAAAGGAAGGAGTAGGATTTAACAAAAGATTTTGATTACATAAAAATAAAAGTGAAGGTCCTTTTGAGCCCTAGATCTAGGACTCTGACCAAGAAGTGCCCCCACAGGACCCTCCATGGGTACAGCACACACTGTTCTAACCCATCACCTTCCTCAGAAGAGCTTTATACTAAAGAAAAACAAGATCCCTGTTACAAGCATGTATTATCAAGCAGAACAAATTCCTGCATTGGCCATGTCCGAAAGGAAAACTCTCAGTCTGCATTCTGAATCCATCACCTTTCTTTTTCGGAGGTGGGGAGCATGTTTCCTGGAGTCCAGAAGCACATAGATGCTTAATAAAAGCTTGCTTCCTTCTCTTGATCAGATTTATGAAGTCTTTCAAAATTATTTGTGCTTTTATTATTGTTATTATATAAATTTTTCTCTTGGTGGTGCTCAGTTCACTCTGCATCAGTTTAAAGTGTCCTTTTTAAAAAAAAACAAACTTCAGCCAAACTGCCACACTCCTAAGCTAATTCTTTTTAAGTGATTACGATCTGCACACTTGACCAGGTTTACTCAGGAGCAGCCAGTGCTGAGACAGAAAACCTTACTCAGGGTATGGCCTTTTCTGGCTTTTAATCTCTTGTCCCTGAATTCTGCCTGCCTTGCCCTGTTCCTTCTGGTTCCTCCAAACCCCCTGGATACTGAATTTCTGACGGGCTCTTTGAGCTTCCTTACTTACCCTACCTTTTCAACATCTATAGATCTGGTTGTTTATTGACAATGTTCTGATTTTTTAAAAGCAGAGACTAGCTGGGGAATAAACTATAAAGCCTGAGAATGCACAAACCTTAATGTTATAGTTAAGTGAATCAAGTTACTAACATTTAATCACGTACATAATTGTTATACAGCGTAAATAATCACAAATTGTAAGACATTCACACAAGTAACTACCACCAAATAGAGAGTTTCTAAGATCTAGACTGGAGATGGGGAGAAATTGGAACCAAAAAAGATCTGATTTCTCTTAGAACAACCATAGATCCATAACCCAAGAAAACCTATATTTGTTTCCCCCATCTCTAATAGAACTTTACTTAAGGCCCTAGGTCTTAGAACAGAGTATTCTTAAATTGTGCCTAGTATGCCTACTCTAGTAGGGGTTGTCCACTTTCATTAAGGATAAAAGATTGAAAAAATGTCTGAACTTTTGGGATCTGAACCAAAGAGAGTAACCACTTCTTTCCTCTGAAAGAAGCTAAAAACCACAAACTTTCTTTTCCATCCTCTTCCTAGAGATTGAGTATTGAGATTTGGAGGAAAGTATAAGGCCAAAAATATATCTTCTTCACTCCCATGCCAATTATTTGACTTAATTAAACCCAGGAGGTATTAAGGAGTGAAAGATAGGAAGAAGATGTTATCAAAGTTCCATGCCTTAAAGTGAATTAGCTTAACCCACTTAATCTTACCCCCTATATTAAATGCATTTTAAAAAATCTGATAGGGAATAATAATGCCACTGAAAGCTATTGGGAGAGCATTAATTACTACAGAACAATATGCCTATTGTCTTGTCTTCCTAAAATCCTAAAGAAGATGATTTACGGGTACATTTAGAGAATCCCTGATAGAAAAAATAGGAAGGAAACAATCAAACTTTCACAAATAATTTTCTACAGCAGATTACATCATTATAATCACATAATTGGCTGGAAGATTCAGAGAATACAAGATCCTGCTACATTTATTGCTTAGAAAAAAAAGCATTTGACCAAAAGCAAAAGGTAATTTTACAGGCTTTCTTCCCACATGGAATATCTCATGCATATGTTAAGATCTTACAAAACTACTTGATGAACACAACTACAAAAACTGAAAACTTTCTGGACTAGGTAATCAAACCCCAGAAGCAACTGAATATTATGGTTTAATGAAGAAGTTATTGACCAGTTTCGGTCATGTATCCCTTTGGCAATATGGTGAAGGCTACAAATCCCTTCCCAGACTAATGTCTTTAAATATATGATATAAAATACATTGGATTACAAAAGAAACCAAATGATAGTGAAAATAAAGATGTAATTTTTCTCACTAAAATTAATGAATTGCCTAAAATCTAACCATAGATCCCCCCCTTTTTTTTGGAGAGGGGGTTGTAGACCCCAGGTTAAGAAGTCCTGCACTAGAGTATGATAAATCCAAGAACACCATGTACTGAGGTAAGGAATTCAGTTTGACAGAAATAAAATAAAAACGTATCACAATTAGTTACAAACGAGGGAAGGGAGGAACAGGAAAAAACTGGAACTCAAAATCTTGTAAAAGTGAATGTTGAAAACTAAAAATTAATCATTTTTTAAAAAAGAAAATTGCACTGAAAGATTTGAGAACTCTGATCAGTGCAGTGACCACCTACTTCTTTAGAAGACTTTAAGAAGCCTCTTACTTCTCAAACAGAGATATCGTAGACAAAAATGTGACATAAGACATACTTTTAAAAACATGGACAATGTGTTGATTTTTCTTACCTGATTACTTATTTGTTAAGAAGTGAGAGTTCTTTTTTGTTTGGGTTTGTTGGAAAATTACTGTTGAAAAAGAGCACCAATAAAACACTTTAAAAAGGTCGGGGAGAAGGCTTCTAATTATTGTCAAGCAAAGGATAAAACAACAAATATATGCTCACCAAAGATGTTTGTCACTGTCACAGAGGCTCTCTTGCCACCTCAGTAAGATACTCAAACAGCAATATATGCTTGTAAAGCCAGGAACCAGCAGCTTTCCAGAGGACTGCTTCTGTGCACAGCTTTCAAGATTCTGATTACACAGTATAGTAAATTCTCTATTTATTCAGTAACAAACTAAGACAAAACATTCAAAGAAAATCAAGGCATAGCATTCACAGTGTTACAACTTATCACTAAAATAGCCACATAGTTTTCACCAAAGTAGTCACATAGTTTTAAGCAAAGTACATTCATTTAGTCAATCACAAAGTCCTTCATTCAATCACAAAGTACAAGCCAAAGTCCTCTACCCAGGGGATGCAATTAAGTTACAATATCATCAGTCACTACTCAGTACCCTCTTAAGGGGTAGTGGAAAGTACAAAGGCCATCCACTCTAGGTCACAAGTAAGGTACAATTTCATCAGTCACTACTCAATACCCTCTTAAAGTTTAGTGGAAAGTACAAAGGCCATCCACCCGTAAGGCACAAGTAAATTACAATTTAATTTCATCAGTCAGTATTAAATACCCAAGGAGAGGTCTTTTCATCTTGACTTGCGGCAGGCTCTCAGCTTCCATGGTTCCTTTTCCATCATCCCAGCTCCTGCCTGAATCTCACCAACTGCCACCTAAGTTCAAAGGCAGACAGCTCCCAATTCCTTGTTCACCTCTCCATGCAGTTCTTGTTCCATACTGAAGCTCACAGTGTCTAGTCCACCTCAAGTCCTTATTCAAATACCAGGAAATTGAGTCCCAGAACCAGAAAGGCAAAGTCATTACAGTAACCAGGTAGTTGGTACACATGGTTAATGCAGTAAACACCCACATTCCCAAGTCTTCACAACAGAACAAGTTCCATTAAGCAAGGATCCTCCTCTCTCACTCCCAGCAGCTCCTCAGCAGAAGTTCCCAGAAGAAAAGTCTCAGCAGAGGTTCTGGCTGGCTCTCAGAAGAAGCTCCACCACCACAAGTTCTGTTCTCTAAATCAAAATCACTTTCTCCAGCCTGGGCCTCTCCTCCTCAGACTCCACATGGCTTGGTCCAAGAAGTTCTGTCTCAGTTCTCATTTACCTTCTCAGTTCTTCTCAATTCTCAGTTCAGTCCTCAGTCCAACAGAAGCAGCCCAGCCTCCAGATGCTTGCTGAGAGAAATTCTGGCATCTCTCAGCTTGGGCTTTTCCTTATATCAGGTATTAGCTCCTTCCTGTTTTACCCCTTCCTGTTACAACAGGAAGTTCCTCCCACTGTGGGATTCACAAGTTCTGGATCATAATACTTGATACAGTCACACTTGAAACAAAGTGCTAAGTGCTTGCCAATACAAGGGGATCTTCAAATTACGTTACTATTACAATGCTCTAACAGTCAATAAAGAGAAAACTTTAGGGTAAGAAAGACAACTACACAGACAATGGAATATCATTGTATGACCAAGTCATTGAGTCAGTAAATCAGTACATTTATCAGTACATTTAGGCACTATAAATGAAAAATGAACTAGTTCCAAAATTATAGAGAAGGAAGGAAGCGCCTTGGGAACTCTGTAACTTTTTAAGATTCCATATTGCTGCCTCACACAGATATCTTTCTTTTTAACACAAACATTTTCCAAGCACAGATATATGGTTGAAAATCTTGGGATGCTCTAGTCTCCAAGGAATCAAAGCTTGTGGGTAGAAGGTAATGCTGGTGGGCAAAAGTAGGGGCTGGTTGATGTCTGTTTCCACTGATGACCAAAATCAAGGTAATTGATTTTGAAACAACTGAGATTGATGCCTCTCACAATGCAGGCTAAGTTCCAAGAGGAACCAGCAACTTCAAAGAAAGCAAGATGGATTTTTATAGGGTGAAGATGCAATTACATAGCAGAAATTATGAATATTAAAAAGGCAGGAGGCAGTTTGTTAAGGGATTAAGTAATGGGGGGGGGGGTCCCAGCCACAGTGGAACTGTGCATGTGATTACCCACAATGCATACAGAAAAACCCATTTTGAGGAGTATGTATGATAATGATATTATAATAAGCCTCCTTATATTATAAGTTCACTCTAGGTCAGTTCTTTACTATTACTGCATAGGTGCCTACTTAGGGAAAGTTCCTTCTATTGTTTTAGGGTCTACATCCTGCTTGGGCATCCTGGTGGTGCTGCTTTCTGATTGGCTGGCTTTATAGTCCTGTCTGAGACTAGTTGGATGTGGTTGTGATTGAGTGCATGAATACACCTGCTATTTCTGTGGGAAACATGAGCAATGGGTTTGGGGGCAGTGGCTAGCTAGAGGAAGCTGGGATCCCATTACATGGACATGCTGTTTCTGTGAGAAACATGAATTCATGGACACACCTGTTGTTCTAGTGAGCAGTGAGGCATATATGAAGAAGTTAGGATAGTGGGTGGTTCAGGTGGGGACGAGGGTGAGTGGCTAGGTAGGTGCAGTGGGCCTACTGTCATTAGGGCCTATAAGGAAGTCAGAATATTGGGGCTGGGAATAGCTTTATTAGGATTTCATCACAACCCCATGTACTCTTCAATCCATTAACACCAACCTCCTTGTGGTCTCTCTCTCTTCCTCCTCCCTCCCCCATCCTGCTTGAAGCATTTTTTTTTCTGATGCTGCCTATAAGGGGGAAAACCTGAGACCTACAGAGCTAAATCACTTGCCCAAGGTCACACAGGTAGTAAATTATAGAGTCAGGATATTCCACTACACTATGATGCCTCTGTACTGGGTTCCATTATTTTTCTTTATTTCTTGTTTTGCGGGGTCTAAGTGGGACCTTTGGAACTCTGATTTTTGTTGCTGTTCAGTTTCCACTAGTGTTTGACTCTTCACGACCCTATTTGGGGTTTTCTTGTTAAAGAAACTATAGTAGTTTGCCATTTCTTTCTCCATCTCATTTTATAGATGAGGAAACTGAGGCAAACATGGTTAAATGATTTGCCCAGGGTCTGTAAGTAAATGTCTGAGGCCAGATTGGAACTCAGGAAGATGAGTCTTCCTCACTCCAGGCCCAACATTCTATCCACTGAGCTATACTGATACAGATGTACCACGACAAGAAGAGTTCTTAACCAGTAACTGTGATCGAAATTAGTGAAGATCAAGGTGTCCCTCAAGAGGCCACTTAAAGCCTCATCCAAATTGCCTGAGAGTATGAGGGTAGCAGCCAAGCAAAATCAGAAAATAAAGGAGGTTCAAAGCCCTGGCTCTTTTTAGAGAAGCCAACCCAGAGAATAAGGGTATTGCCACCAAGGCCAAAGTAGCTTCAGATTAAGCTGGAAGAAGAGACATAAATCACCATGTATACTCTGGCATATATTTTATGACTACATCCTGTGCCCAGCCTTTTAAGTCTGAATGTGAATCTGAAAGAACTCAACCCTGACTTGGTTTCCTCATCTGTTCTCTTCTTCCCTTTCTCCTCCCCCCAAAGTATGATCTTACAAAGCAGTCTGTTCAATTGTTTTACATCTCTAGTTGTAAGGAAGTTTTTCCTTGTACCTTTAAGATAAGCGCTCTTAAAGGGGAAAAACAAAACCCCACAAAACTGCTCAGTTAAAATATAATGTATCCTTTCTAGGGGTTTTTTATATTTATATTTTCATATTTATAGAGCACATTGAAGTTTGTACAGCATTCTCCTTGTAACAGCAGTATAGGGTTGGCAGCACAAACATTATTACTCCTATTTTACAGGTAGGGAAATTGAGGCACTGACTCATGACATGACTTGTCTATGGTAAGACACTGGTAAGGATGAAGTGTCTGAGACAGAAGACAAAGGCTGGTCTTGGGACATCTAACCCATCACACAGATATTCCATGCTGCTTCTTTTGCTTAGAAGGAGTTACTGTTTATCAGTTATCTGGTCTGCTGATGTTGTTGGGTGCAAACTTTTAAGATTTTAGACAAAACTACCCAAAACGCTATGATTATTTCAAACTAAGAAATGTTTTCAATCAATATTGTCATTTTACTCATGTCTGAGTCTTTGTGACCCCTGAAAGAAATGATTATTAAATAATCAATTGTTAATACTGGGGAGACAAAAGATTTTCTCCCCCTTTGAAACCTTATTCTCTACTGGGCCAAGCCAGCATTTGAAGGACATTGCAGCTAATGAGATTGGATTAGTTTTCTCAATGTTGTTCAGACCCTGCCCATTGCGTTCCACTCAGGTTTGGGTGATAAATTCTTTGATTAGATTGCCCAAGGTTGGGGGTGATTTGGAAGTAACTGACGTGATCTAAGTCACTTCCTCCAATATCTCATTAGAATTGGTCCATTTCTCATAATATTCATTCTTTCTCATTACTTGTTAACCAATCAAAGTAGATTTCCAGCTTCAGGAAAACCCACTCTTCCAAGGGCATATATGCTTTGAGTGGGTTCCATGATTTGTCTTTTGGTCTAAGAGAGATAGTCAAATGACCATCCTTTTATTTCTAATGTGAAAGCATTATTAATAAAATGATTCATTATATAGAAACTTTGTTTCTCAAACTTTTTTATATATCATACCCCATTTGGGGGTTTTCTTGGCAAATATACTGAAGTGGCTTCCTATTTCCTTCTCCAGCTCATTTTACAGATGAGGAATTGAGTCGGCCTGGGTTAAGTGACTTGCCTAAGGTCACACAACTAATAAGTGTCTGAGACTATATTTGAACTCAGGAAGATGAGCCTTCCTGACTTCAGGCTTAGGACTCTAGCCACTAGCTGCTCCAGAATTTGTTGTTGTGAGTCAAATAACATTTTACCAGAAATATATGGATGTTAAAAAGATGGGCTTTTGTTTCAAGTAGAAATACAAATCCATTAAAATCAGAGCTAGGAAGTGTGATTGTGGGCAAATTATTAAACCTTTTTGAGCCTCAGTTTCCCCAGTTATAAAACAGAAATGATGAACCTGATGGAATCCTAATAAAGCTGCCCCCAGCCCCAATATTCTAACTGCATTATAGGCCTGGCCCCACTGAACAGCAGGCCCACTATACCTACCTAGTTCCCCTGACAATACCCTAACTTCTTCATGTATGCCTCACTGCTCACTAGAACAACAGGTGTGTCCCTGAACTCTTAGTTCCCACAGAAACAGAAGGTGTGTCCATGTGATGAAAACCTAGCTACTACTGCCTCTACCTGGTCACTGCCCCCAGACCCATTCCCACAGAAACAGGTGTGTTCTTATACTCAATCACAATCACATCATCTATCTAGTCCAAGACAGGACCACAATACCTAACTATCCATCTTGGCCAGACAGGACTACAATAGCTAGCCAAACAGAGGGCAGCACAACCAGAATGATTAACCACCAAACTGTAGATGGGAGCCCTCCTCTATTACCTAGTCCCTTAACAAACTCCTCCTGCCTTTTTCATATTAATCATATTCCTATATTCTATATAAATTTTGATTGTTTAATCAGCATCTTTACCCTATAAAAATCCATCTTACTCTCTCAGAAGCTGCTGGTTCCTTCATGAGAGGGGTCAATCTCAATAAATGCCTATACTTGGATTAGAGGTGGTCTGACTCTTAATTCTTTGAGATGGTTTCACCACAACGTCATGAACCCCCAACAATTTTTGGGTGGGCAGAGCCCCTGCCTCAACAAACCTATGAAGTTCAAGGAACTTCAGTTTAGATGGCAAACAGGGGGTCCTCCCCATCCCACTTCACACATTAGGTTTTTGTATTGTCAATAAAACCCTAGTTCAATATCTCTTTTCCTCGTCCATAAGATTTCTAATAAAGGAAATGAGAATGGGAAAATGCCTTAGCTTCTGAAAAAAGATTGTATTTAGAATACTTTAAAAATCATTTTTCAGCTAGAGAACAGAAACAAATTATATTTGGTTAGGATATTAAATTAAATTACCTCTAGATTACTTTATAATAATCTGTGCTAGGGTGTTGTAATAACATTACTGCTAAAACTTATGGTTAATCTTTTTTTATTAAGTATGTGAGAATTTTATCTTATCTTAATGTTGACATAATCCACTTGTCATATCTTTTTTTGTATCATCCTCACTAAAACAATCTAATAATAATTTCCCATTTTCTTAACTGTCTGGGACACAAGGGTTAGCAAAACTTCTAGGAAAAAGTAGATCAGTTCATCTCTGTGAAGCTAACTTTCTCTCTTTTTGCACATTCTAAAGTTCATTAGGTCCAAAGCTGCCTTTATTTTTATTCTGAATATCATAGGATCACAGATTTCAGAGTGGACAGGACCATTCAGGTCATCTAGTTTAATCCCCAAGAAGCTCAAAGAAGTAATTTTCTCAAGGTCATAAGGCAGTACAGCAAGTCCCAGAGCTGGGATTTGGAATAATAGGTGATGAAATTCCATATGGAATGCATGTTATATTTTATACTATGGCAAAGAGCCATCCAAATAATAGCAACTTTTCTAGCTTGAAACCTTGAAGGAGTAGTAGGAATTTTCCTATGAGACGCTAGTTCCTGTTTTCTTTCATTATGTGGGGAAAGAGGGTTGGGAATTGGTTAACCAACAATCAAAAGTTACTAAGTACCTACTCTGTGCCAAGTACTGCACTAATAATGCTGTTATTTTTTCATCAGGTCTGACTCTTCATGATCACATTTGGGGCTTTCTTGGCAAAGAAACTAAAGTGGTTTGCCATCTCCTTCTCCAGCTTATTTTATAGATGAGGAAACTGAGGCAAACAGAGTTAAGGGATTTGCCCAGGGTCACACAGCTAATAAGTATATCAGGCTGGATTTGAACTCAAGAATATGAGTCTTCCTGACTCTAGGCCTGGCACTCTATCCATTTGCCATCTTGCTGCCCCCTAAAGTGTAGGTTTAGTCATGTCACCTCCTACTCAATAAACTCCACAGACTTCCTATTGCTTCCTCTGTGGATCAGAATTGAGAGTGAGGCTGACTTTGTACTGCTCTGCCTCACTTAAATCTAATTCACTAGCAAGTCAAGACATCACCTGTGATGTCATCAGTCCCTTTCAAAAATGAAAGGAAGGCAGAACATCAGTTGCCTCTAGGAGCAAATATAAAATGCGCTGTTTGGCATTCAGAGTCCTTCAGACCCTAGCCCCTGCCTACCTTTCCAGTCTTCTTACGCCTACCTTTCCAGTCTTCTTACACCTTCCTGCTCACCCACACTCTGATCCAGTGACTCAGGCGTCCTGGCTATTCTCAGAAAGAGACCCGTCTCTGAAACACAAACCTATCTCTTAGCTCCAGGTATTTTTTTTCCTGGCAGTTTCCAGTGCTGGGAACTCTCTCTCTCCTTGGCTTCACCCCTGACTTTCTGGGCTTCCTTTAAGTCCCAACTAAAATCCCTCTTTTTTTTTTTTCCAATGACTTGTTTATTTACTTTTAGTTTACAAGATTCAGTTCCACAATCACTTGAGTTTCAGATTTTCTCCCCTCCCTTCCACCCCACCCCCCCATGGTGGTGTGCAATCATGTGTAGGATCTGCAAATACTTTCACATTGTACAA
>CM053581.1:178404586-178427301 GCA_028627135.1 Pseudochirops cupreus | reverse complement strand
TCTTTAGCTGTGCGTTGTTGAGGATAGTCCAGTTAATCAAAGTTGGTCATCATATGTACGATGTGTCTGTGATTGTGTACAAGTTTTTCCTGGTTCTGCTCTTCTCACTTAGCATCAATTTGTATAAGCCTCTCCAGGTAATTATGTAAAATCCCACTTTCTACAAAAAAGTCTTCCCACATCCCTCTTAATTCTGATGCTCCCCTCTTAATTATTTATCTTGTTTATGGTTTGCTTTGTATGTATTTGTTTATGTTTTGTCCATTCCATTAGATTGTGAGGTCCTTGAGGGCAGGGACTGCCTTTTGCTTCTTTTTCAATCCCAAGCATTTAGCACAGTGCCTAGCACATTGTAGGGGCTTAATAAATATTGATTGATTGATTGATTATCTAACTGGGGAAACAATATATTCAGAAGTGGTGGCCAGGAAAGGGATATGTAGTCTGGGATGGATCTGTAAAGCAGTTAATTGACTTGCTCTTTTTCAGCAGCAGTACTGATTTGATTGTCATTTTCAGAGAGAACTCGAGAGGAGCGATGGGAGCCAGGTGGGGGGCTCCCCCTACCCCAAGCTGCTTTGTTGTTATCTTTGTACCTCCAGTGCCTCAATGCTGTAGTAATATGTTTGTAGAACTGGAAGAGACTTTAGAAATCACCTAATCTAATCACTTCACAAATGAGCATCTGAAGCCCAGAATGGGCAAATAACTTCTCCAAGATTACACAGTAAGCAGAAGAATGTGGATTTGAACCAAGGTCCTCTCACTCCACATCTAGCATATATTTGAGCCAATATTCGTATTTTCTGATTGGAAACTGTGGGGGGTGACCACTAAATAAGTCAGAAGCCATATTAGTTTTCATTCTTCATTCTCCTGGCCTGGAGAAAGGTTTGAGTGGTCTGCCCAATAATCATTGCCCACAACTCCCTTGATTAGATTATATTAGGAGTTACTAAACTTTTTTGTTTGGTGAAGCCGCTGGACCCATTCTCAGAAGAATGTTCTTAAATTCAGGAAATAAAATACACAGGATTGTAAGGGAAATAATTTACTAGATTTTAAACTCCTGGAGGGCTAGGACTCTTTTGTCTCTTTTTGCATCCCTAGTGCCTAGCATGGTGCCTGGCACATAGTAGACATTTAATAAATGTTTGGTTGAAATATATTTATTAAAATATTTTTTGAAAATTCACAGGGTCTTGGAAAAGAATACCTGGTTCCAAATTTCCCTGGCAGCTCATGTTTTCCTTTGTGGAGAGAAGAGCTGAGTGCTGGCTGCTGTATATCAAGCCTGCCTACTTCCTCTCCTCCCCCCACTTATTGTTATCCTTGGGCTTCCTGCCCATCAGCTGTCAAACTTGCAGATGCAACAACTACTCAGTTTAACATTCTGAAGGGTTAGGACACACTGGTTCTCCCTGTCAGGTCCACTTAGTTTCTCTGCCATAAGTAATTGCTCAGAATACCTGAGAAGAAGTCTTGCTTTTCTCTTTCTTCCAGTATACACTGTTAACTCTTGTTCTCCCAATCTCCATACAAAACATAAGAGTAGGACATTCATTCACTCATTCCTGCAACATTTATCCAACTCCTAAAAATCAGACGTTTGCTGGCCCAATAAACTGGGGCACCCTGTCCCATTAAGGGGCCACAGCTCTGGGCTCTCAAAGTGTTCAGTTCTGGGAAAGCTCAGCCTCTTAAAAGGTGTCAAGTTTTTGTTGTCACTTCTGGCTCCTTATGCCCCTAGCAGAGTAGAACTCTGAGAACAAGCTTTTAACAAAGCTTAGGTTTGGCTAATATCTACAGTTTAGCTTTCCCAAAATGGATTGCTAGAGTCCCTTTTAGGAAGGTACTCAGTGTGTACATATGGTACAACATACACTGATACCAGATATAGGCTGGCTATTTATCTATTCCCTCCCAAAAGAAACGATTAAATCCAAAACATGCATAAGTGCTCAGTGATACATAATTAAACATGAAAAAGTAAACTTTAACTTCTATTATACTAGCCTAAGAAAGATATTGATACTTCAAGCATTAAAACATGAAATATTTTGTGTGATTGTTGATTAGAAATTTCATCTTCACTTCAGTTCGGTACTACCAAAACAGCTCCTTTAGAGTTCATGTCTTCTGGAAAGTTAGAGCATAGCCATGCTTCTCGGAGGAGATGGCCACCAATGGAAGGATGGCTAATTTGGGAATACGGCGTGAGGGTACAAGGGTGCAACGCTCCTGTGACATGGGGATCCCTCCTAGAACAGGGTAGAGGGCACAGTGTAGAGGGCTGTAATCAGCTTTCCAGAGCCAGGTGGAGGGTCATGGGGTAAAGGGGACTGGAATTCCTCAGAACAGGCTAGGGTCATGCTCCAGGCAAAGGGTGTGGGGACCCTGCTTGGTCAGAAGAACAGGATAGGCTGGTCCCTAGATAAGATCCTTGCACCATAATGACCTTTTACACTATAATGATTCAAGGAGAATATACAAAATGCTGATTAGAGAAGGAGGGGGCAGGGAACTATGGCTTGAGCAATATGCCCAGACATGCCTTAAGCAATTTTCAAGTTATGACAAAAAGGGGCTTAATGGTGGACTACAAATCAGGTGGTGTGTAGTGACCCAAGATTTGAGTTTGGGTACAATGATACTATGTTATGGAATGTTAATGAAAAAGAAAACACAGATATCCTGGATCATCATTTCAATTGACACTTTATCAACTCTCTTGTTTTATTGTATTTACCATCTATTCAATTAAGAAAATTCCTTTCTCATACAAGGATTAAACATTTATGGAGATCATAAATTTGTGTAACACAGCTACCCTGAATTGGTATGGTTCTAAATGTATTTAAGGTTTTTCATCTTTTTGTTCATCAGTGTAATCGTAATGTAATTTGAATTTGAAGATCCCTTTGTATTGGCAAAGGTAACAGGTACTTAGCACTTAGTAATTAATCAAGCCTCTGTTAAAGAAACAAAAGGTATGAGTCCCTATTGCTGACATAACAGGAAGGGGTTGGCTGAAACAGGAGGCTAATGCTGTCTGTATATAAGGAAACCTGGGCTGGGAAAGTCAGATCTTCTTGGAGCAAGCTCCATGGAGGCAGAAGCTGCCACTGCCAGGGAGGCTAAAGAGGAACGCCCCCCCTCCCCTTCCCCCAGTAGAGTGTTCATTATACTGTGTAATTGGAATCTACTCACTCCCCACCCCCTCCAGGCTGGAGATATTGATTTTGATTTTGAAAACCTGGATGGAGTGATTTTGATTCTGGGAAACAGCTGAAAACTTCTGCTGAGTCCAAGGGCTAAGCAGAGTCCCTTAGGATTTCCAGGGCCAGCTAGAGCTGCCGAAGACTGAGGAAGCAGGACTGTGATGCTGCTAATTTGCAGGAACCTCTTTGTGGCTTTGTTAAGCCTTGACTTCCCAGGAACAGAGACTGTGAGGGATATGGGGTGGACTGGACACTGTGAGTTTCAGCAGGGATCAGAAAGTCCTTAGAGAGCTGGACAGGAACTTGGGAGCTGTCTGCCTTTGAACCCGGGTGACAGTTTGGTGAATCCAGGTAGGATCTGGGACCATGGAAAGGGATCCAGGGAATCTGAGAGACCACCTTGAGTCAAGCTGAAAGAAGACTTTACTTGGATACTATGTATTGATTGAGAAATTGTAAATTGCTAGTGACCTAGGAGTGGAGGGTCTATATTTTCTGATGATTGAATAGTGAATGATGAAGGATGATTGAATGATTGAATTGATTAAATGATTGATTGACTAAATGATTGTACTTAGTGATTGATGACTGAATAAGTGACTGATCTGTAAGTTAGTGTCCCTCATGAGTGGAGAACTTTGACTACTGTACCTTGTTATTGAATTAAGGATTTTATGAAAGCTTGAGTTACTAAATGAATATTCTTTGTTAAAAACTTTGTGACCACAGTGGTAGAAACTATGTGGCCATCTTCTGTGATAAGTTGTTGTGAATGCTATATTTTGATTTTCTGTGATAAATTGTAACATTGTGAATGCTGTACCTTGATTTACTGTGAATGTCTTGCTCTGATTTGTTATATAATAGAGTGTTCACTATACTGTGTAATCAGAACCTTAAAAGCTATTCACAATAGCATTCTTCTGGAATGCTGCTCGTGCTTGGCTTTATAGTCAGCCTCAGGCTGGCTCCTTGTACAAGTTCTCTAGTTTAAGGGAATAAATACTGTAACTGTATATTACTATTAGTTTGTTATCTTTAACCAAACTTTTAAATAGGTCGACACCTATTACAGGGAAATTTTAACATAACTACTTTGTTTTAAAGTATTCAGAAAGTAAAGCCACCTACATTTTGCTCTACTCTTCAAAGGACTCCTAGTTATTCCAGAGAAGCAGCTTGGCTTAGCCAACAGAGTCCAGGACTTGATTGTCAGGAAAACTTGAGTTTGAATTTCTCCCCTCATATACTTACTAGCTGTGTGACATGGGCAAGTTACTTAACCTCTTTCAGCCTCTTCCTCTCCTCCTCTGCAAAATGGGAATAATCGTACCTGACAAACACAGTTAACAACAAATTGAAGTTCATCTAGTTTTAGTTCCTGGGCCAAACTGTCTGGGGCTGACCAAAGTCACTCCCAGTCTTTAATTATTTTGTAAATCTCTCACCTGTGGCTGGGTCTTTCCCTCTGCCAAACCCTAACTCCTCCCACCAGCGAATGGTTCCTTTCTCTGCCTAATCCCTCCCACCTGCAGCCAGTTAGTACCTCTGCTTTGGTACACTACATACACCCTGTTCCCAGCCTCCTCCTTGGGTATCCTAGCACTTGCTAGGTGGCTCTCTAATTTGCAATTCACTTGCCCTGATTAAAGACCTCTATTTTGCTAAATTGTCCGTTTTCTCTGGAATTCATCTTGACCAAGCCTATCTCGCTGGGTTAGTGTGTAAGAGCAAATGAGATTAGATGTAAAGCAGTTTACAAATCTTAAAGCATTTATATAAATATTAAGTATTATTGCTCATGTTGTGCAGAGAATAAGAGTGAACTGAGACCTGGGTTCAAGATAAATTTAGGTGTGGATTTATTAAGTGAGAGACTACCGGAGCATGCACCACTCAAACTGGCAGTAATACATTGGAGTACAGACTTTGGTTATAAAGGCTAAAACCACAAAAACCACAGTCAAGGAGGGGAGCTAGCAGAAGCCATGACATACAGAAACAAAGAGCAGCCATTGGTTAGATCTATAGCTCAGGGCTAATTTGGGAATATGGCGCAAGGGTACAAGGGTGCAACCTTCCTGTGACATGGGGGTCCCTCCTAGAACAGGGTGGAGGGCACAGGGTGGAGGGCTATAGTCAGCTTTCCCATTAGGCTCAAGTGGCAGAACCATCATGTCCTCTGGATAAAGGGCCAGGCCTGGAGTTGAGAAGACCCGAGTTCAAATATAGTGTCAGACACTTACTGTGGGACCCTGGGCAAGTCACTTAACCCTGCTTGCCTTGGTTCCTTAACAGTTAAATGAGCTGCAGAAGGAAATGGCAAACCACTCCGGAATCTCTTTTTGAAGAAAACCTTAAAAAGGGGTCATGAAGAACTGGACACAATTGAACAAGATGAGGTATTTTTGCTAGAGCCTTCCATGCAGGTGGCTACACTACATTGCAAATATATACAAAAATATTTCTTGCAGCTCTCTTTGTGGTGGCAAAAAACTGGAAATTAAGGGGATGCCCATCAATTGGGGAATGGCTAAACAAGTTGTGGTATATGAATGTAATGGAATACTATCCTGCTATAAGAAATGGGAAGGAGACGGACTTCCTATTTACCTGGAGAGGCTTGTACAAACTGATGCTAAGTGAGGAGAGCAGAACCAGGAAAAATGTGTACACAATCACAGACACATCATACGTGTGACCGCCAACTTTGATAAACTGGACTCTTCTCAGCAACACACAGTTAGTTATAAGACAACTCTACAAGTCCCAGGATGGAAGGAGATGTCTACATTCAGAGAAAGATCTAGAAAGAACAGTTTAAATGGAGACTGAAGCAATCTACATGCTATCGTTCTTTTCCATGTTTGGTTTTGTTTCTTCTTTCCCATTGTTCACGCCGTTGGTTACAACCCTTCTATACAACCAGACTAATGTCCAACGTCAAAGTATTTGCAGATCCTATACTTGATTGCAAGCCACCATGGGGGGTGGGGGGGTAGAGGGAGGGGAGAAAATTTGAAACTCAAGGGATTGTGGAACTGAATTTTGTAGACTAAAAGTAAACAAATCAATTAAAAAAAAGAAACAGGGCGCTTAAGCGAGCACAAGTACAATCCGTCACCCCCTCCCCCCCCTCCCCCGTCCCCTCCGCCGTCCCCTTCCCGTTTCCCTTTCCCTCCCAGAGTCTCCACCTGGAGCCCGTAAGCCCCGGTGCAGCTTCAAGTTCTGTTCCACCCGCTCTGGAAGCTCTAGTTGCTTTCCGCTGAGCAGAACACGTAGCTCCACCCCCGACGGGGCGGGTCCATATTTTGGGCATGCTCTGTAGCCAGATTGAAGCCACTGCCTCTTAGGCGGAAGTGAGAATGCCCTTCTTCTAATCATTCTATTTTTCCCAGAGTGCCCTGAGGCGCTGTCATGGACGCTCCCTGGGACTGTTTTTTAGCACATGGGATTCCAGCATAGGGGATCGGTGCGGCAGCCAGAAGGGATAGCGGACTGAGTTAGCATCCAGAAGTCCCCGGCCGTTTTCTTCGATCCGCCGGATCAGTCCTCGAAGAACCCTTTGCTGGTGCCCGGCTCCGGCGCTGCCATGTGGCCCCCAGAGCTGGCGGTGCTGCGGGGCTACACCACCAACGTGGAACGGCTGCAGTGGAAACAGGTGGACGTGACCAGCGCAGGTGAGAGGAGGGACTCTCTGCCCACCTGCCCCGGGGCGGGATGCACAAGGCTGCCTCGGGGGCCACCAGCCTTGACATCTCTAGCGCCACGTTTCTGGAGGCCACCCCCTCCTCCATTCGCGTAGCCACCACCTTCGTTTTTGGTCTTCCACTCTTTACGTCCCAGTTACGGTTAACAAACACTTATCATGAACCAAGCATCGGTCTCCCTGACTCTAAACCATCCATCAGCTGCTAAACTGATTTTGCTGAAGCGTGGGTCTAATCGTATCACCCCTCTATTTAGTGAATTCTAGTGACCTGGAGTTTTTATTTGAGCTTGGAGATAATAGCCGTTGGAACTCTTTGAACTGAGGAGTGACATGCTCAGCATTGGGAATATCAATTTTGTAGTTATGTTAAGGATGATTGGAGATTGGAGAGACTTAAGGCAATGAGTCAAGTTAAGAGAATATTGCAATACATACTTCAGGCAAGAGATCACTGTTATTCTAGGATCAAATAAAGCTGCGTCTCTGGCATTTCTCTTAACCTTGCTCTCTCCCTCTTTTCCAGTCTTCTTACACAACCTTCCATGAATTCTATGATGTACTCCAGTTTGCTTGTTCTGAAACCTGGGTATGCTACTGCCTATCTCTCTTCTCTTTGCCATAGATATCCCCCCGCCCCGGAATGCATTCTGTCCTCTACATCCCTCAGAGTCCTTGTTTTCCTTGAAGACTCAGCTCAGACTACCTACATGAGGCCTTTCTAGGTCCTAATTAATAGTGTATTTTTCTCTCCAAACTACCCCGTGTACATTTTGTATATATAATTTACGTACGCCCATCTCCCTGATAATAATGCAAGCTCCTTGAAAGTGGGGACTGTTTCACTTTTGTCTGTCACCTAGTGCTTAGTGAAGCCTCATAATAGGTTCTTAATAAGTCCTTGTCCTTTGGTTGATGGGGGTGACTAAGGGACAGACAGAAAGACTGGAATTATCCAGCACTGAAGGCGGAGACCTGGCCCTTTTCTCTTTCTGGTTCCTGGAGTGTGATGGAGATAGTAAGCCACTTGTGTGCTCCTAGTGCTGTTGGCTTTCTTTTTTAGGGGAGGGGATGGAAGAGTTAGGTTTGATTCTGTTTCAGTATTTCCTCTCCAGTATAAAAGGATTTTGAGTGTGGGATGCTTTGGGATGTACCAAGAAAAGAAGTATAAGCACTTGTGATTTAGCTCCTGTTCCTTGATTATTATAGGTGAAATATGGAAGATGGAAAGGTTCAATTCAACAATCATTTATTAAGCAACTACTGAGTGACAGACATTGTGTTGGGCACTGGGAATACAAGGGCAACAAAAGGGAGGAGCGTGTGTGTGTGTGTGTGTGTGTGTGTGTGTGTGTGTGTGTAGAAAATCATGTATACTAGTAACTAAATGCATGATAAATTCAAAATCTTTTTTGTAGGGATGGGGCAATATTAGCATGGGGGAGGGGATCAGAAAAGTTTACATCTAGGAAGTGGCATTTGAATTGAGTCTTGAAGGGAGCTAAAGATTCTAAGAGGCAGTAGTTATAGATGACAGCTTGTGCAAAGGCAGGGAGGTGGGAGATGGAACATCTTGGATAGGGAATAGCAAGAATTCCAGTTTAGCTTAAATGTGCATGAAGTAGAGTGCCAAAAAGAGGTTTTATTTAAACCTAGAGGCACTAGGGAGTATTGGAACTCTTTGAGTGGGGAGTGATATGGTCAGCTTTGGGAAAATCATTTTGGTAGCTATGTTGAGGATGGATTGGAAATCAGAGAGACATAAGGCTATGAATCAAATTAAAGAGATATTTACAATAGCAGATGATTAGGGCCTGGACTAAGGTAGGTGACTGTGTGAAAGTAGAGAAGGATATGGATGTAAGAGTGGTGATGATGGTAGAATTGACAAAACTTGGGCTAGATCTGGGGATAGAGGAGATAGTGGTGATCCAAATAGACTCCATTGTCTTTCAAATCCAGATGACGGTGCCTTAAAATAGAAAGTTAAAAAGAAAGAGTAATGGGTTTGGGGCAAAAAAAAATGCTTGACCTCTAGTGTTGAATCTCTAAGTGCTTATTAGGCATTGCACAACTGGATGTCCCATAGACATCAACAGGTTTCAAGTCCCAAACTGAACTCATCTTTCCCCCCAGACCTCTACCTTTTCCTAACTTCCTTACTGTTGAGGGTGCCATTATCTTCCTAGTTACCTAGAATTGTAACCGAGGTGTTATCCTCAATTCCTCCTGCCCTTCCTATCCATCTGTTGCCGAGGCTTGTTGAGTTTACCTTTGTAACATCTCTTGCATATGTTCCTTTCTTTCCTCTGACACTGAAGCCTCCTTGGTGCAGTTTCTCATCACCTCATTCCTGGACTATTGCAATAACCCAGGTTGGTCTCCATGTCTCATTCTTTCTTCACTCAGTCTTTCCTCTACTCAACTGTCAAACTGACCTTCTCAAAATATTCATTTGACCTTACCACCTCTGTTCTCAGTAAACTTCAGTGACTCCCTATTGTCTCCAGGATCAGATATAAAATTCTCTTTCTTTTAAAACCCTTTATATGCTGGCCCCTTTCTGCATTTACAGTTTTGTTATACCTTATTCCCCTCCATATACACTACCATCCAGTGACCCCGGCCTCCTTGCTGTTCCTTGCATAGGACACTCCATCTCCCAACACCAAGTGTTTACACTAGCTATTTTCCATTCCTGGAATTCTCTCCCTCTTCATTTCTGTTTCTGGCTTCCTTGACTTCCTTTAAATTTCAGGTGAAGTCACACCTTCTGCAAGAAGCCTTTCCCAATCCCCCTTAATGCTAGTGCCTTCCCTCTGTTGATTATTTCTCGTTTATCCTATGTACAGCTTATTTATACATAATTGTTTACTTGTTATCTTTCCTATTAGACTGTGAGCTCCTTGAGGGCAGATAGGGATTTTTTCCTTTATTTGTATCTCCATTGCCTGGCACATAGTAGGTTCTTGAAAAATGCTGGTTGACTGACTTGGCTGACTGCTGTAGGACTAATGATCGGGAGAGACTAAGGTTTTATTTTATAGAATAGAGGTAATAACTTAACACACTGAAATTACTGAGAGAGAGTGAAGAGATAAGAGAGGACCCAGGGCAGAGCCTTTGGGCACACCTATATCTAGGGGGCTGCGTATGGATAATGGGCAGAGGAGACTGAGGTGGCTTAACTAGACAAGTCACTGACACCAGATAGAAGAATGAAATAAGAACAGTGTGATGAAAACTCAAGAGAGGAGAGAGGATTATATAGCATCATAGATTTTTATAAGGGACCTGAGAAGTTGTCTAGTTCAACCTCCTCATTTTACAGATGAGGAACTAAGTCCCAGAGAAGTTAAATGAGAAGAATAACAAGAAGACTGGTTTAAAAAAAAAAGTACTGCCAAGTATCAGAAGTAGGATTTGAACTGAGGTCCTCTGACTCTGAAGTCAGAGGATGGTCAGAGCTATGGTGCTGCAAGGAGGTCTCATCAACTAAGTACCTTTGAAGTAATTAACAATGAAAGAAAATGTTTTGACATTTAATGTTGAATTTGTTTCTTATATGGCACAGTACATGTAGCCAGGTGTCAGGAGCTTGCAGTATCATGTAAGTATAAGTATAAAGTATAAAGTATATAGGGTCAGCTTATGGTCATTGAAATCACTTCACAGTTTTCTGATGAAGTACTGTCAGCTCTCTCCCTTTCATTTAGTTCTGGGACCAGCTCATTGTTCGTCTGTGTTACCTGCCCAGGTATGTACTGCTAGACCAGGGGTGGGGAACCTGCCTCTATTCTAGATCCTCAAGTGTGGCCCTTTGACTGAATCCTGACTTCATAGAACAAATCCCCTTAATAAAAGGATTTGTTCTGTGAAGTTTGGATTCAAAGGGCCACACTTGAGGACCTAGTGGATCACATGTGGACTTGAAGCCACAGGTTCCCCACCCCTGTGATAGACCAACTCAATGAGATACCCAATCAATTGGAAATCAGAATTTGCACATTATGTATTTTTCATCCATTTGAATTTTTCTCTGTGGATTGCTGAAATTGAGTAGTAGTGGTCTTTTTGAGTATTGCTTGCAGGAATGGGTATGTTTTGATTCAATCAATAAGAATTTTAAGTGTAGACTATATACTAGGCACTGTGTTAGATGCTGGGGATAGACTAATCCTTGCTTTAAAGGAGCTTGTGTTTTATTGACAGAGATGGAGGAGCATTGGGGATAGATTGTTTACAGATAAGTATATATAGGATATATTCAAAAAATAGATATATACTGATTTTGGGAGCAGGGATGGGGGAACTAATACCTCTCTTGAAGGAGATGTCATTTGAGCTGAGCCTTGAAGAGGAGGGGGTGAAGAGAGAGAGGCCTCTAAACCTTTGTGGGAATTGGAGAGGGGTGGAGATTGGGAGGGATTTGCAGACTTGGAGATGGAAGATGAAATGTTGTGTACAGGGAAGAACAAATAGTGTAGTTTAACTAGAGTATAGTTTGCATGAGGAGGAAGGAGTAATCATCCTGGAAAAACTGGCGTTCAGAGTCCTTCTCAGTTTGGTTCCAATCCAACCTGGCTTTTTATATTTAGTCTTAGAAGCCCCGAAACTTTTTGAGTAGTGGAGTGAAGTGGTGGTCAGACCTGTGGTTTAAGAGCATCAGTTTGACAGCTACATAGAAGTTGGACTGGAGAGGATGGAGAATGGGGGGCAGAATAGATTTCAGGGGTCCACAAATTTGCATTGGAAAAACCCCTTTATTTCCATATAATTGGTTTCCTTTGTAATTCCATGTATTTTATTTTCTGGATTTAAAACCATTGTTTTGGGAAGGGGTCCATAAGCTTGACCAAAATACCAAAGGGGTCCATGACACAGAAAAGTTTCAAGAACATATAGTGCAATGCAATATTAACAGTGCCTACAATCATGATAAAGACCATGACTATAAATATTGCATGATGTTCCATTGCAAAACATACCAAACTCTCCAGACAGAAGACAGAACTGAAGCATTTATTTAGACACCAGAAAACCAAATCCCAAAACCAGTAAGCCCATTCCGTTATAGTACCCAAGATACTCAGAAGCCATAATAATGCTTAGAGCCACAGCATCTTTCAGCCTTTCTACAAACCTATACAAGGTCAATATTTACTCACAAACCTCTTTATCTCCTAAGCGTCCTTTCTCTCCCACCCTCTGGCTTGCTCTGACTAGCTCCCTTGTGGGCTTTGCTTCACTTCAGCAAACTCCTCCCACCACAGGCTCCATGTGACTACATTCAGGCTATCAAGGGGCAGAGTTTATGTTCACAGCAGGGAAGCTTCCTCTGGGCTCTGCTCTACTCTTCAGCAAATTCTCTCCATCACAGGCTCTATGTGATTACATTCAGCCTATTGGGGGCAGAGTTTACTTTCAAAGCAGGGGAGGTCTTCAAACTTCCCCCTAGGTCTATCAAGGGGCAGGGAAGATCTTCAAATTCTCATTCCCATTACAGAACCCCAGCTCTAGAAGGAGAGAGGTTGGTCACCAGTGTCAGAAGAGAAGACATATATGGGACAGGATTACTTCCCTTTTTTCAATTATTTGAAGAGCCAGCCCTATGGAAGAAGGAAGTGGCTTGTTGTGGTTAGCTCCAGAAGGCATCAGTGGGTGGATGGAAGCTGCTTAGAGGAAAATTAAGCTTGATGCAAGGAAAAATTTCCTAAGAGAGCTGTTGCAAAGTGGGAAAAGGCAGCCTCTGGAAATGGTGGATTCCTGCTCACTAACAGTTTTCTGACAAAGACTAAATGACCACTTCTCAGTATGTTATAGAGCGGATTTTAATTCAGGTATGAAGTTGCATTAGGTAATGTATAAGGAACTTTTCAACTGTGAAGTTCTACAAAAATGAATACACAAAAAGAAATCAAACAAGGTAACTAAATAACTAGATCTTTTTGGATTTAGCCCTTTTATGGTACTCTGTTGTCATTTTCACTTTAATTTGCTCCCACAGCTTCACCTGTCATTTCTGTGTAATGATTCCACAAACATAACCTACCTCATCTAAAATCTAGCCCAGCATTTCTAACAACCAGATAGTCCTCAGGCCCTAAGTATCCCACCCAGAGACTTCAGGAGGTAGTGGAAGATAGAAGGGCCTGGTGTGCTATGGTCTGCTCTGTGGAGTCATGACTGAAGGCATGAGCAACAACAAAAATCCCACCTCTATCAACATTCTACATGTCTAAAAGCAAATTTGTCATTTTTTTACTCAAAGCTAGTCTTCCTGATTTCTATTAACAGTACTACCATTTTCTCAATGGTCTACGATTGAAACCTTGGATCTTCATTTTCTTTCCTCTCCTTTGTGCTTCATATTTGTCATCTTTCCAGTTACCCAGGTTCACAGTCTAGGGGTCATCTTTGATTCCTCACTCTCCTTCATCTCACCTATCCACTCAGTTGTCAAATCTAGTTTATTCTACCCCCACAGCATCTCTTGCATCCATTCCCTTCTCACCACTCACACTAGTATTACCCTGACTGGCCCTCATCATATTTTCTCTGGACTATTGCAGTAGCATCTTCATTGCTCTGCCTTCCTCAAATCTCTGACCTTCCAAGAGCTTCCTTCAAGTAGCTGCCAAAGTGATTTTCCTAAATCACCTGTAAGACATTACTGCTTTGTCTAAAGAGCTTCGGTGCTTCCAGTTATCTACACCAACTCCTTCATCATCTGGATCCATGATTTTTCAATCAATAGTCAATCAACAGATACTTAATTTAATGCCTCCTATGTTCTGTGCTCAGTGCAGAGGATAGAGAAATCAAAGTGAAGCGATCTGTGTCCTTGAGGAGCCACGTTCTGAGTGGGGAGACACAATTCTCTGCTCTGTTTGTTTTGTTTATGTTCCAGTCACCCTGGTCTTGCTGTTTTTCACATGTGACACTCTGGCTCCTGTCCCGGTGCTCCATGCCTGGAATACCTTCTTTTCTCTTCACCTGCTCCCTCTTAAAATTCTTAATTTCCTTCATAACTCCGCTTTCCTGATTTCTAATCCCCTCCTTCCTTTATTTACTTTGTATATATTTTACATATGTACAGGTTTCTACTTTGTATCCATAGTGCCTAGCACATCTTCTGGCACATGGTAGGCACTTGTTAGTTGGTTGCAATAGACTATATTGTTTCCAGAATGTCGTGAGTCATTCATTCATTCATTTATTCATTCTTCCAACACTTATTTTTTAAAATAATTTTAATTAAAAACTTTTTTTTTCATCTAGCACATTAAGCAGCTACTGAGTGCGGAGTACTGTGTACTTGGGGACATAGAAAGTTAAGGTTTCATGAAATTTAAAAACAGGCAAAAAAAGCAAAGAAAAATCGAACTAATAATACTGCATGAATTGTAAACATTACTTCATGAGGGCCAAGAGAGATCATTGCTAGTTTTGAGTATTGGGGAAGGCTTCACGGAGATGGTGGCATTTGAGTTTGGGTTTAAAGGACAATAGGAATTTAGCAGGTGAAGAGCAAGAGAAGGGGCCCTTTAGGTTTGGGGAGCATGAACAAAGGCATACGGACAGAAGAACATAGTTTGAGGGTCAGGGTGGTCCAAATTGTCCGTGGCATGGAGGTTAGTAATATGTGGTGGGCTGTTGGAAGGTTTCAGTGTTAGGTTTGAGGGACTGAGCTTTACTCAGTAGGGAGGCATTGATGATTTTTGAGTGGGTGAGTGGCATGGTCCTGTGTATGTCTAATCAAGGTAATTTTGGCACCATTATTTAGGACATATTAGAGAGGGATGAAAATAGAGGTGGGAATACTTTTTAGAAGTCAATGAGTGTACTCCATCTCCTGAGTTCTGTCCCTTTTCACTATCCTTTTTCACCCCATGCCTGGAGTACTCTTTCTCCTCTCCTCCACCATCTGACTTTCTTCACGACTCAGCCTTAATCCTACCGTTTGCAAGAGGCTTTTGCTACACCCCCCAAACCTCCTAGACTCCAGAAGGTAGGGCCTTCCTCTAGGCCCAAGAACTTATCTCGAGAACATAGTTGTTTGCATTGTACTTATTAGTAGAAGGTGAGCTTCTGAAGGGCAAGGACTCTTTTTTTTTTCCTTTTGGAGGGGGGAAGGCAGGGTAGTTGGCATTAAGTGACTTGCCCAAGGTCACATGGCTAGTAAGTGTTAAGTATCTGAGTCTGCATTTGAACTCATGCCCTCTTGACTCCAGGGCTGGTGCTGTATTCACTGCGCCACCTAGCTGCCCCAAGGACTCTGTTTTTGCCTTTTCTAGTGCTTATTACAGTGCCTGGTGTTTATTAAGCACTTGATAAATGCTTGTTGACTCAGGAGCTTATTGAAATAGTCAAAGTGAGTGATAAGGAGAGCTTAACCTGGGGTGATTTCTGTGAGGATAGAGAAGAGAGGACTGATGGAATGGGTGTCACAGAGGTGGAACTGATAGAATTTGCTAATGGATTCTGTTCCCTCTTCCTCATTCTCATATCTGAAGATAACCCTAATATGAGACGTAGAGGAAGTGATAATGCCATGGGCAGTAATGATGAAGTTCCAGAGTGCCAAATTTTTGGGAAAAGATAAGTGGGACATCAGATAGGATGTGGGGGAGTGAGAGAGAGTAAGGGATTGGGGTTGACACCTAGGTTTCAAGCCGGGGTGACTTAGGAGGTCTTATTACTTATTCTCTTTTTTGACTTTAAACAAATTATTTCCCCTCATCTATAAAACTAAAGGGTTGGGTTAGATAATAGTAACATCCCTTCCAGCTCTAAATCCTGTGTTCTTTGTTCCAGTCCCTTGTATATATTATTGTGAAATTAATCTCCATAAAGTACATCTGTTCAAAAGCATTCAATGACTCCTGATGGCTTATAAATTTAAACTTTGTACTCCTTACAGTGGTATTCAAGCGTCCTTCAAGTTGTCTTTCTAACTTTATTTCACATTCTCATACACAAACCATCTGTTTGAGGTGAAGTGCACTCCCCATGGTATCCTTTATTATGCTGAAGTTTGTTTTTTCTTTCTTCCTTGACTTTGTTCTTTTCCTGTTTTGGAAATTCCCTTCCAATAATCTGTCTCTGAAAATCCTTTTCTTACTTCAGGGTCCTTTTCATCCATAAAGTAGGAAGGTTGTAATAGGTTTTTTTTTTTAAAGTGTTCCTTTATTTTTATATTTATTTGTTTGTTTTGTTTTGGAAGGGGAAGGCAGGGCAGTTGGGGTTAAGTGACTTTCCCTAGGTCACAGGGCTAGTAATTGTTAATGTCTGAGGCTGGATTTGAGCTTAGGTCCTCCTGACTGCAGGGCCAGTGCTCTATTTACTGTGCCACCTGGCCTCCCCTGTAATAGATATCTTTAAGGTTTTCCAAAGCTTTGCAGAGTAGTCACAGTAGGGCAACAAGGTTGTTGTGGGACCTTGAGTTCAGTCCATATAAAGATTAGTTGATGACACTGTTTAGCCTGGAGAAGAGAAGAGTGTGTTTTGGGGAGGGTGTGGGGTGTAGGAGAGTGCTAAGGAAGAAAGCAGAGACCATGGTAGCTAGCATTCTTAGTGAATTGGAAAGAGTCTCATTTGTGAGGAATAAATCTGTTCTGTTTGACCCCAAAGGACAGAACTAGGAACAATGGATGAAAGTTGTAAAAAAACCCAATTTTGGTGTAATGTCAAGAAAAATTTCCTAAAAAATGAGTTATTCAAAAGTGAAGTGTACTTCTTTGGAAAGGTTGGGGGCATGGGAGACGGGCTCTCTTAAGCCTTTGGATTCCTCTTAGCTAGAAATGATAGATATAGCCCTTTCCTCAGAGCTGCTGTAAGTCTATTTGTACCTCTACCTATCATAGTCTTCCTGCTATCAAAGCTCACACATGTTAGCTAGATATGTTAGAATGTTTTCTACACAAATCATACATGGTATCTACATTACACATAGGTAATTTACATAGGTCATCTGCAAATGTAAAGGGATTTGCAAATCTTAAAGCATTATAGAAATACTGGTTATTATTATTAATTTATGAACTTGCGTTATTCTCCCTGGTGTTTTATAAGGTCTTTGAGTTCAGAGGCTGTATTTTACTTATCATTCTATCTCCAGCAGTTATTAGAGAGAGAGACAAAATGGTATAGAGGAATTAGGAAGGATGTGGATTCAAATCCTTCCTATCCTACTTTACTCTGCTTACCTGTGTTGTAAACTTGAAGGCAGGACTTTCTGTGTGTTTGTATCCCCATTGCCTAGTGCAAACACAAGAAAGGTACTTGATTAAAAATATGGTGAAATAAACTGAATTTTCAGCAGTCCTGCTCCTGATGATAACCATAAGGGTAAGGTAGAGGCTAGGATGGAGAAAGAATATTACAGTTTTTCTCCTAAAAATTGGGAGTGGGTAGTGGTGGTTGAGATAACTTTGATTTGACAAAATATGCCTCTTATGTGGCACATACTGTGTTTCTTTGCAAAATTTGTGATTTTGAGGTAGATCTAAATAAAGAAAAATTGCATGAAAACTGTTCCCTTTAATAGTAATAAAAAGTACTTAGGCCTTAATTCCTAATTTGCAATTTATAGTAGTGATAATGTGGTGATGACTTTGTTGCTCTAGGAAATATAGCTCTAGATGCTATGAATGTGCCCATAATTTTATGGCTAATGAGCACATATAGAATATGGATTATTTGATTTTCTAATTTTTAAAAATATCAAATGACCACATCATTTATTTCAACTTATTTCATTATTTCTTTGATTTACAGATAGTGAATCCTTTTTACAGTTGCTATTAGAAGGGAACTATGAAGCCATTTTTCTGAATACAGTTACCCAGAACATTTTTACTGCGTCCATATTGAAAGAGGAGAAGATTGACAGCTACCTGGAAAAGCAGGTTCTTACATTCCTAGACTGCTCAGGAGATTTGTATGAAACTGAAAGGTAGGACTTCTTTTTCTTCTTTTTTTAAAATTGCAGTTGACATAGTGGAAACAGAATCGTAGTTAACCTATATAGAAAATTGTTGACATTAATTTCATTCTTCCTCATTTTATTTGGGCCTCTGAGTGCTGCCTAATAATCTCAGTTTGAGATTTCTGCATCATTTGACATATATTTTGCTTTGTTTTGCTATGTTGGTTCACGATAAGAGTGTTTGGTGTCACAACTCAGTCTTCAGGTATGCATTTTTTTAACAAATATATCAGCTTTGTTTTGGGCTTCCTTTGCACTGGGATATAGATTCTATAACAAGTTATAGGAGAAGCCATGTTCCTTTGGTTGCATTTTAAAAAATTGATTATGCCAGTGCTCTATTATCTTGCACGTAGTTTCTCTGAGGATTTTTAAAAAATCAAAAGTAATTATTTTTAGGCCCAAGTGATGGAGGGTGGGTCTTGCCAGAGACTAGTTTTCCACCAGAGACTCCCTCATTTTCTAGCTCACTTCTTTAAAGTAAACAGCAAGATCTGGTGCTGCTTCTACTCTCCATAACCCTCCTCCTCCTTCTGAGCAAGGATGTATTTCACCCATGACATTCCTTTGGAGTTTTTCCCTCCATCCTCACATGTTGTATTGTTGCTCCACTAGGTATTTTTTTCTAATAAATTTCTCATATCAAGATTGTTAATTGTTGTCTCTTAGACTTTCCCAATGTGGGCAGCTGTTACCCCTGGTAGTGAGACTACATACAGCTTTAAACTCTTTTTTTGGCCGATATTTTCTATACTTGAATTTAGAACTAGAATAAATCATCTTGAGATGGATAACCAATATAGGATCCATGCTAGCTCCAGCTTCCTGTTCTAAAATTACTTTGTATTACCCCCTGACATGCATTCTGTGTTCCAGACAAATCAGACTGTGGCTGTTCCCTAGGCTTTAACATTCTGTCTGCCTCATCCATGCATTTGTCTAGATTCCCTCCCAAGCTTGGACTGTATTCCTCACAGCTTCTCTTCCTTAGACTCTCCAGCTTCCTATAAGGAAGGCCCTTCTCGGTTGCCAGCCACCTCCCTTTTGAAGCCTTTCCTGATTTCTCTAGTTCTCTCCATCTCAAAGTTATTTTGTATTTATTTACTTGTTTACATGTTCCTTCCCCTGTACCTCACCCCCTTTAAAATGTAGGCTTCCCGAAGGCTGGTATTTTGGGTTTGCCTTTCTGTTCCCAGCGTAGTGCCTTGCACATAGTAGGTACTTAATAAATGTTTGTTAAATGTATTGAAAGCATTATTGGTTTGGAGTTTGTAGTTTTCTTTGCTCTATTTAGATGGGTTGCCTTCTTTCCAGCCTGTTAGTTCAAGGATATTTTAGAGGATGTCATTTTTTTTTATTCCTCTGGTAGATATTTATATGGGTGGTACAGCATGAGAATGCCTTAGGAAAATAACTCAATAAAGTCTTTTATCTAGGGTTTTCTTTTTGTGTTCAGATTATTATTCAGATATCTTCAAAAAATGTGAGAGCTACTGAAATCAGAAAAAGACATAGATTCTCAGGATCATAGCCCTGCAGCTGGAATGGACCTTAGAGGTCATGTAGTCCAGACTCCTGATTTTGCAGATAAGGAAACTGAGGCCTCTAGAAATTGTGACAGTTGCACAGGTCATAATCTACAGAGTTAGGATTTGAACTCCAACCCTGTGCGTTTCCTTTCGATACTTGAGGTTCAGTGTTCTTTCTGCCATACTGTGATACTTCATGTTTGAGATGGGTTTGTTTCAGAACTGTTTTGATAAGAATTCTGGATATTCTCAGCCATTCTGAACCGAGATCAGACCACATGTACCTGTACCTGTGCCCATAAAACGAATCTGCATTTGTGTTTTTCTACTCTATCCTTTGCAGACAACAGATGATGTTTCTGCTTGGAGTGAGCAGCTTACAACTCTTTGTTCAGAGCAACTGGACTGGCCCTCCTGTTGACTTGCAGCCCCAGGACTTTTTGCCATCTGTTTTATTACAGCAGTTCAGTGAGGTATGTTGGCTCACGTTTCCCTTTTGGATTCTTGCTGTGTGTACCATCTCTGAGAAAAAGTGTGAATACATATGGAATTGGGGGTCTAGAGGATAGTAAAGATGCATACATGCATGATCTTCATGTAGGAATCTGCATGAGTCCTTGTTCCTTCATTAGATTTCTGAATATTTTGAAAAGTTCCAATTCTGCTGCATTTTCAGCTCCTGTTCAAAGGATGATAACCTAGTTTCTTGTGCCTTTGGTTGTGTTTCTCATTATAGTGCAGATACCTCTGCCTTTTAGTTGCAGTTGTGTCTGGAATATATAGAAAATGTTATAAAAATGTATATATGTGAAACTTCTAGATCATGTTACAGATGAGAATTATTGTTCGTGGGACATGTGGTTCAGGACATTAAAGAAAACAAGAGTTATGTTTAAGAATAGAAACTGATTATTTTGCCCATGGAATCCTGGGCTTTGGATGTAGAAGACACCCTAGATGTCTTTGTTCAGCTCTTACATTTTATAGATGAAGATACTGAGATGTAGAGGGTTGAAGTGACATATAGAAGGTGTCACAGATATCAGACTGATGCTATTGATTGGTTAGTTAACCATTCATCATTTTAAATAGCTGTGCTATGCATATGTAGGACTGTGCTAACTACTGAGAGTGACTTAAAAAAAAACTCGAGGAACCAAGAAACAGCAAATATACTGCCCTCAACCCACAAAGAGAAGGGCTTCAGAGCAGTCACATTGATGTTACGAAGTCTGTATATGAGGTACCCACAATTCTAACAATCTTAGTTGTCTGGTTTCCCAGCCTTGTAACAGAGAGGAATTGTTAAGCTAGAATTTGTAGGGTACTTAGAGGAAGATCCTCATAGCAGTGGAGGAGAGAAGCTACAAGCAGTAAGAAGCTATAAGAAGGAGATCAGAATTTAAAAACTGAAGTAATTTGGAGTCAGGAAGTATAGGAACAAATTGTCCTGCATAACTCAGTAACCCCTGAGACCATTGCTCTTCAGTAATTGATAGTCATGCTTATGCTGAGTCATCAAAAAGCTAAATTCAATGAATGTTTAATGAATTCAATTTAGGATGACAGAGAAATGTGTACTGGGCCATGTGGACAGGAAAATGGTTACTCAGTGCTTTAGGAAGGTTTCATTTAAAATTATCATAGGATTGTAGACCTAGAGCTAGAAGGGACCTTAGAGGTCCTCTAATCCAGTCTCCTCATTTTATAAATGAAGAAACTCAGTCCTGAAGTTGTTTGCCCAAGGTCACACAAGTAGTACGTTACAGAAAAAACAGGTCCTCTGACTCTAAATTCAGCTTTTTTCCATCATACGCTATTGTAACTTCCTACCTTTCAAATATTTAAAAAAATCACAACACAGAAAACTTTGGCACTTTAACTGCTGGAGCTTTACCCTTGTAGGACGTGTTTACATTATTCAAATGAGATAATGTACATAAAGCATTTTACAAACCACAAATGTTATATAACTTCAGTTATTACTATTATTTTTGTTATTTGGAGAACACAAGAAATGCCCTGCATCTTGATAAGAGCCATAAGGACTCATCATGTGATTTCATGGGTGTAGGAAACTCCCAGGTGAGGAAATTGTTTCTCCCCGAGCAAGTCAGCACTTTCTGCTGCGATTTAGAAAATTTTGTAGAGCAGGTTAAGTCAGTTGCACTGAGTAATAGCCAGTGTGTTTCAGAAGTGTCTATTTTTTTTCAGAAGTGTATGTTTCTTGGGTCTTCCAGGCTCCAAGGCCAGCTCTGTTCTCCCTGTCTTTCCTCTTCATAGTACTCTATAAATAAGGTATTAGTAAATAAGAAAAAATCTTTAGTTTTCAGGAGCTTGCGATGTAGTTGGTAATTTGAGACAAATTCATGAAACAATTAAGTAGTAATGAAAGACAGTATGTGATTAAGCTGAGTACAGGTCATAGCTGTTGTAGAAGTTCAGAAAATGGAGGCAGCAGTTGTCAGTGAAGGCCTCTTGGAGGAGATCCTTGATCTGGGGTCCAGCAGGCAGGTAGGAATGGTTTGGCAGTAGCTAGGAGAGAACAAGGATCCTAGGTAGGAATATCAGGAGGCGAGGCTTCAAGCAGAGCTGGACTCTATTATACTACAAGGTTGTAGAGGCATTTACTTGATGAAGGGGCAGGGTATAGGTTGGAGAAGTAGGAACAGTGTTTGGAGAGCTGGGATAGGGTCGGTTTGTAGAGGACATTGAGAGTCAGGCTTCGTGATTCTTCATTTTATAGTCACTGAGGAGCTGCTGGAGGCTTTTGGGCTGGGAAGGACCCTAGCATTGGCAATGGATTTATGCTAATGCATCTTCTTCAGTTCTCCTGTTATATATTTTTGAGACAGCTTCTGAGGAAAAGAGTATGGCGAAGGAATCTTAGCACCACAGCAGAACTAATCTCTTATAATCCAGCCCATTACTTTCATCAGGATTGTTATTTTAACCTGCTTAGCTAACTGGCCACAGACAGCAGTGTTAACTGAAGTTTCATGTACAACTCAAGGTCACCTTTACACAGCTGGCTTGATCACTGTTAACTGATCCTCCATTTTTTTTTTGCTCTTCTCCTATAGATGTTCAGTATCTTTTCATTGCCATGTTATTAAAGTTTTTTTTATTTTTTTATTTTTTTTATTTTATATTTTTTTAATTTTTTTTATATGAGATTCTTTATTAAATTTTTTTGAGTTACATCTTTTCTCCCCGTCTTTCCCCCGCCCACCACCCCAAAACAGCCATCCCAGTATTTCCCCCCT
>CM053581.1:178385659-178404086 GCA_028627135.1 Pseudochirops cupreus | reverse complement strand
AAATCATGAAAAGAGTCAACAACCTGACTGAAGAAAATAACACCTTAAAAAATAGATGAACTCAAATGGTAAAAGAGGCCCAAAAAGCCAATGAGGAGAAGAACGCCTTAAAAAGTCGAATTTGCCAGATGGAAAAAGAATCTGAAAAGCTTGCTGAAGAGAAAAGTTTAACTGACTTGCCTTTGAGAAACATCATGGTGCAATGGATAAGACACTGAACATGCAATCAGGAAGAACTGGATTCAAATCCTGTCAAGGTAGATGTGCAGCCTTAGGTAAGTCATTTAACTTTTCTGTGATTCAGTTTCCTCCTTTACAAGATTAAAAGTTGGTACTTCATGGTCTCTATGGTACCATCCTATGATCCTATGAGTCATGGTCACAGAGGCACTTAGCATCACAGACAAGATTTAAACCAGTTTTCCTGATTTGGAGCCCTGCACGTTTTTGTTTCTGTTTCTGTTTTTAATCTAATCTGTGATTTCATCTGTTAGGAGTGCCCAATGACTATCTTCCTTTACCAGTACATATCAACATCGTTCCTGAAACTTAGGAGCGTCAGAGGGTTGGCAAAGGCCATGAGAGGTGAACTCACAAACCCAACGCGTATCCCACTACACCACAGGGTCCCTACTGATGTGGCAAATAGACTCTAACGAATCAGGTGCATGCCCTGCGCAAGTCATGTGACCCTTCTCAGCCTCAGTTTCCTCATTTGCAAAATAGGGGTAATAATAGCACCCACTTCCCAGGGTTACTGTGAAGATCAAGTAATATAAATAATGATAAGAACATATAACAGCTAACATTTATACAGTGTTCCCTATGTGCCAGTCACAATTATTATCTCATTTGACCTTCACAACAACCCTGGGAAGTAGTTACATTTGAAGTGTTTTATAAACCTATGAACACTTGTCATTTTCATAATCATTATTAAAAAGTTTTGTCTTTACAATTTTCTAAGCATTCTACTTTTATAATTTTTACATATTACAGTGTTTTTTAAAATGCTTAACTTTTTTGTTACTGATATTTTCATTTCTTACATCATCATGGTCTTCCCATCCCCCTCCCCGAGAATCATCCCATATGACAAACAGTATTTTTTGAGGGGAAAAAAATCATCACAACTGATTAACATAGTGGAAAAGTCCAAAAATGTGCAATAAGGAACGCCAGTGGCCCTCCTGTCTCCATGAAAGGGACAGCTAGAGGAATCTTCCCATCTCTCTTCATTCAAGTTCTGCTTGATCTTTTTAAGTTTGTTACATTTACTTCTGGTTTTGTGGTGTGTTGTTCCTTTCATTCACATTTTTGTAGCTGCTGTCAGCTTCACTCCGCTATAACAATATTCCATTATATTTATGTACCACAATTTGTTTAGGCATTGCCCAATCGATGGGCATCTTTGTTTCTAATTGTTAGCTCTCACAAAAAGTGGTACTACAAATATTCTGGAGTAGAGGGGGACTTCTTTGGGATATAAACCCAGTAATGGAGTCTGTGGTTCAAAGGGTATAGATATTTTAGTCACTTTATTTGCATAATTCCAAAGTGCTTTCCAAAATGGCTATACCATTTCACAGCTCCACCAAAAATATGAGAAAATTAAAATGGACTTAGTATTATTTCCTTATTGATCCTATTTATTTAATTGATTTTATCTTGTAATGCTTAAGTCATGGTTCTTTGTCTCTAAATGTAGTTCAGAGTTCAGCTGTTCGATAATGGGTTAAGTTTAAAAATCCAGCTCTCCTGCTCAAGGATTCTTGTTAACCTTGGAGAATGTGTGAGAAAGAAAGGGAGTTTAGGCCTGATATACTTACTCCACCAAACTATTCTTCAAGGATGTCTGATTTGCTGTCCAAAAGCCTGGGCCACGGGTGAGGAACCTGCAACCTCCCAGCTATATGTGGCCCTCTAGGTCCTCAAGTGTGGCCCTTTGACTGAATCCAAACTTCCCAGAACAAATCCCCTTAATAAAAGGATTTGTTCTGTAAAACTTGGACTCAGTTAAAAGGCCACACCCAAGGACGTAGAAAACCACATGCAGCCTCAGGGCCACAAGTTCTCCACCCCTACTCTGGGCCACTATCTCCCATTTGCATTAAAAGAGCACTACTTAGTCTCAAGAGAAAAGAAGGGGGAAAGGAGGGTCATTGATAGCCTCCATTACTAAACTTCCAACCAATTATATTGTTCCTTGTTCCTCAGCTCTGGAACCAATCATGTTGCCTATGATGTCATCTACCCTGTTCTGTTCTTGGTTCTCTACTCCCCAAAACCTATATGAGGGAAACTGTCCTTTTGCTCAGGGTCTCTGACATAAATGGAGATAAGTCACTGACCCATTAGACAGGGAGCATGCCCTTATTAAAAAACATTATCTTGCTCAGAGATCTTCCTCAGTTTATCCTTCTCTTAAAATTCAATCACAACAGTAACAAATGCTTTTGATACAATAAAGCCAAAGATAAATAGTCTAATTCCTAAATTAAATTATAACAAATTCCATATTAGCAGTGCTCAAATGAATGATGTTTTAGTAGACATCTGAAGTAGACATTTCAATAATTTAATCACTTAGTAAGAATGAATGGGTGCTACTTTTCAACAACCTGTAAAAGAAGTGGGACCAAATAAGAATCCTTCTTCAAGCCCAGAAGGAAAGGTAACAACTCCAAACCAAGGGAGGCCACTAGTATAGAGACCAAAGCTGAGTCTTTGAGGTCAGAAGACATGGTGCATTTACATGGTGCCCATGGAACCTTGGGCAAGTCACTTAACTTCAGTTTCCTCAACTATAAAGAGGTTAGACTAGAGGGCCACTGACATTGCCATCCAGATGCAGGACACCAAATGTAATTTTTTTCTCATTTGCCAAACTTTCTTCACAATGGCCAATACAGAAATGTTCAGGGGGAATTTCCACTTTGTGTGCAATATGAATCCTCCAGATGGTAGGAGATAGGATAAAAGGCAAAATATATAAATATAAAACCTCAGGAAATGGACGGTCTTAAAAAAGATGCTATGAGGAGATATGACAGGTTCTGGGGCTGCCAAGGAAACAGCACATGTAGTAATAGTCGCAGCTCAAATTTTACAGCACAATAAAAGAGGTCTGGGAGTAGATTCAAAGTTTTGGATGAAGTTATCTTTCTCTTTCAGAGGGCACAGAATCTTCCTTTTTAAAGTCTCAGCTCTTCCATTTTCTTCTGGTTTTAATCATTTTAAAATTTCTAAGGTTGATCTTGATTCTATATAAAGTTTTTTCCCTTTCTAAATCACTTTCTCATGCTTCTTACTCATTTTCCCTCTAGTACTTCCTTTCTACCTTACTGACAATTCAACATTCAAAAATTTAATTTTCTTCCATTTATCATTCAAATTCTTCTTCCCAATGCTCTGATGATTCCTAAGTCTAAAGGCACATTTTAGCAGTCTATCTCTACTCTCCTGATTGCCCTAGGACATCTTTTTGCCTATCACAGAATAAACAGAAATGTTCCCTTGGTTTCCCTTACTAAATAATGCCTATTACTATTTCTTCCAATGAGAATTTTTAAAAGCAGCATGGTGTAATGGGGAAAACACTAGGCTATGTGCATTAGTTACCAATATTACTATCAGGAATCAGTTTCCTTTATAAAATGAAGTTCAGGTAGCTAGGTGGCATAATGGATCAAATACCAGACCTAGAGTCTGGAAGACATCTTCCTGAGTTCTAATCTGGCCTCAGACACTCGCTAGCTCAATGACTCTGGGCAAGTCACTAAACCTTGTTTGTCTTGGTTTCCTCCTGTAAAATGAGCTGGAAAAGGAAATGACAAACCACTCCAGTATCTTTGCCAAGAAAATCCTAAATGGAGTCACAAAGAGTTTTACATGACTGAAAACAACTGAACAACAACAAAAAAGAAATTTACTAAATCCTTAATTAACAAAATGAGAATTCCTAAATAAAGGCATCGCAAATATCATATGATATTCAAGTCCTGGTATATATTAGCAATCAGAGTTAAGCTTTGTCATAAAGTTGCTCCCTCATGATGTATGTAGATTTTTAGTTTCAGCACTCATAGAATTAAATCATCTCCTTACATTTGCTGTTGCAAGTCAGGAACTATGCCACCAGGCACAGTTTATACATATAAAATGTTTGTATCTTTGGCTTAAATTTGACATAAAAATCCCAGGTAGATGTTGGCTTTCATTTTCTTCCCTTAAAGATTATGGTGGCAAGAAATCTTCTTTTCACGTCCTCAATCACTATGGCTGTGGAGGCATTAAGGGCTAGCAATTGTCAGGTCACATCTCCTTAAGACATGATTCCCTGAATGACAGCACACGGCTGCTCAGGAAACAAGGCTGGTGGTCTGGGGCTCAGGATTCTAGCCTGGCATCACCCCTGGTAAACTTGAAGGCAGGAACTGTTCACCCTTGTCTTCATATTCCCATCACCTCGCTTGGTGTCTGACACAAAGTGAGCACTACAGAAATGCTTGCTGACTGACTGACCGTGAAAGAATGAAGACTCTCTCCACTTCTGCATGTCCCAAAAAATAAATTAGCAATTGAGCACTGAATTGAAATAAAGAAAAAAGGCTGCACAGAAAAGATTTTAAAATCCAAGGCGTATGTTCCATGTACATCATAACGTGAAACATCTGGTCACCTTCATATGCTAACAAAAACTACTAAAGCACAACAGGCATCTCTTATACAAAATTACTATTACTTTAAGTTTCTATTTACTAAGAAATTTTAATTAAAAAAAAAAAACAAGGAAAGCCAAGCCAAATTCTCCAAAAGAAAAAGAAAAGGCAACCACAATTTTCTGAAACGGTTGGTAAAATGTAATTATTTTATGAAACGTGTACCCTATTCATAGAATACATTTGGAATTCAGAGCAGAAAGGGTCCTTTTCCATCTATTCAACTGTAGAAAGGCCTTGGGATTTCAAGCAAAGGGCAAAAAAAAAAAGAAAGAAAGAAAGAAAGAAAGAAAGGGCAAGCTGCCAGTATTAATCTATACCTAAGCAACAGTTTTGCCAACGAAAACTTAGACACCTGTATGTATAAACTAGATTGTTCTCATTTTCAACAATGAAAGGAAATTAAAAACACCATTGAATGCCCCTGAACTTGGCTCATCTATAAGGAAATAACGTAGATAACATAGCTAATTTTAAATTATCTAGCTGATATAACGCAAATGGCCCACTAGCACGATACAAGTTATTTTTGTTATGACTCATTCTATTTCCTGAAATGTGTAATTGCAAGATTTGGGGGACTGCCTATCATAATGACAGTCTAAGAAAAGCAAAGTATTTCTTTGAGAAAAGACTTTTGACACTTTTGAATTGAAACATGAATACTGCTCAGCACACTATGCCAGAATTTCAGTATTCCTAAAACTACCACTTAAAAAGAGGGTGATTATACTGTTCAAAAAGGAACAAAATTACAAAGAACAAGCCTGGCTTGAAAAACCAAATATGAGAGGTCACTCCCAACCCAGCCCTTCAAAGAGGTGAGAGGTCCACAAGTACTAAATATCGCACATTTTTGGACTTTTTCAATTCACTGTTCAACTGTGTTGATCTGTTGCTCTTACTTTTATTTTCTGCCTTTGAAATTTTTTTATTTCTTATTTAAGACGTCTGTCTTGGAAAGGAAGAGGGGAGCATACTGGGGGAAACTACAGTGATGTAGAAAACAAAAGACATTAATAAAATCTTATTTAAAAGAATCAAGTATTCTGTACCATTTGACAGAAGTTAAGATTAGTAAGTCATTTGCTCTCTCTTTTGTGTTTTGTTTTGCATCGTTCCTTCTTTCTCATAGTTCACTCCATTGGTTATAATTCTTCGTTACAACTTGACTAATGTTTAATGTGAAGGTATTTGTAGAACCTATACCAGATTCCATGCCTCCATGGGGGAGGGGCGGGGATTTGGAACTCAAAGGATTGTGGAACTGAATTTTGTAAACTAAAAGTAAATATATAAATAAAAGATCAGCAAGTCATTCATTCAACTAAAATGTTTGCTGAGCAGCTACCATAATACCCAAGCGTTCTGCTAGGCATAGTGAGTATACCAAAGTGAATAAGGAGGGGAGAGTGGGAATAAGCATTTATATAACACTAGGTGCCAAGCACTGTGCTAAGTGCCTATTCAGAACATCCCATTTGATCCTCCCAACAATCCTCCAAGGAAGGTGCTAACAATAAGTTATGGTGCTCTCTGCCCCTGAAGCCAGTGAGGGATGAGGAGAAGAGAATAAATGAAAGTAGATACCACGGGAGAGAAGACCTAGGAAAAATCCTGAAAAAAACTGCATATTAAAAGTATCTTGGAAAAAATGCCAAGGCCCACACGAGACACAGGGTTAGCAGGGCTCTTCAATGTGAAGAGTGTTTTCAAGAAAGAAAATGCTAAAGAGAGGCAGTCAAAGCATTTCTCTTTCCACGGACAGTGGAAAGCAACATCACTGAGATTCATACAGCAGGACAGTTTGGACCCTGAAGCCAAACTGCTTCAAGGACGACAAATCCAGCGCACAAGAGGAAGAAGAGAATGAAAGGAGACTTGTATAATTCACATTAGACTGCCAGCGTCCTCCATTTCTGGAACCTAGAGTTCCCAAAGACTTTGGGATCGACAGCTCTGCTTTACTATCCTTTGGACCCGTGGCCTCGACACTTAGGGCTTCTGTTCTACTACCAGCTCAGCAGACAGAGCACTGGGCCTGGGGTCGGGAAGACCTAAGCTCACTAGCTGTATGATCCTGGGCATGTCACTTAACCTGTTTGCCTCAGTTTCCTCATCTGTAAAATGGGGGTGGTAATAATAGTATCTAGCTCTCAGGGTTGTTATGAGGATCAAAGGAGATAATGACTGTAAAGTACTTAGTACAACGCCTGGCATACGGTAAGCTCTACATAAATGTTAGTAACAATGATGCTGACTATTACTTCTGCTTTACTTTCCACTGGTTCAAAGGCAGGAATGAGAGGAGACTGACTTGCTCTTCCAGTGCACTGCAGTTATAACCTGACCCCTGAGTAGCTACGTGACCTTGAACATGACCTTTCTAGGCCTCAGTCTCCTCCTTGGGAATTTAATCAAGGGGGCTAAAAACTGATGATATGACCTTTAAACTCCATGCCCAGTTAAACCTAAGGCAGTATTCCCTTTACCATCTGAAATGAACCAAGAAAAAAAGGCTGTAATCCACATGGGAAAACAAAAGAGGGATATATGCCACTAGCCCCCCTCTCCTCTCTGTATTCTCTGCTGCTGTTCCTGATTCCAGTCTCCATGTGGCAGCAAAGGCTCACAGGGATGGGAGACAGTTGGGGCTATCAGCAAAAGTGGCAACCAGACCCTTCACCAGCATGAGTCACTGCCTCCCAGAATTTTCCCTTAACAGTGTTTGGCCAAATTCCTCCACAAAGAACAGGTGGTATATATCAATAACCACTCATAGGTCAGAATGGGCTAAACTAAGCGTGATTCAGTTCAACACACAACAGGTGAACTGCACTGGACTTTACATAGCACTGGAGCTGTCTGATTTCTTCACTACCTGAAATATTAAAAGCTCAGCCAAAGAGGGGGATCTTTGATTCCTACTGCCTAAGTTCTAATGGACTATATAATGGACAACTGCAGTTCTTCATCTGCCTTATAGTAAAAATTGGTTAGATTAGCCTCAAAAGTAGACCCTATAGCCTCAGAAATACTATCATGATTGGTGATCACAAAGAGAGTTGTAAAACCTTCATCCCTTCCGACCCCTGTATCTAAAATATTCTCAACTCCACTGCCAAAAAGATTATCTTTCACCCCCTGGAGTGATAAGACCTAAGTTGAAGACCTGGCTTTTCAACTTATACGCCCTCCTCCAAATCACTTAATCTCTAAGGCTCAGTTTCTATAGCATAAAGGTTATATTTGTACTTAATATCTCACAAAATTAGTGCATTTTGTAAATAGGATTGAGTCATTACATAGTCACTCATCTAGAAAGTTATTAGTTACCAAACAAAGGAATTGCAATGGGGAGACAAACCTGATCACGGTCTCCTCATTTTAGCTTCCTCAAACTCCAAGAATGCTCCTTCAGCTGTATTAATGAGCGGCCCAATTAATGCCATCCAACAATGCTCCCTTGGCCAGCGCTCAGAATACACTTATTTGTTCTTTATTATCTCCTGCCATTCTCTATTCTCCTGAGTGGCTAATCCTGAATCGTCCTTACAACTCCTCTAACTTCAAAGCTAATAACACGGAATCTTAATCATGCTGAGGAAGTTAGCACAACATAAGCCAAACTGATCCCTTCATTTCAATTTGTTTAAACCTCATCAACACTGTGGCTGCCTTGCTGGAGAGATACTCAAGCTTACCAATGTTCTTCACAAAATGTGGCACTTGGGATGGAGCAAAGTCTTCTGGATGTGGTCTGACCTGAAGAGTCCAGATGGAATATCATGTCCCTAGATGTGGACACTAAAACTTTCTGTTCTAAAAAATTATGACTAACAAGGAAGTTTATTTTCTTCAATACTGAAAAATTCATTTTATCATTTGTAGGACATTGCTTTAAAATTGTCGTAGTTCTCTCATTTTATTGACTGGTCTGTAGAGACAGGTAAATAGCTGAACACTGTAAGTATTGTCGATAGTTTTATAAGACAATTTGCATCTTAAGTAATAATTAACTGATCTGTGTGTGGCCCTTTAGTTAGTGGGGGCTTTTTTTATTTTTTCTAGATTTAAGAAATAAAACTAAAATTAGTGTTTCCACATACAAAGAAAAACAGAAAGAGGACCATACGTGAAAATGTGAGTGTTACATATAGCTTGCCTTCTCTTTTAAGTATATAATAAAAAACTTTCCAAGATGTTCTGCCTGACACAATTATTTTCTTACAGCAACAAAAGACTACATTAGCTTTGCTGGGTGCCACATTATACTAGTAAGTCATCCTAAACATACAATCTATTAAAACTCCCAGATCCTTTTCAGATGAAGTGCTAACTAGATGGATCTAAGCTCAGATCTTCTGAACTCCAGGTCCAATGCTCCATCCACTCTACCCAATTAGAGATTGATGGTGTTGTTGTGTCATATCCGACCCTTTGTGACACAATCTAGAGTTTTCTTGGCAGAGATACTGGAGCGGTTTGCCATATCTTTCTCCAGCTCATCTTATAGATGGGGAAACTGAGGCAAACAGGACTAAGTGATCTGCCCAAGGTCATACAGATGGTGTCTGAAGTCAAATTTGAACTCACAAAAATGAGTCTTCCTGACTCCAGATCTGACACTCTAACCACTGCACCACCTAGTTGCCTAATTATTCAACAATTCTTCCCATTTTTATAGGATAGCGGAAAGGCCACAGTCTCTTGAATGAGAAGACCTGGGTTTAAACTCCAGCACTACCACATACTACTTATATGACCCTGAAATAGTCATCATCTCTCTTCATCCAAGTTCTTCCATTTGTTAAATAAGGAGAATGTACTAGATGACTTCTAAGGACCCTAAAAGCTCCCAATCCATAATCCTATTCTACCTGGGCTTTGTGGCTTAAACTCAGCAAAGGCAACTTCATGTTCTCTATTGCCCTACTTATCTCTTATATCCATTTCTGTAAAATCTGCAATAAATCCAAATTCATCTTGTCAAAGAACCAATCAGCAAAAATCAAATGCTGGCTTCATCCCATCTTTGATTGTCACTCTCATACGACTCAAGGAGTAATTCTTTGCCTTCTTTGATTTTCTTCCTTTCTTCCTTTTCCCAAATATATCTAATGAATCTTTTTTTTTAATTAATATCCTTTACCAACCTCAGCTCATTAAAAAGCTCTAGTATTTGCAACATGATTCTAATAGGTCCATCCCATACTTTTACACTCATACTCCATTACTTGCCATTGCTTCATCTTCTATATGTGCTTTTTGAAAATCTAAGTTTGAGCAATCAGTTCTCTGTGCAGTCTACATTGCTCCCATTAGCTAACACTGCATTTGCTCATCAAAATTACTTCTCTTTGCATCTTCAGAACTTCATTTTTGATTGCTGCTTATGACTTTCTGGGCTGACTCCCTATAAAACATTAGTTCACAAAGTCCCTTTTCTAAATCCTTTGAAATCTTTCATCCCAAAAGCTAGAATGCATTTCAAACTACAGCTGACTTTCCTCTCTTTATTAAAAACTGTCAGCTGAAGTGGTCACTTTCCTCCAAAGTCCATTTTCATTTCAAAAGCAGCAAACTGGAGGCTTCTTGATGTGAAAAGTGAAATAAAAACCAGTTGCCTCATTGCTTTAATGAGCTTTTCAAGGATGAAATTATCATTAAACCAAGCCAAAAAATTCTTAATTGCCCTACTGTATGCATAGAAAAAGAAATCCAGCAAATGACTAAATGAGTGAAGTCTCCCATCACTTCTGTATCACACCTCTGGGTCAAGAATGGGAGCTGTTCCTGGAATACATCATTTATTTTATCCTTCTTTCAGGGTGGTCTGTAACATGCCTGGATAACAACTCTGTTTCTATTTCTCATTACTTCCATTCCTGACATGCTCTGACCATGGGAGAATGCCTCAAGGAAAGGGCAAAAAAATTAACAAAGAAAGAAAAAAAATTTTAAAGAAGAAAAGATTACATACTGATGTAAATGCCAATAATTCCTCTTCAGTTAACTTATGCACTGGGTTGGTCTTCTGGAAATTTGTACTGTAAAAAAAAGGATACTGATTTCAAGAATACTAATTTACAAAACTGGTTTGATTAAAATACAAAAACAGCACGCCACAGAAATGTGCATATGTGCATACATAAGGAGGAAGATGAAACAGGCCACTGTTAATTGCCTACTATGTACTAGGTGCTGGATTTAGCATTTTACAAACATAATAGCAATTAATTATACACGTGTGTGTGCGCATGTGTATGCATACATATATAATGTACAGGTACTAATATGCATGGATATTTGATATATACACATATACAAGTGTATAGATATGTGTGTGTATGAATCTATACAGAAAAACAGATCTATTTCTCTCTGAAGTAACTGAATGCTTTGAACTAAAGGAGACCTGGCACTGACTCCAATTTCAGCACAACTTTGTGATAACATCAAGCATATGTAAGAGGGCCTCAGAGCTGAGTCTACTATGGAAGAGTTGTCTCATGAATTTACACATTTATTGTTAAGGAGACTTTAAGAACAAAATTCTTTATTTAAAAAAAATAAACTATAGTTTTTAAAATAAAGCTTCTAAGTACACTGATGCTCCAATTACCTTCGATTCATTCCCAAAACAAAAACTAAGTAAGTAAAGTAAAACCTTGTTAATCAGAATGCCTGGGAATGGCTGCCCTGTTTATGAGATTAAAAAATACCGGAAAATGAACCAGAATTTTTTTTTATTTAAAATTTGTTGTTACAAATTTTTCTAAAATATGTAAAAATACTTTCTTGCCTAATAATTATAAATTTCACATGGAGTCAAAAGATTCTGGACATCACTCAACACAAAGCAGTATTATTATAGATACAGAAGGTAGAAGAAATTGAGGTCACTGTGTATACTGACCTCAGGATACAGGATAGAATAATATTTTTTGTTTTGTTGTTAAATAGCAGTTACTGAGAGTTTTCTTATGATTTGGTTTAGTCTCCTAAAAGACTACTGCAGTAATCCAGTTAATAGAGATTTCTAGTTAGCTGGAGTTCAGTATTACTGTCACTAATGGGGGATGAAGAAGCAATGTATAACAGCTAACATGCTACAGCACTAATTTGAGAAAGTTTATTCATTAATAGACTAATATTTGTCAGGTCCAATGAATAAGCCAGGATGGACAAAGAAAACCAAGTCTCCTTGAACCTGAAGAGCCATTAGGTGGAAGCAAGATTGGACTTTGGTCTCAGAGGAAATGACTGAAAGTGATGAGTAGAAATTTTATGAAGGCAAATACTGGTATAACATAAAAACTTCTTAAGAATTAGAGCTGCACCATTGGGGGTGGAGGAAGCGTGGAGGAGAAAATTTGGGATTGTGGAACTGAATACTGCAAACTGAAAGTAAATAAACAAATTAATTAAAAATTTTAAAAACATAAAAAAAAAGAATTAGAGCTGTACAAATATGGATTAGGATGAATGCTTATTGAAGGGGTGAGAAGGGGAAAGGATTAAGGTGATTCCTTTTAAAGTATAGACTGAACTAAGTGGAAATCCTGGCCAACTATGGAATTCTATGTTGTTTGTTTTTTAATTAACTAAGTTTTTCTTATTTTATCAACGAAATACATGTATTTTTTCTTCCTTCTACCTCCACACCCCCACTGTAAAAAAAAGAAAAGAAAAAGAAAAACCCTTCTAACACATGCAGATATTCAAGCAAAACAAATTCCACGTCCAAAAATGTATGCCTCATTCTGTTTCCTGAATCCATCACTTCTCTTTCAGGAGATCGGTAATACGCTTCATCACTGGTTGTCTAGAATTGCGGTTGGTTCTTAAGTCTTTCTAAGAAGTTTGTTTTAACCGTGTTGCTGTTTTTGCATAAAGTGTTCCCTACTTCATTCTGCATTAGTTCATACAAGGCTTCCCAGGTTTCACCAAAACCATCCTTTACATCATTTCTTAGGGAACAACAGTATCCCATTATGTTAACACACCATAATTTCTTCAGTCATTTCCCAAGTGATGGGCCCTCTTAGTTTCCAGTTGTTTGCCACCACAAAAAAGAACTGCTAAAAATATTTCGTGTCCATTTTGGTTCTTTTCCTCTTTCTTTAATCCATTTTATCCTCCCATACTCCACCAAGGAAAGAATCACTTAGGTTAAGAAGCATCTCTTGGTGACTCAGAGATGGAGGACTGAAGATATTCTGTCATTTACTTTAGTCAAATATCTTCTTGGCTACTTCACTTACTCTTTTTTTTTTTAAATTAAAAGTATTCAAAGATTCCCCTATTCATAAGGATCTGAAAATACTAGTCTTTCAATTATTACTGTTTAATAATAGTTTTTCCATTATTATGGAAAATGCTATCCACATCCAGAGAAAGAACCATAGAGTCTGAATGCAGATTGAAGCATACAATTTTGTCCTTTTTGTTGTTTTTTTTTCTTGTGGTTTTTCCCTTTTATTCTGATTCTTCTTTCACAACAAGACTAATTTGGAAATATGCTTAATATGATTGTACATTTATAACCTATATCAGATTGCATGCTGTCTTGGGGAGGGAGGTGGGTGAAAATTCTAGAACTCAAAATGTTATAAAAGTGAATACTGGGGACAGCTAGGTGGTGCAGTAAACAGAGCACTGGTCCTGCAGTCAGAAGAACCTGAGTTTAAATCCGGCCTCAGATACTTAACACTTACTAGCTGTGTGACCTTGGGCAAATCACTTACCTCTAATTGCCCTGCCTTCCCTCCTCCAAAAAAAAAAGACATAAGTGAAAATTTTAAATTAATTTAATTTTTTAATTTTAAATTTAATTACCAGATTCCAAGGATAACAGCAAGCTCTTCAGCACACAAGTCAGGCATCTGATATTGTTCACAATCTGCTAACTTTATCTCATTCAATACTGTATCATCCGTTAGTTCAAGATTCTGTTATAGGGAAAAACAGGAGAGAGGAAAAGAGATCATTTAATTCATTCTTGAAATGTTTACTGATTATTTTATATTGTCTTTAATCCCCTAAATTACAGCAAATACAGTGCAGTTTAAAAAAAAATTGACACCCATACTGACACTCCACGGTAGCTGCATCCTGCTCCTCTTTGCTCTTCCCTATCTGTCCATCTACACGTAATTTTTCCTCCATCTACCTTACCAAATCAAGATGCCACCTGGGATGGGTGCAAGAGGCCTATGACACCTAATCTGAAGCATATAAAGGAATGTTTGCTGCCTTCTCTTTTTATCACAGAAACATGGACTCTCTTCAATGGCAGATGCTCTATTCTACTATCAGCCCATGCCAATTCTCATCAGTCATGATAAGGACCTCTACGGAACACTTCTAGTGGATCACTACAAATTTGAACACTGACACTTTTGTCATGCAATGTCAAGAAATGGGGAGCACTGGCTTATAACACTAGGAATCAACAACAGATCCCATATAATGTTGGATTTGTGACTCTGGGATAAATAAAGCCTATACACAAACATCTTCCATAGGGTAGTAGTGCTCTATAGTGGAAAGAATATGGGACTTGGAGTTAGAGGCACTAAGCTCCAGCCCTGACTCTGGCATTTATTACCTTACGACCTTAGATAAGTAACAACCTCTCTGAGCCACATTTTCCTTATCCTTAAAATGAAAAGATTGGAATAGAAGATTCCTATGTTCCCTTCCAGTTCAACATCTATAATCCTACGAAATGGAGGGCTGCGGAAGGGAAAGGGAAGACTGCATGAAGAAAGAGAGGGAGGAGTGCCTTTATGGCACAGATAAATGCTGAAAGTCAATGAAAATAAAAGAATTTATTCTGTATACAAGGAAGGATAACTGATGAGCCAGGCTAGAGATGCTATCTTTGGCAACCTACCCACTGATGACTCAGAGGAATGTGACACAAATTATAAAACCAGTGAAAGAGCCCATAAATACTTTGTGAAAACAATGAAGTAAGAAGTATAAGTTTTTAGATACTGTCACCAGTAGAAGGGAGACAAGGACAACGCCATAATGAACATAATGAGTTTGTAATTAGTTTGTTTTATTCATTTCCACCTGGGAGAAAGTATCTGGATAGACTGGTAACACTATATTAATTAGAAACCACAGTGAAGTTAATAAAATACCACAGTCTCCATTCTTTCTCAGAGTATGCCAGAGAATTAAAGAAAAAGATGATCTTTCAGAAGTCTTAGATAAAGTAAAAGCTAGGTCTACATTTCCTGCTACCAAATTCAGTGTTCTTCTGCACAGCATTCTGTGATTGAGAGTGTTAGGCTTGGAAGGGTCAGTTATGACCAACTGGCTTCCCCGCTTACCTTTGTTAAATTCTCCAGAGGAGTAGGTGCTGGGCTAAGCTCATCATGCAGAAGGTTGTCCTCTCTTCTTCGTACATCTAGAATAAGCTGTGCCACATAATTTTCCTGAAACCGAGTCCTTTTCCCCAAAGCTCCTATTTAAAAAAAAAAGATTTAATGATTTAATTGCTACTGAGCATGCTACCCAATTATTAAAAGATCATCAAAATGTTTTGCTTTATACAGCTGTAAAAATATCCTCCAGGCCAATAATTCTTTTTTTTTTTTGGAGGGGGAAAGGCCAGGTAATTGGGGTTAAATGATTTGCCCAAAGTCACACAGCTATTAAGTGTCAAGTGTCTGAGGCCACATTTGAACTCAGGGCTTCCTGACTACAGGGCCGGCACTCTATTCACTGCACCACCTAACCTGCCCCATAGGCCAATAACTCTCAAACTTTATTCAACAAACATTTACAGGAGGCAACAAATCCAAATGACCATCAAGTCTATCTCATACTCATACTGCTACAGTACAGACTTATGAAATATTTAAATGATACAAGAAAATAAAAGATTCAGAGTCAAACGATCATCTGATCAGATTTAGAAGAAAAGAGCACTTGAGGCTTCTTCATTTTATACAGGAGAAAACTGAGGCTCACAGAGTTTAGCTGATTTGCTCAAGGTAACGCAGGTGGTAAGGAAGCAGCAGAACCAGGACATACATCCAGGTCCTCTAATTCCAAATCTATTTCTTCCTTTCTCCCACTGTGTTACGACTTCTCTGTGCCAATCAGAGCAAGATGGAGAAGGAGAGAGAGGAAAAGGGATAAAAGGTTTCCATTAATTCTAGTGGCTTCGGTGGGGGGCGGAGTCAAGATGGCAGCACAGAAGCAGCAGAACTCCGTAGCTCTCCCCATAACCACCTCAAATATCTATAAAATATGACTCTAAACAAATTTTAAAGCTCCAGAACTCACAAAATGACAAAGTAACAAAGCTCCCACAGAAGGCAGCCTGGCAGGCAGACGGGAATGGGTTCATCGCAGCACTCTGGGAGCCCAGACCAGCACCATATGAACCCAGGGCTGGAGCCCTGGGGCCACTGGAGGAACAAGCCACAGCTGGAGCGCAAATCATTGTGGCGTTTTCCAGAATTAGCAACCCATATAAAACAAGGACTAAGTGGAAGGACAGTGGAACTGGGATAAATTCGGGGGAGAGGGTCTGGCCAACTGCCCCAGGGCTAGAAGAGGCTGAAGCAGAGGCCCTGCAGCCACCTCCACGTGGCTGCTTCAGAAGCTCCCGGCCTGCAGATTGCAGGGGGGCCAAGCAATCATTCAGAGGCTAAGTGCTCTTGCCTTGAGCTGCCTGGATCGGGGTCGCAGTCTTGGATGGTGGTCTTGAAGTGTGTTTTCAGTGAGCCAAAGCTGGTGGGGGCGGCAGAAACGGTGGTCTCCTAATAGCTCTGGCAGCTGCGAAAACCCCAGCAAATTGGGACTGAGCTCTCCCCTCTGAAAGCAGAGTTCTACTGAACCTAAAAGTCAAGTAACTGACTGGCAACAGTAGGCAAAAGAAGCAAAGCAAACCTAGCAATGCAACTTTATAATTCTTTTTTGGGGACAAGAAGGATCAAAGCATGGAACAGGAGGAAGACAACACAGTCAGAACTCCCACACCAAAAGCTTCCAAGAAAAATGTAGACTGGTTACAAGGTACAGAGCAGCTTAAGAAGGATTTTGAAAACCAAATAAGAGAAGTGGAGGAAAAATTGGGAAGAGAAATGAGAATGATGCAAGAAAATCATGAAAAGAGAGTCAACAACCTGACTGAAGAAAATAATACCTTAAAAAATAGATTAAAGCAGTAGGGAAGGAGACAGTGGAAAAGAAATTATACACGTTGGAAAGAAAGGATAATTGAGGCTTTAAGCTTAGAGATGTGAGAGTATGAGGCCTTAAGTAGAAGAATCAGCCTCAGTAAGGGAGGTTATTTCTTTCTCTCCAAAGTAAGGGATATAAAAAATACATGAAGAGAACAAAGATGAAGATTTAGAGTTTTTTCTTAGTCTCAAAGACAGATGAACTATTTCCTTATCTAGGCTGCTAAAGACAATATTTCCCTATCTAGGGTACTAAAATATAATTAAAGTATATCTTAGTTTGCCTTTCTAAAATGAAATGCTAGACACTGGACTTCCAAGTGTGATAGAAAAACAGTAAAACATACCTCCTCAACAACATAAAAACACCAAAGGAGTAATGATGGCCCCAGGGGGCCGAGGGAAGCACTTCCAGTACTACAGACATTGACTCTGCTCCCACATAACACACTCAGATTCTGCTGATTACCACAACAGCCCAAAGGTTTCAATTCAATATATAGCTCTTACTTCCACACCTTTGAGTCTCTAGATAAACAAGGGTTCAGAATACTACAAACCCATATATCCCCCATTCCTATAATCAAGGTCCATAGAGTTCACTGCAAAATCAATAACCAATAGTCAACAACCCAATCTCCAAAGTCCAAGTTCCAACCAGATAATGGCATTTTTTAATCACTTCTAGTTAAAACTTCCACCCAAAGCCAGATAAGTAGCTCCTCAGTCCCTTCCCCTAACCCTGTATCGATAGTCAAAGTCTCTAGTAGCAGGCAAGACAATTCACACGTGCTACAACCCACATCTATAACTCCAGCCAACAACAGTCACAGATCACACCACAATCTCCGAGGCCACTTTTACAGCTCCAGCTTCCAGGCCACATTACCCAAGGCTCAAGACTCCAGCCCCTGGGGTCAGCCCCTGTCATGAGGCAGTAGACCTCAAACAGAACACTACCCACAAGTGTCAAGGCTACAGTTGTCATCTGGAATAAAGCCAAACCAATCCCCACTACCACGGCCACCCCTATAATGGGAGAACAAACAAATCGAAGAAAATATGTGGCAATTTTTCTTTACAATCCCACCATGAAAAATATCCAAAAGATAAAATTTCTTGAGAAATACAGATTAAAACTTACTAGAAGTGATCTAGGAAATATCAAATGATTAAATAAATTGGATGAAAATGTACTAAAGAAATTAATTAAAGGTTCTAGTTGGAGGATGGAGAAAAGGAATACATAAAGAGAAATTAGCAGGAAAAGAAACTCAGAGGAACTAAGAACATTAAATGAAGCAGCAAATAATATCCAGTCAAACAAAGATCAATAAATAACAAAAGTAAAAAAGAAGCTTACAACGATAACAAAACTTAAAGATCAGCCTAAGAAATGAAGTGTGAAATGATATAATTAGATGTTCAAATCTCACATTTGTTGAGACTCCAGAGGGAAGTGAAAAAAAAGCACTAGACATTAAAATTAAGAAA
>CM053581.1:178343917-178385159 GCA_028627135.1 Pseudochirops cupreus | reverse complement strand
AGAGGCTGGGAACTCTTCCTATATACTTCCGGCTGACCGGATAATAAAGACTCCAAGACCGAGGCCCAAGACGGCTATCCGGATCTAACCACTCAACGCGAGAGCCCTGGCTAGCCCAGTCGCTCAGTCCCCCTGCTGTCTGCAGGCTGCGGCGGGAAGCTGCAGAGCCGAGGTGCAAAACCTCTGCCTTTCACTTTTCCTTCTGGCCGGACTGCTTATCTCCCCCTTTCACAAATCCCATTCACAGCTGCTGTTAATCTGCTCACCTGAAGCTTCTCAGCTCTTCCCATCCAGCCGCCCCCTGGGGCACAGCCACGGCTTCAGGCCAGGCTGGTTTCGGTTGGCAGTGCTGATACGGTTCCTCGTAGCCGAGCTGACTTTAGTGGGAAGTATCTTTGTGTGCGTTTTGGAGTTCCAGGATTGGTTTAGAGTCCTATTTTATGGGTATTTTGGGGTGGCTATGTGAGAGCTGCGATATGTTGCTGCTTCTACGCTGCCATCTTGGCTCCGCCCCTAAAGGTTTTTTTTTAATATGCCACATGCTTCACTGTGACTGACTAAATATTCCTTTAAGCATCATAGTCTTATCATTGCCTTTTAGAAGTTAGATACATAAAACCAGGTATGATGTTGCACTCTTGTAATCCCTGGCTACCAAGGAACCTGAGGCCAGTGTATCTCTTTATTAGGAATTCCAAGTTGCAGTGTTCTGTGCCAGTCAGGTATCTGCACTAAATTTGGCACTGATATGGAGAGCTTCTGGAATCAGGGATTAGTTGCTTACGAAGGGGAAAACCAGTTCAAGTTGGTAAAGGAGGAGATCAGAGATCCTATGCTGATCATCAGTGGGATTAGGTCTGTGAGTAGCTCTTGTATTTCCAACTTGGGTGAAACCAGTCTTAAAAAAAACATCAGAAAACACAAACAATTCCCTTTTAAAACTAGATCGTTACTCACATCCTTTGGGAGCACATTTAGAACTCAAATCAGAATACTATTGCTAATTCGTAGGCACAGATGAGATACTTAGACTCTTTAATTTTCTTGTTTTGAAAAAAAGTGTTTAGTACCATATTTCAAGTGCTTTGAGATGAAAGTTGAATAAGAAATCAGTCATTTATTGAGTATCAAGCAGAACCCAGATAATTTCCAAGTTAGTCATCAGAGAGTGAAATATTATGTGATTAAAATGCATGTTTTTGTCTAAACTACATGTCTTATAAATGTGTAATGTGACTCTCTCTCTGATGCTGTTTATAGCTAGTGATTCTGCTTTCAAGAAAATAGTCTGAAATTTATGCTTAGAGCAGATAAGCTTTGACGTCAAGTCAAGTGGGTTAAGGATGAGTTTTCTCAATGTTGACTCTTCTCCTGTCACTTTCCATGATGTCAGTTTAACTTAGCTTTTTTCTTTCTTCCAAATTCTCTAACATTAGGGGATAAAGCTTGTAGATCCCCTACATTATAGTTTGTGTGGAACAAAGAGAGATAACTGTCTGTGTCTGACCACGTTAAGAGGGTATCCACTGGGTTCCAATATCCTGGATTCTAAAAACATATAGCTTTTTATTTATTTCATATATTTATTTATTGCTTGTAGGAAAGGAAATGTAAGGGCTCCGGGACCCTACCTCTTTACCTTACTTTAAGAAAAATAAAATCTGAGGGACATCCTTTATTTTTTGAAAAATACATTTTATTGATGCCTCTTGTCTTTACATTACAGTTTAAATCCCTTGCTCTGGATTGAAGCCTTCCTTCAGACTAGGAAAAACAATTAAGCAAAGATGTCTGATACAATGATTACATCTGGCAGTGTATATAATAGTATTTCTTACTGCTCCCTTTCTGTTCTGCTATGAGGAGGGAGGTCCATTTCATTGTTCGATCCCTAGGACCTTCATTGGTTTTCTTATTACTCAGAATTTGACATCCTTTGAACAGTCTTTTCATTTATATTTTGGGAACCATTGTTTCCTTAGTTTTGCATATTTTGCTCAACATAAGTTCATACAGATTTCCCCTTGTTTCTCTGAATTCTTTGTTCATCAGTTTTTCTGTGCAATAATATTCCATTGCATTCATGTTATTTTCTCAGACATTTCAGAGTCAAGAGAGAACCCTCCTTTGTTAATCCCAATACCTTCATGCCTAAGTGAATTACAAGAAACATCTTCAGTCCATTCCTTGCTTTCAAGATGATTTTTTTTTCTAAAACAAATAGTAGAATAAACACTGGATTTTGTAGTTTGAGGATTCTTGTTCAGTATTTGTGTGACTGTGGGCAAATAATTTCCCTTCTCTGGGCCTCAGTTTCCTTATCTGTAAAATGAATAAGTTGAGCTAAATGATCTCTAAAGTCTGTTAGTTCTAAATGCTACGATCCTTTCCTGTAACTTTTATTCATGCATCCATCCATCCATTCATTCACAATTGTTTGTTTAATGTCTGCTATGTAATACAATAACCTCTCAACTTCCCCTCAGATTACTTTCTTCCCTGATAAGTAATTCTGCAGTTGAGTGATGGAAAGAAAGCTTTTTTTAAAAAAAGGTAGGAGACACTTTAATACATTCATGACAGAGAGGAAGAGAGCCAGTTGTCTTAAAGAGAAGCTGGAGGGGGTGGCTAAGTGGCGCAGTGAATAGAACCCTGGCCCTGGAGCCAGGAGGGCCGGAGTTCAAATACGGCCTCAGACATTTAACACAAAACCAGCCGTGTGACCTTGGGCAAGTCACTTAACCCCAATTGTCCCTCCAAAAAAAAAAAAGAGATGGCAGAGAAAGGAGAATAGTTGGAGTATGCTGGATGTTTCTGTGTGTGATATTCACTGCAGCTGTTTCTTGTGGCTCTTGCACTGTGGCAGAAGAAATCTTTCATGTGGCAGCCTGGGACACTGGCTGCCTTCTCTTCCACATTTATGGCCCACAGAGCACTTTCCCCCCTTACTGTGATAATAGGGATCCCTGAGGAGGCATGGGAAGGCAGCTAAGGATGACAGATTAGGAAACCACGTCCTATGTGGACAAGTTGAGCTAAATGGTAATGGTTAGCCTAGAAAAGAGAAGGCTTGGGGAATAGAACATAACTGCTGTCTTCAAATATTTGAAGCTCTGTCATATGAATGAAGAAATAGACTTATTTTGTCTGAGTCCAAAAAACAGAACTAGGGGCCACTGCATGGAAGTGACAGGGAGGCAGATGTTACCTCACTACGTAAAAGACATTTCTAATTCATTAGAGTCGTATGCATTGGGGAAAAAACAAAAGTTGGGTGAGTGTCTCTTGAGGAATAGAAGGCATTCCTGCATTGTGTGAGAAGCTGGACTGGATAAAATCAGTGAGGTTCAGAAACTGGGTTCAAATTTCAGCTCTGTCACTTACTACTTGGGTGTCCTTGGGCAAGGACTTTATCTCCTGGGCCTCAGTTTCTTCATTCGTAAATTGTGAGAGATAGATTAGATGATTTCTAAGGTACTTCCCACCTTTAAATCCATGACCCTGTAAATCATATCTCTGTGATGCCTTCTAATCTGCAATATGCTGGTTGCCCCTGGTCAGGAGTGGAGGACTTTGTTAGTTAATGAAGAGATGGTTGTCTGTGTAAGACAGCAAAATTTCTATGTTACTGTTTTATTTTTTAATGAAAGATGTCTCATCAGTGAGATTCATGTGATCACTTTACAAATAATTTTTTTTCTTTTAGACCAAAGAATTTTGCAGAGTTGTTTTGAGTCTGTTGGTTCTAGATGGTGAATCAATCTACAGTCTGACTTCTAATCCTGTGTTGCTGTTATTAGCTCGAGTAATACTGGTGAACTTAAGACATAAATTCTCCAGTATCCAGGTAAGATAAAAAATACATGTAAGTTATTTCCCTGGTGGCATTTAGTAGGTACCAACATTAGACTATTTAAATGGGAATGAAAATGCTAATATTTCCTACCTCGAAGGGTTCTTATGGGTAAACCTTATAAAGTATTAGAAAAATGTTAAATGTTCAGTTCAATTCAACCAATATTTATTATGTTCCTTCATTTGCCCGGTATTGGGTTAGGTGCAAAGACAAAAAAGAAACAAAGTCTGCCCTCAAAGCAGCTTATATTTAACTGGGGTGGGAGGTACATTGTGTACATAGATAAACAAATATGAGATATGGGGGAATCAAGAAAGGCCACAGCATTCAAGTTGTTCCTTGAAAGATAAGCATTGGGCTCTAAGAGGCAGAGGTGAGGAGAAAAGCTATTCTGCTCATGGGGACAGCCTATGCAAAACCATGGAGGACCACCATAGAATGTCATGTACAATGAACAGTAAGTAGGAATGTGCATGGGGCAGTGATGTGGAATCACTAGAAAGATAGGCCACAGCCAGACTGTCAAGGAATTTAAATGTCAAATGAAGAAGTTTGCATATTATCCTGGAGACACCAAGGGATCCCCTGAAGCTTCTACAGCAGTAAGAGTGGCACGGTTGTACCTGTGCCTTATTAAATCATCCTGAAAGCATGAAAGCAAATCAGATGTTAACAAGAACTCTATGAGGCTATATTTGTTTATTTTGTTCATGAAATGATACCTAAGGAAATGGGTCTTTAAATTATGTTCTAGGTTAGGTTTATATTAATCAATAATTGGTAAACATTTATTAAGTGCCTGCTATGTGCCAGGCTCTGTGGTAAGCACTGGGGAAGCAATGAGGCAGAAGACAATCTGTGCCCTCGAGGAGTTTATGTTGAATTGAAGGTTATATTTAAACTGTGTGGAAACAAAACTTTAACTTTTCATAATATGTTAGTTATAGGTTCAAGCGTAAATCACTATTTTACTATTTTTACTATTACACAGTTGTGTTCAGTCTTTTTCAAATTGTTGTGAACAACAACATTCTGAAGAAGTGACTTTAATAAATTCAGGGAATTTAAGTTCCTTCTTCCTCGTGTCCTGATTTATTTTTGTGTCTTGGCACTGCATTAATACCAAACAACTCACATTTCTATCATGCATTGATGTTTCTAAGTGGTTTCCTCAACACAGTCCTGTCAGGGAGGCAGTGTGAGAATTATTTCCATTTTTTGAATGAGGAAGTAGAAGCTGAGAAAGGCTTATGTAGCTTGTAAGGGTCAGACAGAACTGATCTAGTTCCAAATCTGCTCTTTCATTAAATGTGACTGCTTTGTAATGGTTTGCAGTACTTTTGGTGTTTATTCTGGGCTGATGTTTAGACCTACCATTTAAGCTCTGGAATTTGAATATATATCTATTTATATACACACACAAACACACATGTGTTTGCATGCCTATGTGTATGTATATGTATATGTATATGTATATGTATATATGTATGTATGTATCTCTCTAGATCTGTGTCTGTAGAATTTGAGGTAGAGGTGTTCGATCTGTGATTCAGGAAACTCCTGGTGTAGAGATTGTAAAGCCACACATGGGCAGCTTTCCAGAGGACTGCTTCTGTGAACAGCTTTCAAGCTTCTGATTACATAGCATAACGAGCTCTCTATTTATTCAATAACAAATTAGAGCAAAACATTCACAGAAAATCAAGGTACGGCATTCATAATGTTACAGCTTATCACAGAAAATAAAAATACAGCATTCATCATGTCATAACTCATCAGCTTATCACTAAATTGGCCACATAGTTTTCACCAAAGTGGTCACATAATTTTTAACAAAGTACAGTCATTTTGTAACTCAGTCATTCAATCATCCTTAAGGAGGCTTGCCTCCTTAAGTACAAAAGTCAAAACCTTCCACCCGTGGGGTACAATTAAATTACAATTTCATTAATCATTACTCAATACCCTCTTAAGGAATAGTGGAAAGTACAAAAGCCATCCACTCCCAGGTCACAAGTAAATCACAATTTCCTTAGTCACTACTCAGTACCCTGTTTCATCAGTTACTACTCAGTATCCATGGAGAGGTCTTTTCTTCTTGACTTGAGGCAGGTAGCTCCTACCTGAATCCACCAAACTGTTACATGGGTTCAAAGGCAGATAGCTCCCACTTCCTTGTCCAGCTATCTGTGCAGTTCCTGCTCCTCATTGGAGCTCACAGTGTCTAGTCCATCTCAAATCCTTCACAGTCTCTGTTACTGGGAAGACAAGGCTTAATGAGGCCACAATAATATTCATACACATTAATAAAGCCACAATAACATTTGTACAAAATACCAGTACCACAGTCATTCTTCTTCAGTCTTCAGGAGCTTTGGCAGGCCGTTGGAAGTCTCGCCACCACAAGTTTAAGTTTTGTGTCAGTTCTCATTTCTCTTCTCAATTCTTCTCAATTCTCAGTTCAGTCTTCAGTCCAGCAGTAGCAGCCCAGCCTCCAGATGCTCACTGAGAGAAATTCTCTCTCTCTCTCTCTCTCTCTCTCTCTCTCTCCCTCCCTCCCTCCCTTCCTCTCCCCAGCAGCAGCTGCCCTGCCTCCACAATGCTTATCCCAAGAAGTTCTGACTGTCCAGCTTGTGCTCTTCCTTATATAGGTATTAGCTCCTCCCTGTTCAGCCCCTTCTTGTTATGTCAGCAACAGGGGTTTATACCTCCTGTTTTTTTATAGAGGCTTAATTTGAAACTAGGTGCTAAGTACCTGTCAGCTTGGCGATATGAAGGGATCTTCAAATTTCATTACTGTTACAGAGACTTACTCCACCAGCATAGTTTGATTCATCTCTAGACTAGTCTTAGTGAAGTATATGGGTACATTGACAGGTACACTGAGAGCTTCAGTGACTTGGCCATAATCATTCATGTAGTCACTGTGTGAATCCATATTCAGATTTCCCAATTTCTATATTGCCTCTCACTGAGGAATGCAGATGCAGAGTGTCTTAAAATGGGCTTTTCATTTATTTTAATGTGAAAAACCCTAGAAATGGGACTTAATCTGACTCTGTCAGAAGCCTCAAAGACAGTGGTTGTTAACTACAAGAAAACATTTCTAAAACATTTTAGTTTATAGATTGTAATGTTAACTCTTTTTTCTTCCTTGACTTTTGTTTTTCTCCTGACCAAGATATTCTTGATACCTAACAATAAAAGGCTACAATAGTTTGCTTGTTGAATGAACAGAATCCCAGTCTTCCTCTTCCCAATCCCTGCCAGCAGGTGGCAGGCTAAGTTAATAGCAAGCAGAACTGTGACATTGTCATCAATCTTTTAGTAAAATAGAAGTTTTTAAAAATTTTATTTTGTCGGCAGAACTTTATACCCTCTTCTCCATTTTGTATTAAAATACACATATACGTTTTTTTCGTGTTGGAAAAAATAGACCTGAATCCGTTGCAATTAGGAAACTTCCCAAAATTCTTTCAGTGTTCTGATCAAGGGGGGGGGGGGTTAATAAATTGTATCTTACAGTATTGTTTCAAATATTAAATGATTTCATCTACATGAGAGAGCTTTAAAGGACCATGTACATATCTGTCCTTGTTGCTATTAATCTTAAAGGGAGATTATAATAAGGTGTAAAGACTACTGAATTTGGCTTCAGGGGACCTGGGTTATATCCCATCTCTGTCATATCCTGTATGACCTTGGGCCAGTACTTAATCTCCTTGACTTTCATTTTCTTTAACTATAAAATGAAGTGGTTAAATTAGATGCCCCCTGAGATTTCTTTCATCCCTAAATCATGATTCTGTCATTATAAAATTTTAGTCGTTATTGTTTAAGGGTGAAAAAGGGTGAAAGAAATGCAGGACATACATGTTTTTAAAAAAAAGGAATGAAAATTACTTTTGAAAATTTAAAAAGAAGGAAGCCTGAGAGGCTTTATGTTTGAAATGTTTTTGAGTAAAATGTGACCAAATTGATGTATTCTCCTGGTTCTTTTCCAGAGTGATTTTAGGATGAGAATTTGTCAACTAACCACAACAAATACATAGAGAGTTTAGAAGAAATTCTCATCATTGAATGCATATCTTCCCCCAAATAACCCCTAAATGCAGCATTTGGAGTTTTCTGGGATCTATTTCCCAAGCCACTTAATTTTGAAAATTTTTGTTTATATTGTCTCTGTGTTGCATAACAAAGTGATGAAATATGTGGGTTTAACCTTTTGACAGAATCTCTTCCTAGTAGTCCTCTGAGTCATTTTGTTAGATAACACTTATTTCTTAACTATTGAGAGTGTAGTATGCATTTGAAAAAAAATCATTTTTGAGGGAAGTTATTTGAAGTATATGTAGCTGATCGGTTTAAACATTTGGGTTGATTTTCTAAAGCTTTCAGTGACCTTCGTCCTGTGTTTCATATTTGTGATATGCTTTTTTTTTGTTGTTGCTTTTTTGGAGGGCAATTGGGGTTAAGTGACTTGCCCAAAGTCACACGGCTGGGTTTTGTGTTATGTGTCTGAGGTCAGATTTGAACTCAGGTCCTCCTGACTCCAGGGCTGGTGCTCTATTCACTGCACCACCTAGCCGCCCCTGTTGTTGATTCTTTAATGGGCAAGTCATTTGATTTTCCTGTGGCTCTACTATCCATCCCTGTGACAAACCAAAACACTTTTCCCTGACAACTTCTCCTGTACGTGTTTTGCTGTTCCTCCATAGTATAATGTGAGCCCCTTAAAGACGCTGGTATTCGTATACCCAGCACTCAGTATATACCAAGCACTTAACAAATGCTTTTCATTCATTCTTTCATTCATTCGTGATAATTGTATGTTAACGAACTTTTCAGTAACTGTAAGCTGGCTGATAATCAAGATTGGATCCTTTGTCGTATTTGTATCCCCTGCACTGCCTGACATATAGTAGATGCTTATTGTTGATTGATAAATTGATTGCTCAGAGGTGACATTTATCATATTGCTCTCTGAATTAATTTATTGAGTACATGAAATGACAGTGTAATCGAATATGCTGTCAACAATTGGCCAATAACCTTGAATCATGACCCATTTATTTTATTAAAGAGCAACTACTTTGAGCTTTGTTTTTGAGTTCTAGGATGTTTGCTTCAAAGAATACACCCTCTGTGGTCCTCTAAAATGTAGAAACTTCTGAATCATTTGATATGTTAATTGATAAGAGTATGAATTGAGAAAAGACCATCTTGGATCTAGACTTAGGCTATGTTTTGGGGCTAAATGAATAATCTGTGTAGAATATGGATTTAAACCCCTGTGTAGAAGAGTAGTTTCTTATGTTGATAAATACAGTCATTGGCTTCAAGGAGAGAGTTAGAAAGAGTGCTATTGATAGTCTCTATCAGCTTTCACGTACTCACACCTTCTGCATTCAGTATATTTGCACAAAGAAGATCTTTGAAAATGTGTATAGCCGTGGTGGCGCCTGAACATAAAAATGTCACCAATACTTAGAATTTGTATTTTTGTAGCTGAACAATGATTTCTTGTCATGTGGATTTTAATGACGTTACTCTGAACAGAAAATTCTTCCCTCAAGTTGGTCTTAATTAAAATGTCCTTGGAGGCAGAGCATATCTTTCTCCATTGGAAACTAACTAGCTGTGAGCTTCAAAAAATGTAATGTGAAGACATAAGGCTGCCATATGACTTTTTTTTTTCTTTCAAGTGAGATTAATGGGGCAGTAATGAGTGAGCAATGCAATCTTAAGTTCTGTCAGTCATAAACCTTTCATTGGTAACTATGGTGAGCATTATTTGAAAGAAGATACTATTCACTATCATCAGTACAATGGAATAAGTCAACATGTCAGCCATCCAGCTTGGACTTCATGTTTTGTTGGGTTTAAGAAAAAAGCTTTCTCAGTTTCCTTGCAGTTGCTAAACTTCTCTTGACTTTGGTTTAAAGTCGTCTCTCATTAGTTTTGTGACTTTTTATGTAGATATCATTCTTTGTTTGGCTTTTCCTCTTAAATGAAAGCTGACCATTCTAGCTCATACATGACAGTTCCTAGGACTTAAACTCAGAGATTTCTCTAGTTCCATTACTAAAATAGGGTTGATTTTGGTGTGGTTCTCTGGACAGGCTGATTGGTGCGTCATGACCTAACCTATTATTTGAAAACAACCTCTCTGCTGGATATTGTGAAGAGTAGCCACAATGCAGGAAGAAGAAAAACTGTAGATACTTAATAGAAATTCATAATAGATAAAAATCCAAGAAAGCAGTTTAGCAGTAAAATCCATGACCTCATTGTTTACACACAGATGCATAAAGTATGTGTAATATGCAAACTAAGCCAACTATTTTAATGCTGAAAAGCAAATCTGACCTCATGGGTGCTAGGGAATCATGGTAGCTATTGATGGAATATGGCTTTGGAAGGACATCCCTTACCCATATAGTTGAGACAGTGCATGATTTGTAGAAAAAGGTCACCTGGTTTATAATTTGGGACATCAATTGGGACATCATTTTTTTTGTTGTGAACTTGACAGATATCAATAAACATAAACATTTTCAAAATTCAGATGAAATTGCATTTCTGTTAAAGTTTTTCAAATATTATAAAGTAAATTTGTCATGATACTGTCATGATGGTGCCCTGCTTGTCTCTGTCCCCTTTTGAAGTTCTTTAGTTTTCTTTTTTGTATTTTTAAATGTTTCGTTTGGGTTCCTGGAACGCTTTACTAGTTTGCTTGTCTTTCTTGCCTAGAGGCCATGCTAATTTTTCTCTGTATGGTTCCAGTTTTACTATATGTACTGCCAAAGTAAGCACTATTCTGCTCTTACACTGGATCAGTTAGTCGTCAGTTCTGTCATTTCTCCTTCCAGAACATTTTTCATGTCCCTTATGTCTGCTCACACAGCCTCTACCCTAGTTTAGGCCATCCTCATCCCCCAACAGCACTGTTGCAATAGGCTTTTCATTTGTCTCTGTTTAATTTATGGTAGTGATGGGACATCCAAATGGAGCTGGCTCATAGGCAAATAGAGTGCATGTTAAAAATCATGGCAGTGCATAGAGGTTTGATAGTAATATCCACTGGAATCATCTAATGAAGAAATTGAACTTGTTTAATCTGAAGATCAGCCTGGAGAGCGACATGAATTAGATTTAAGCTTAATGTAAGGAAAACTCCCCAACAGTTAGTACTGTCAGTGGAATGGTTTATCTCAAGAGACAGTGGGTTCTTCCCTCTGGACTTCTTCAAACAAGGTCTTCATGACCACTTGTTATATATTATTGAGGGAATTCTTCTTCACATATGACTTTTGAGAGTTCTTCCAGCCCTTAGATTCTGTGATTTTGTGAGTTTAACAAACTTGGTTAGTGTATTTAAATCTAATTAAAAATTGTATTTAAATGAGTCTATAGGTATACCAAACATATTGGTATTTTGAAAACTGAATATTTCATGGGGTGTGGATTTTTCTGAATTGTGAATGTATTTCAGCTTATTGACTTTATTTTTTTTCTCTTTTAGACCTTACCATGGTGGACCTTAAGATGTGTGAACATTCATCAGCAGTTGTTAGAAGAGCGCTCACCTGAGCTCTTCAGCCTTGCAAAGACCAGTATTGAGCAAGGTATGTGTTGAAATTTTCATGTGGGTTAGCGTAAAATTTCAGTTGAAATGGTTTGTGTTTGTCAAGTTGTAACTTGTGATTTAAAATCTGATTTTTTAAAATGTGTTTTTATAATTCTGATGAAAGTATCAAAATCATAGAGTTACATGTGCTTAACTAGATGTTTCTGAGAAAGGTAAATGACCAAAAACCAAGTTGGTAGTTTGGGATTTGGAAAAAAAAGTAACGGTTCTGAATAATAGTCTGAACAACAACAAAACCAAATAAACATACATTTGTAGCTATTCACATTTTTCTGGATCTCATCTAGAATTTTCTCTTTATTTAAAAAACTTTTTCTTGCTTTCTTTTGTGTTTATGTTACCAACATTTATATTACCAACAGTTAAAAAAAACCTAAGATATTGAAAAATCAGATGGTATATGCCGTTTTTCATACCCGGTGTCCCATACCTCTGCCAAGAAGGACTGGGGAGGTACCTGTTGTTTACATTTAAAAATGAAAAATTAATTTCAACACCTACTTTTCTCATATTAGCTTAATAGTTACTTCTCCTGTATCCCCATCCATTTCATGTTCATTAATTTCTACCTTCCTATATACATTTTAATTTTTAGGTAATGGTAGTCGTTGTGAATATATAATGTTATGTCTGGTTTTGTTTGCTTTCTTTAAATTGCTTTACTTTAATTATTTCCAGATTTTTTATATTTCTTTTATGTTTATTGTTTTTGAATGTTTTGCGGTTTTGCATTTTATTGATATATCATAGTTTATTCAGCTATTCATATCTATTATTTCTTCACTAATCCTTTTAGTGGATTTGTCATATTGATGGCTCCTATTATAGTTTTCTTTATTTCTCTTCATGCCCTGTTAACCTAATTGTTGACTTGTTTGGTTTGTATAAATTTAACATTATTGTATATTATTTCAATTTATTTCACTACTTTTCTGCTTTTTTTTTTTCTTCTTACAATTGTCTGGCTTGGATTCAGCCTTTGTTAATACTTCCTGCATGATCTTGGGAAAGTCACTTCATTTTTCTCGGATTCAGTTTCTTCATCTGTAAAATAAAGACAACTTCTTTGGGTATTCTGTATTATTCTGTGATGTCAATGAGTTTATTCAAACTATTTTGTAGCTGTTCTTTTTAATAGGAAGATTCAGAACATTCACGTTTTGATTGATCCTGTCATTTTGATTTTTTTTCTTTTTTTATTCTTAATCTTATCTTCTGGGAATAGTTCAGTTAAATTTTCTACAGTAATTTCCACTGCTAAAAGAAATGAATAAACATCCCCTTTTGATTAAAAAATAAAAGTTTCATTTTCAGGCTATCAATTCCTTTTATTCTTCTTTCTCTCTGACTTTTTTTTTTTGGAAGATGGGACTGTTGTAATTATTTCTTGCCATTTTAAATGCCTTATTTATAACCCTGAATATTTTTGAACTCTTCATATTTTCTTTAATTATAATATATACTTTTATTATGAATTGATTTGTTTACTAATAGTTCTTTGTAAATACTTAATATCCCTAAGTAAAAATAATGACAGACTTACTATAATGGACTCTTTTCATTGATATCTCGTCCTTAGGTCTGAAATTCTCCTCTGATTATAGGGATCTTTGACATTGTGGACTTTTGAAAAATGTTAGAGTTTTGTTATTTTTAAGTATTTTTTTTTCCTGGCCCCAAATAAAATATTCAAATTAGAAGCTTATGTAACTTTTGCTGCTTTTCGGTCTTGTATATTTTTCATCAATTCCTCTTCCTTTATCCTGGGGTAATGACTCCTCGTTGAAAAATCTGGGAAGATTTTAATGGATATAATATTTATCAGAGAATCATAGATTTAGACCTGGAAGTGCCTGTGGATGCCATCTAGTCCAGCCCCTTTATTTTGCAGTTAATGAGCTGAGGATTAGAGGGGTTAAATGACTTGCCCAATGACAGGAATTTAGTCCTCTGAGTTCAAACTCAGTACTATTTCTGCTATGTTCTGTTGCTTCCAGTTTATTTTTTCTTAACTTTCTTGACTCATTTATAATTCTTTCATTGTCATAATTTTCAAATGCGATAATTTTGTGTCTTGAAAAGTTGAGTTTTGGATTTCAACATGGGGAGGTCAGTGACTTTTTTCTCTATTTGCTGAGTAATTCCTATTGTTCATTTATTCATTCAGGGAATAGTTTCTGATTACTTCTTTTAATATGGTGCCAAGGTTTTTTTTTTTTCTTTTACTCTCTGGGATCCCAATTAATTTAATGTTTGAACTTCTCAACTTATCTTTGAAGGCTGTATTTCATCCCCTATTGTCATTGCTTTTCAAGTTCTCTGACAATCTGTTTATTTACTGTGTGGCCAGTCAGTTTTCCAGTGTACTCTTGGAAAGAGCACTGGTTTTGGAGTCTGAGAGGTTGGTTTCAAATCTCAGCTCTGTTAATTGTGTGACTTTAGTCACACAGTAAACATTTATTAAGTGCCTACTATGTGTCAGGCACTATTCTAAGCTCTGAAGATACAAAACCAGGCAAACGCTTCACTACTGTTAAGGAGCTCACAGTCTAATATGGGAGACAACATCTATGCATAAACAAGCTACATACAGGATAGATAGAAAAAATTAACAGAGGGAAGGCTACTAGCATTAAAAGGGCGAGTCACTGAACCTCTATGGCCTCAGTTTCCTCATCCATAAAATGATGATGTTGGCCTAGGCAGGACTTCATAGGTCCTCTCCAGTGCTAAATCTCTATTTCTGGGATCTATGATCCTATTCTTTTCTCTTGGAGTTTTGTTCTGGATTTCTCCTACAGTGTGGTCTTTTTTTTTCTTCCTATCAAGAATGGTTCATTTACTCATTTCCCTAATTTGTCTGTTAGTGTTGCCCCTCTATCCCCTCACAGAGGCGAGCTAATCCTTGCTCCCCCTAATAGCCCTTCAACTACTTAAGGAGAAATATTTCCCCTAAATCTTTCCTTCTCCAGACTAAACATCACTAATTCCTTCAGTTGAGCTTTAATAAGGCATGCACTAGAGACGCTTAAACATTCTGATTACCTTCCTCTGGACACTTGCTAGTTCATGGTTTCTTAACCTGGAATCCACCAAAGTAGATAGATTTCAACAGGTCCATGAATGTGTATGGGAAGAAAATTATAGCTTTAAAAAAATCTTTTATTTTTAACCAGGGACTGAAGTTTATAATTTCCTTTATTATTTAAAAATATTATTCTTAGAAGGAGGTCCATAGACTTACCAGATTGCTCATGGGATCTGTAGCACAGAGAAAGATAAGAACCTCTGCTGTAGTTTATCAGTGAAATTCCTAGTGTGTGTCATCTTGAACTTAACCACAGATTGAGTCTCATTAGGACATCGTGCAGTATAACTGTTAACTAGATGGCACAGTGAGAGAGTCTTGGACCTGGAGTCTAGAAGACCTAGGTTCAAATATGTCCTCAAACATTAGCTGTGTGACCCTGCCTCACTTAACTGCCTGCCTAGGTTTCCTCAGTTGTAAAATGGTGATGATAATAACACTTACCTACCAGGGTTGTTATGAGAATCAAATGAGATAATATTTGTGAAGTGCTTAGTGTAATGCCTGGCACATAGTAGGTGCTATATAAATGTTAGTAGTTATCATTATTATTAATAATTATTACTGTAGCAATGCAGAGGATTTTGTGTAAGGAATTTTATTGATGATGGTATTCTCTTTTCTGGATGTGTTATTCTACAACTTCTACCAATAAAATTATGAGAGATTTTTTTAAAGCTTAGTTTTATATATAAACACATATGTTATACTTATAGAATTTAAAAACACATTTTTTACATCTTGTTATTATGAACAAAACATAGAAATCTTGAACGATGTTTTTTTGAGTATAAAGTAAAATTTGGCACATTAGTTGCAAAACTATTTTGCTTGTCTGTTTCCCAGACAACCTCCTTCTGTTTCCTTTTGTGTATTTAAAAAAAATACTTTGATGACACTCTTATTCGTTTTTTTGGGGGGAGGGTTTGCTCTGTCTCACCCTCTTCTACCTCTCAATAGATGTGCCATCCCTCCCTCAAACCTTCCCATGTAACAAATAAGCATAATAAAGCAAAATGAATTCACACGATGCTCTTGTCCCCAAATACATGTCTCATTCTGCACATCTCTTTCAATAGGTGGCAAGCATATCAGGTCATTGTTCCTCATGGTTAATCGTTGCAATTGATCAGAGTTCTTAAGTCTTTCAAAGTTGTTTTTCTTTATAGTGTTATAATCATTGTATACATTTTTCTTCTGATTCTCATTTCCCTCCATATCCATTCAAAAAAATCCTTTCACTTTTTTCTGAACTTGTCCCTTTTGTCATTTCTTAGGGAATGTAATGTGTCTTATTAACTTCATATATCATAATATGCCTAGCCATTCCGTAGTCACTAAGGTACTCCCTTAGTCTAATTCTTTGCTATAACAAAAATTTTGCTGGGAATATTTTTGTGAGTATAGATCCTTTCCCTCTTATTTCTTGTGATATCACTGGGTCAGAGGGTATGCACAGTTTAATCACTTTTTAGGTATAGTTCCAAGTAGATTTTCAGAATGGCTTGAGCAATTCTCAGTCTACTGTCATTTATGTGTTGGTGAATAGTTCATTTCTTTTTTTTTTCTCCCCCCACACTTAATAGTATTTTATTTTTTCCAGTTACATGTAAAGATAGTTTTCAACATTCCCTTGTATAAGATTTTGAGTTCCAAATTTTTTTTATCCCTCCCTACCCTCTCTACAAGACAGCATGCAATCTGATACAGGCTATACATGTACAATCATATTAAACATATTTCCACAGTAGTCATGTTGTAAAAGAAGAATCAGAACAAAGGAGAAGAACCATAAGAAAGGAAAAAAAAGAGAAAATAGTGTGCTTTGATTTGCATTTAGAATCCATAGTTCTTTCTCTGGATGTGGATAGCATTTTCCATCACGAGTCTCTTGGAATTGTATTGTATTCATTGCATTTTTGAGAACTAAATCTATCAAAGTTACTATTGCATAGTGTTGCTGTTATTGTATACAATGTTCTCCTAGTTCTCCTCACTTCACTCAGCATCAGTTCATGTAAATCTTTCCAGGTTTTTCTGAAATCAGCTTGCTTATCATTTCTTATAGAACAGTAGTATTCCGTTACATTTGTATACCACAATAGTTCAGCTGTTCCCCAACTGATGGGCATCTCCTCAATTTTTAATTATTTGCCACCAGAAAAAAATGTTTCTATAAGTACTTTTATACATATAGGTCCTTTTCCCATTTTTTATGATCTCTTTGGGATACAGACCTAGCAGTGGTATTGATAGAACAAAAGGTATGCACAGTTTTATAGCCCTTTGGGCATAGTTCCAAATTGCTCTCCAGAATGGTTGGATCAATTCACAACTCTATCAACAATGCATTAATGTTCCAGTTTTCCCACATTTTCTCCAACCTTTATCATTTTCCTTTTTTGTCATATTAGCCAATTGGATAGGTGTGAGGAGATACCTCAGAGTTTTTTTAATTTGCATTTCTCTAATCAATAGTGATTTAGAGCATTTTTTCATTTGACTATAGATGATTTAAATTTCATCTGAAAACTGCTGTTCATATCCTTTGACCTTTATCCTTTATCAGTTGGAGAATGACTTATGTGAATAGTTTCTTTCATAGAATTTCCTATCCAGTAGGGATCTTGGAAGACCATCTTGTCCATTCCCTCTCTCCTGCCACTCCACATCTCATTTTTACAAGTGAGAACACCAAGGCCTCGATAGTTTCATTTCATTGATAATATACAAGATAGGTGTAGATAGCTGTGATTTGTTTTGTAGAAAGGAATAGCTAAATTCAAATGCTGGCAGATCCACTGTTGTTTTGGGATGTAATAAGAAACATGTTTCAGAAAGGCCACTGTAGAAATTAAATTTCCTTGCTCATCTTTGTAAGTATGATGGAATATTTATTTGATCAGAGGCTCTTATTCTTAGAATGTAAAGCTTTCTGTCTCCCTGTGTCATTTGTGGTTTCTTCTTCTAGCAGCTGTGGCCTTTGTCAGTTTCTGGGTAGAAGAAACAACTGTAAGGAATTCCTAAATATCAAAGCTTGTGGGCTTTTTTGTCCTAATTTCTAGGGAATTGATTTTTCATAGTCTTTTCCTGCCATTTGAAACAAGTTGTAGCATATATGAAAGAAGGAATGAGTATCTTTTCATTTTGAGAAGGAACCTCTCTCGAGCTGGTGTTTGTTGAATGCACGGTTGTTGTATGACAGGTGACCTACAACATTGTTATCAGTCCTTCTGATTGTACGAATGTAGGAAAGTGTTGCACAGTCTTTGATGTAAGGATGGGATTTGTAGCTTGGAGGGAATCTTGAGGAAGTTCGGGGGAGTAGCTGTTGTTTACCTTTCCCATGTATTCTGTTGAGTAGTTTATTTGAATATAAGGTATAGCAAACTTTAAATGTTCTTTGGCGGGGGAGTATCATTTGCTGGGGGCCATAAATAAGGCCAAAGAATATGGAAATGGCACTTAGGAAAGTTGTGATGGCCAACTGGCCACGGACTAAGTTCTCACAGAAGAAGCGTGTGTGGGAGGTGATAGAACTTTGAAAGCATTCAGGGATGAATTGTCAAGATAAATAAAGGGAGGAACCAAGCAGTTGGGTAAAAAAGGGGAAAAAATGATGATTGAAGACCTGTAGTGAGGGGGAAAAAGTCTTCTGACAATTACACATTCAAAAGTGGAGTGACTGAAACAAGTCTTTGTAAACCATGGCACAAAAAGCTCATAATACAGCGAGCACAAGCAAAAGATACAGAGGAGCCTTAATAATGACAACTTGAATAATAAGTTGATTGAAGAACACATTATGGAAATAGTAACTGTGAAAGAGAATGAAAAGGAGACATAACAAAATTTCTGGAATGTGGGTAAAGTGGCCTTAAGGGGAAATATTATATCGTTGAGAAAATTAACAAAAAGAAAAAGAAAGGACTGATGACCTGAAAACATGCAGTTATAAAAATTAAAAAAAAAATCAATTCAAAATGGCAGATAGAGCCCAGGACTTTGAGTCAGAAAGATACAGGTGTGAATCCTGCCTCAGATACTTTGAGCAGGTCACTTAATCTCTGTCAGCCTGTTTCTTCATCTGTAAAACAGGATAAATATAGCACCTACTTAACAGGGTTTCTGTGCATATCAAGTGATGTGAGATATGTAAAGTACTTTATGAATCTTAAGGTATCTTTTAATTGTTAGCTATTCTTATTATTGATGTGTTCTCTCTTATTGGTGCTCGTTAAGTAAAGGCTAAACAATCACTTTTCAGGTCTGATGTAAAGTGTGTTCTTGTTTAGGTATGGGCTGGACTATATGTATATTTTGGCCTTTGAGGTATTTTCCAAGTAAGATTCTGTGATTCTTTTCTTCTTATAGTATAACTATTTATAGTATCTAACTTATTGGAGATACACACACACACACACACAGACATGCACACATCCCTTTCTTTCAAACCCTTTCAAATCCTTTTTATTTTGTTTTCAAGAGTCTAGACAAATACCATCTTATAAATCTTCATGTACATTTCTGGCCAGAAAACTATCAATTCTGAATTTTAAGGTGTGTTCCAGAAATACAAACCAGTTTTTAGACACAATCCTGTTAACCTGAATTGTTCACTTTCCAAGCCTTCCATTTAGATTCTTTGTCCTTTGTTCTCAATTTGAAGCACTTTTATTGGTATTTTGTCAAGGAACAATTCATTCTCTCTCTCTTTTTATTTTTGCTTTTTGGAGGGGGGAGGGCAGGGCAATTGGGCTTCAGTGACTTGCCCAAGCTCACATGGCTAGTAAGTGTTAAATGTCTGAGCCTGCATTTGAACTCAGGTCCTCCTGACTCCAGGGCTGGTGCTCTACTCACTGTGCCACCTAGCTGCTCCAGTCCATTTTCTCTTAAACAGAAAAATAGATAGGTATTCTTCCAACTCTTAATTTTTCTTATAATAGGGAGACTGCCTTACCTTTTTGCAAACACAGCTTTTGATTCCATGCTGGCAGAAACAAGAATGTAACCTTCAAGCTTTTGTCATCTTTCACCTATAATAGAGCAATGTCCTCCTAGCTAGTCTCTCTTCTTAAATTTTTTGCTTTTCCAGTCAAATTGTTATTCCTACAGCACAGGTCATGCTTCCTACTCAAAATGCTTCAGTTGCCTCTTGGATGAAATACAGTCTACTTTATTTGACATTTAAAGCCTTTCATAGTCTGGCTCCAGCTAACTATTTTTTACCCAACAGAATCAGAAAACATTTATTAGATGCTTACTAAGTCCTGCAAATGGAGAGATAACAGCTCTTAAAGATTCTATAGAATCCCATTTTTGGATAAGACCTAAGGATTCAACTAGTCCATCCTCTAGCTCTGTCCACTGTCTGTCTACTTTTTGCTTCAAACTTCTAGTGAAGGAGAACACCTCCCAGGGTTTCTTCCAGATAAAGACAATTTCCTCTTTGCACTTTCCTATTTCCCACCACATTTTCTTTACTCTAGAGTAGCCCACTTCTCACCACTTAAGCCAGTTCCTGATCCCTCTTTTTCCTTTAAAAATTTCTTTTTTTGTGAATTCACTTATCAATAGACATTTAAAGAAATAAAAAATAGGAAAGATGGTTGTATTAGAAACTGTGAACTTAGGTAGTGTTTTTCAAAACAGAAATAGTAACAAAATCACTGTTTGTACCCCCTTCTGCACTTTTTTTCCCCTGAGCATTTAAAAAGTGGTTTATTGATGCCTTTTTTCTCATGTCTACCACTAGTCAATAGTAGACTCTTCCTCCCCTGTAGAGCTTTATAGTTTATAGTCAAGCAAAAAAACCCCAACAGCTACAAAACAACAAAAACAACCATTGATCGTGTCTGCAAGACATAGCCAATTCTGTAGCGGTAGTCTGTCATCTCTGTGCTGTGAGATGTTTGGTTTGCTTCCTCCTCAATCTTTTGGTTTGCTTGGGGCTCTCCGGTCTTTCTTCCTCTCTCATTATCATTATTTATATTCATCACTTAAATTTTTCTTCTGGTTTTGCTTACTCTACTCTTTATCAGTTAATATGAGTTTTTACATACTTCTCTGAATCTGTCATATGTTTCATTTCTTATAGAACAATTAAATGACATTTATGTATGTATGCATGCATTTATATATGCATATATTTATATACATTCACACACATATGTATATTTTGTTCACCCATTCTCATTTGATGGGTACCTAATTTGTTTCCAGTTCTTTACTACAACAGGCACCACAATTAGCATTTTTGTGCACGTGGTTCCTTTTTCTCTGTCTTTGACCTCATTGGAGTACGTAGCTAATGTAGCGTTGCTCGATCAAGTGTAGTTTAGTGACTTTGGGGATATCATTCCGAATTGTTTTCCAGAATGATTTAGTCAATGCAGAGCTCCACCAACAGAACAATAATGTGTCCATCCTACTGTAACTCCTTCAGTTGTTCCGTTCTCCTTTTTGCCAGGCTGGTGGATATGAGTTGGAACCTCAGAGTTGCTTTAATTTGCATTTCTCTTATTGTTGGCTTAGAGCATCTTAATATGATTTCTGATAGCTTGCTTTTCTTCATTTGAGAATTTATTTGTGTCCTTTGAATACGTAGCTCTTGAGGAACTGGTCTTATTTTTATATTATTAATACTGATTCTTTATGGCTTTATCAATTTAATCAATTTACGGTGAAGATTTTTTTTCCAGTTGTTTCCCTTTTGATTCTAACTATTTAATAGGTTTGTAGAGAAACCCTTTCAGTTTTATGTAATTGAAATGACTAATTTTATCTATTTATGATAATTTTTATCCCTTGTCTTCCCCTAGCCATGATTTCATTTTCATGAAATGAAAAACATTTTCTTTCTTTGTCCTTCAATTTATTTGAATAGTATGACCTTTTTTATTTAGGTCAAGAATCCGTTTGGAAAGGTAGCATGGGGTAGTGAAGAGAGAGCCATCCTGGAAGTCAGGAAGATACGGGTTCAAGCTCTGCTAACACATACTGGCTGTGACATTAGGCAAATCACTTAATTTCTCAGTGTTCTAGGCAACTCTAATACTGTAAATTGTGGAAAAGGATCTGATCTGCATTGATAAAAAGAGTTTCCTTACCTGGGAATTCCCTTTATTAATGAATAGTTCTAGTCTCTATCCCTATAATGTCCATTTGGAATTTATTGTGGTTTATTGTGTAAGATGATATAAACTCACCCTTTGTCCAAGTCCTTCCAACAGTTTTTGTTGAAAGGGGGGAGTGCTAAACCCCTGTAATAGGGGTATTTGGTTTTATTGAATGCTATGTTGTTGTATTCATTTATTTCTTAGTCTTGCTTGCTTAATCTTTTCCATTGTTTAACTTTTCTATTTTTTATACTAATGCCAATGAGTTATGCTTACTACCTTATAGTATAGTTTGAGATCTGGTACTATTGTCTAGTCTTTTTTACCAGGCTAATTTTACATCATTCCTCATCATTCACTTTACCTTTCTTTCAAACTATATAATTCTGTCTCCTTCCATTGTAGCTTTGTCCAGGTTGTCCTCCTTGACTTGCCATGTTGTTCTTCACCTCTGCTTCTTAAATTCCCTAGATCCATTCAAAACTCAGCTCAAGTAGCACCTCTTTCAGTAGACCTTTCTTTGTCTCACCAATTGTTAGTGTTTCTTATCATTCTTCCCCCATTCTCCCAAGGCTTGCTATTTTGTGAGTGCGTGCGCACACACACACACACACACACACACACACACACACGATGATACTTTTCTGTCACGTATTTCTCCCTTCCACTCCTCTGGGGTGCAGATGGAGAATTCTGGAAAGCCTGAAGTGGAGGTGACTGTGTACCAATGGGCTAATGAAATAATACAAGTTAGATATTATCTTTTCCCAATAATGTGTGCTTATTCTGATAAGAAGGGAAAATTAGTATTATCTTCACTGTTATCTAAGCTATTACTTTTTAAATGAGTACTACTTTTAATGTTTAGTTTTAGAGTTGTCAGTTTCAAATTTATAGTTTTGCTGGTGCCCCAATTTGCTCTGTAATTTTGGTCAAATAATTTAGCTCTCCTCAAATTGTAATATTCATCAGTAATATTGGACTATTGATGCATCGCTTATGCAGAAGTAATAACTATGGCTTAAATTTTTAGAGCACTTGGTAATTTACAAAGTATTTTCACATGTATTTTCTTAGTGAGGTAGGCAGGTAGTACATGTATTTCTTATTCCTATTTTATTGATAAGGGTTGGAGAAATTAAGTGACTTGCCCAAATTAACCTAACCTCGTAATTTTGTAGCTGGAACTGGAACAGAGGACTTATGTGTCCAAATTGAGGGCTCTTCCCATGATATTATATTGCTACCCCAAATCAAAAACACTTGACTGCTATAAAACATTTATATAAATGAATGAAGATTGTTTTGTATTTCCTGCTTTATATTAGTTTGCAAATTTAGTACTCATATTGGTGTTTACACTTAGTTGAAAAAGACCCAGTTTTCAGTTTATATATGAAGCTGGGTAATGTTATATGTTTCCCAGTCAACACAGAAACAAATTTAGTGCCAAAAAGTTGTTTCTTAACAAAATCATGTCAGGATTATTGGGATATAAATTTGAAACTTTCAGCTAACTCCTATGCTTTCAAAATAGAAGTGCTGAAATGGAAATTAGATCTTATAATATGCTGGTTGATTTAGGTGGAGATAATTCATTTACATATCCAAGTGGTATTAATTTCTCATGTTCTTGTCTTCATATTTTCAGACTCCGCCTGTATATATCCTGACCTCTTGCCAGACTGCTTCAGCAGAATGCAATTAATGTGGCTGTCTTTCATTTCATCATTGAATATTAGGAATGTGTGTTGTTACTACTGTCCACAATAGGATTTAAGAAAGGACAGTTAAAATATGTATTTTTTTAAAAAACAGAAAAAAATAAAAACAGTCTAGTTGGACATTTTCCACAAGCATTTACCCAACTCCTTATTAAATTCTTTATTCTAAATTTACCAAACGTCATGGCCTAATCAGATTTCATCTAATGGATAGGAATTTGCGCTGAGAAACCTTTCTTAGTTGAATAATATTGAGTGTTTTAATGAATTTGTAAGCAGCAGTGTTTTTCAAGGAGTACATAATTTCATCTTTTCTTTAGAAGCACTTACTACAGTGGTTCTCAACCTTCCTAATGCCATGACCCTTTAATACTCATATGTGGGTGTATCTGCATGTGGGCAGACTCGCCTGGAGACGGATAGAGGAGCTGTGTCTCGGTTCCTAAGACCATCGGAAATATGTGTTTTCTGATGGTCTTAGGTGACCCCTGTGAAAGAGTTGTTCCACCCCAAAGGGATTGCGACCCACAGGTTGAGAACCTCTGACTTACTGCTTTATTATTTGAGTTTTGCTGCCTGTAAGGCTTATGTTGCGAAACAATCTAAATTTTACTTCACGTCTGCACAATTCTATTTGGCAGTCATTTTATCAGAAAGGAAGGACCCTTTCCATCATGTTGAAATCATGGTCTTTTAATGGCAGGCAGATTTCAGAACCCAATTATGCATTTGTCTTATTATATGTGGTTAGGTGCAGAGGAAAATTTGAAGTAAGGCAGGTCTGCTTGTATAAGAGCCTTTTATAAAGTTCTTTTGTTTATTAATGATGGTTCTGTCATAAGTACTTTCCCTCCAGTGCTTGAAGTTGTCACAAAGATTCATCATATTCTGTGTTCTCCATTTCCCCATTATACACTGAAGCAGAAATATCCAGCAACAAACTGAAAGAAAGCACAGAGAAAAGCAAGCATGGTACAGTAGGAAAACAGAAACCCAAACCACTGGATTTGGAGTCAGAGGACCTGAATTTAAATCTTGGTTCTGCTGTTTACATTTATTGAGGCAAATCATCTAATATCTGTGGGTCTCACTTTTCTCCTTAGGTAGGTCATTAATGACTTGTTCACTTTCTTTTTCTAAGATGGGGTTATTTGGCTATTCTATTTCCTCATCTGCTAATCTGGGTAATTTATATTGTTTTTGTAAATATTCATTGATTTTGCTCAGATTGTCAGATTTATTGGCAGATAATTGGACAAAATATTTCCTAATGATACTTTAATTTATTCTTCATTGATGATGATTTCACTCTTTTCATTTTTGATGCTCGGATATTTGGTTTTCTTCTCTCTTTTTAAAAATCAAATTAACCAATGTCTTATATGTCTTACTGATTTTTTCACAAAATCATATCCTAGTTTTATTTATTAGCTCAATAGCTTTCTTACTTTCAGTTTTATTAATTTTACCTTTTGTTTTCAGAATTTCCAATTTGATGCTCAATTGGGTATTTTTAATTTATTTTTTTTCTAATTTTTAAAAAATTGCATGCCCAATTCATTAATCTGCTCTTTCTCTATTCTGTTGATATAATAATTTAGAGAAATCAGTTTTCCCCTACAGTACTTTGACTACATGCCATAAATTTTAGTATCTTCTTGTTGTCATTATCTTTAATGAAATCATTGATTGTTTCTATGATTTGTCCTATAACTCACTTATTCTTTAGGATTAGATTATTTAGTTTCCAATTAATTTTTAATCTGTCTTTCTACTGTCCTTTATTGAATGTAGTTTTTATTGTTTTATAATATAAAAAAGTTATATTTAGTATTTCTACCTTTCTGCAGTTGATTTTGAGGTTTTTATGCCCTAATACATAGTCAGTTTTTGTGTAGGTACCATGTATTTCTGGAAAAAAAAGTATATTCCTTTTTGTTACCATTTAGTTTTCTCTAAAGGTCTGCCATATCTAACCTTTCTAATATTTTATTCACCTCCTTGGTTTCTTTCTTGTTTATTTTTTGATTGGATTTATCAAGTTCTGAGAGAGGACAGTTGGGGTCCTCCATTAGTTTAGTTTTGCTGTCTATTTCTTTCTGTAGCTCACTTAACTTCTTCTTTAAGAATTTGGATTCTATTTTAAAAAAATAATTTTTAGTTTTCACCATTCACTTCTATAAAATTTTGAGTTATAAATTTTCTCTCCATCCCTCCCCTCCCCCAGTCCAAGACAGCATGCAGTCTAATACAGCTCTACATATACATTCATATTTAACATATTTTCACATTAGTCATGTTGTAAAGAAGAATTAGAACCAATGGGAGAAACCACTAGAAAGAAGAAACAAAAGAAAAGAGCAAATAGTGTGCTTTGTTCTGCCTTGAGACTCCATAGTTCTTTTTCTGGATATAGTTTCCTTCCTTATCTCTTTTAATTATGTCTATGTTTGCTTTGTCTGACATCAGAATTATTTCAGCTGAAGCATAATAGATTCTGCTCTAATCCCTTACATTCAGTCTGTGGAATCTCTCTGCTTCAAGTGCATTTTTTGTAAACAACTGTAGCACCAATACTGTATTCACAGCACCTATAATGGCTATGAATATGCTGGTATAAATCTGAATTGCAAAATATAACAGACTCTCCACATGGAACATAGAACGAAACATTTATTCAACCACCAGAATGCCAAATTTCAACGCCAGAAAGCCAAGTCCATCATAGCAACAAAAAAATCCATACACAATAACAGTGCTGAAGGCACCATCATCCCCAAGCCTTCCCCTTCCAAGGGCCTTCCCACAAACAAACACTCACAATCCTAGCTGTCTGCTTCCTCTCTCTCCCTTAACTCTAACTACTCTCACTCTCAGCTTTGACCAACTTCCTCTCAGCTCTGCTCTACCCTTTCTGCTCTGCCCCTTCCTGTTTCCCATGAAAGATCTTCCCATTAAGCAAAAATACATTAGCAATACATCAACATATTATAGGATTCTGGCTTTTGATCCACTCTGCCATCTGCTTCCATTTTATGGGAAAGTTCATCTCATTCATATTCACAATTATGTTTATTAACTGTGTATTTCCCTCCATCCTATTTTTCCTCTTGTTTGTCCTCTCTCTCCTCTAACCTTTTCACTTCTCACCAGTGTTTTTCTTCTCTGTGCTACTTCCCTTGAAATATTCTCCCTTCTGTCAGCTCCCATCCCCTCCTTTATTTACTTTCCTTCCCTCCTACTTCCATATTGGGTAAGGTAGCTTTCTATATTCAGTTCATTGGGTATATTATTCCTGCTTTGAGCAAATTCTGATGAAAGTAAGGTTCAAGTGACATTCATTGCTCACCCTTCCCTTTTCACCTTCATTGTCATGGGTCTTCCATGCCTCTTCATGTGAAATAATTTATCCTGTTATACCTCTCTCTTCCTTATGTACCCAGTGTACTCTTCTTTCTCATTCTTTAATTAATTTATATCATTCCCTCAAATTCACCTTATAGTTATATGTATGTATGTCTATGCATATTCCTTCTAGCTGTACTATTAGTGGCATAATTTTTTTAAGAATTACAAGATCATCTTCCCATGGAGGGATGCAAACAGTTTAGCTCTATTGAATCCCTTATGTTGTCTTTTGCTTTTTTCCCTTTTGTGCTTCTTTTGGGTCTTGATGTTGAAGATCAGATTTTTTGTTAAATTCTGGTCTTTTCCTTATGAGAGCTTGAAATCTATCTGTTTTATTGAACGACCATTTTTTCCCCTCAAATATTATGCTTAATTTTGCTGGGTAGGTCATTCTTGGTTGTAGTCCTAGTTCCTTTACCTTCTCTTATTTTTCTTATGTGGAAATTGAGGGTGTAGGTTTAGATGGCTTCCAAAGTCCCTTTCAGTTCTAAAACTGTGATCCAAAGTCTGGCTACCTGTTTGCTTGTTAATAAGCATTTATTAAGTGCCTATCCTATGTTGGACGTTGTGCTAAGAAAAGTAAAAATAGTTTCTGCTCCCCAAATTATAGGCTAATAAGAGTATAAGCTTAATAGTACAAATTCTCAACCCCCATGGCTGCTTTGGTGAAAGTTAACTTTCATCAGTTTGGGTGATCCTCCAGAGCTCAGTCCACTTGTTGTTCTGAGCTATTCTTGTCCTTGTTTTTCCATAAGTTCACCATAGAATATCTGCCAGGTGCATTGGAGATGGCGGTGAGGGTTGAAAGTCAAGAGTCTCCTTGAGTTTATAAATTGTAGACACCACTTGTGCCACTAGGACTCTTGTCTTTTTTCTTTCATTGTCAGAAGGTTTTTGACTTGCCCTCTTTTATAGTTAGATGGGACCTGTATCTTTTATGACATTTGTCCCTTGCAAATCCTCATTGGTAACATAAGATCACAGGAACATAGATTTAGAGCTGGAAGAGAAACTTAGAGGCCATTGAGTCCAGCCCCCTCATTTTACAGAGATGGAAACTGAGGCATAGTTGCCCCAACCAGCTTATACTTGAATTTGATGTCTCATGTTACCTAATAATAATAGTAATAGTAGCTAGCATTATATGTTACCTACAATGTGCCAGACACCGTGCTAAGTGCTTTAAAAATATTATCTCGTGTGATCCTTACAGCAATCCTAGAGGTATATGCTATTATTGTCCCTATTTTATAGTCGAGGAAATTGAGGCAAGCAGAAATTAATTAATTGGCCCAAGGTCACTGCTAGTAAATATCTGAGGTTGAATTTGAACTCAGATCTTCCTCACTCTAAGCCCAGTGCTCACTCTACTGTGACACTTGTCAGCTCCTGTCTTTAGTTTTTCCATTTCCTTTCAAGATATTTGTATTCTAATACTTCTGACTGTGTAGTATTCTATGATTTCTAGCTGTATAGAATATACTGTAGGTTTTGTTTGTTTTTTGAACTGGATCAGTAATTGGAGTGGGGAACTCCCATGAAGAAATTCCCTGAAGATCAGAAACTATTCTGTATTTTATTGTCTTGAGGGTAGCCTGGGATACTAAAAGGTTAAGTGATTTGTTTAGGGTCCCAGTATGTGTCAGGCAGAACTTTCTAGGTCATTCTGATTTTATCTATCACTATTTTATCCATGTTATCTACCACTCAGAGTCACAGTGGGCTCTCATTCTATAGAATATTGCCTGGAAAAAAATGTGGCTTTTGTAACAGTAAGCAGTTTGGGATCATTGAAAGCCCTGTGCATCTTTCCAAATGTGAACCATCCTAATTTCTTTCACTAAAGCCCTACTCATTTACCTAATTATCATGACTGTGATCCTGAGTTCTTCAACGCTTTGCACAGAAGGTCAGTGGAGGCAGGTTCTACTGATCTGGAAAGTGGCAGACTGTGATTGTTGTTTACAGTTTATCCCAACTTCCAATGAGAACGTTCCTTACCAGAAGTTTGACTTCAAGGTGGTGATTTTTTGGGAGGAAAAGAAAGGCCATGACCATCTAAAAAATCGACAGAGCCATACAATGGCCTTCAGTCTTGTATAGCCTCTGTCTTCAGGGATTTTTAGGATTTAGTTAAGAATGGAATTGTTATTTAATAATCATGTGTGAGGAGTAATTTTTCGGTTGTTAGTTAAATTACTATGTTTGTCTCCCTGTTAGGGTCAGACCACATCAAGGCTATGATCTGTTTCAACCTAGGTGTTACTTTCTAAGAGCAGCATGGATAACTTATAATATACATAAGAGATTGGCTGGGATAGTGGGGAATCCAAAAGCATGTCATGATTAATGGTTGGGGGAACTGGGGCTGTCTGGTTTCCAGAAAAAAAAATTTGGAGGAACTTGATTTTTGTCATATGGAAATAGAGAACGGTTTTTTTTTTAAATTCCAGAGACCAAAACCAAGGCTTAACAGATTGAGGCAGATGTCCACTTAACATTAAAAAGAACATTCTAACAGTTAGAGCTATCTGGCAATGGAACAGGATTACCTTAGGAATTAGGGGGCTTATTTTCAGCTAGAACTTGAAAGGCCATTTGTTGGTAGTGCTAGAGAAGGGACTTGTGACTGTGAGGGCCTTTCACATAGTAACCATTTGTTATTTAATAAATGCTTCCTGTTTGTTCAGTTATTTCGGAAGTCCTGATAGACCACCTTTTATATTACTTATGGCTCTTAAGTATCCATGGTTCCTATATTTATGTGGGGGTGTGTGGGGGTGTGTGTGTGTGTGGGTGTGTGTGTATGTAATATATTTTGTAATAAATGAATTTAAAGCATATTGTTTGTTTTATTTAAGTACAAAGACCTATAATTATAATTTAATATGTAATATATAGTATAATATAGTTATTTAATATATAATTTATATGCTTTGCTGGGTCACTATTTTTATACTCTATCAATATTTTATTTTTAATTTTTTTCATGAACCATAATTATTTTTCTCCTCTTCTTTTCCTGCCACATTGTAATAAACAGGAAAATAAAACCCTTTGTAACAAATACAGATGCATAGTTTTTTTTCTGAGTTACTGTTTTCCTGCTCTCTACTCTTTTTAGTGGAATAAATCAGAGATCATCTCTATTATTTAGATCCTATGAACTCTTCAAAATCCCATGTCTATAAAATCTTCCCTGAGATCACTTGGAATTTATTTTCTACTTCTCTGGAACTTCTTTTCATTGGAATTCCTTCCCTGGGACTAAGCTATCCTGGTAGGTGTGTGAATCAGCAAGCCCACCTCACGTAGCTCCAGAACGAATCAGACTGTTTTGTATTGTTTCTAGTCATCCACTTTGGCCATTTTCTTGTCATCTACCCTGATGTATGTGTTCTCTTGACCCTCCACACATCTTCCTATAACCTCCATTTTCCACTTCATGGTCTAGGAACCTTAGTCAAATCAGTACTAACATTGTTTATGAAAATGACCATTGTGGCTCTCTTCTCTGTACCTGTGACTTCTCCTTTTGTCTTTGTATCCTCAGGGCTCAGAATAGTGCCTGGCATATAGTAAGGGTTTAATAAATACTTGTTTACTCATTCATCAGGCAGCTAGATGGTACAGTGGATAGTGCACAGTGTTTGGAATCAGGAAAACTCATCTTCCTGAATTCAAATGTAGCCTCAGGCACTCTCTAGCTGAGTGACCCTTGGAAAGTCATTTAACCCTGTTTGCCTCAGTTTCCTCATCTGTAAAATGACCTGGAGAAGACAATGGCCTAGCACTCCAGTATCTTTGCCAAGAAACCCCCAAATGGGATCACAGAGTTGGACATGACTGAAAATGACAGAACAGGAAGAAAAACTCAGCAAAATCGTGTCTAACGATATTCTTTATTTTCTCTGCATTTTCAACACACACTTCCCAACAAACAGCTCTTCCTACAAAGCATGTTCCTTGAAAACAGCTAATTGGCTTTTAAGAGGAAGGGGGGGATTTTTGTCCTTTAGCCTTAACAGTATGTTAGGGCCAGTTAGTTTTGATGCAGAACAGAAGGGCAAATTCTCCTTCATTTGTTGTCATTTGTAGCTTTCACTGGCTCTGTGGGCTATTGTTGCATGGCCTCCCTTAATTCCTTCTGCTGTTGCCTCTTCCTCTTTTTCCTTTGTCTACCATCCCAGTCCTTGGCAGCACTTGGAGACAGCTTTGGTTCCTCCCAAGGGGGAGTCTGGGGATCATTCCATGGCAGTGACTATAATGATGATTGGAACAACTGCAGAAGTTCTAGCATTTTCTTTGAGATCTCTCTTATAGAATCTTTTTTTATTTCCTTCCGTATTGGCCAGTGGGGGAACATGTATGGTTGTGGCTCAGTGCATTCTTCTGGGCTATTTTACTCTAGCATATAGTCCCAGGAGCTACACTGGTGCTCTCCTCTATCCTGAGTCCTTGGATGGAGACTCATGCAGGCGGTGGGAGCATATTGTGGCTATATCTTAAAATGTCTTTTCCCTAACTGTCCCTCTGAAGCCAGATCTTTAATTACTACAACTTATTATTAGAACTTTTAATAATTAATTGCTATAACTTTCTCCTCTTCATCTTTGATTAGGGGCATCAGCAGATGCCTCTGCTGAATTTTCTGTCTTAGTCCTGAAGGAAGAGCTTGTGCCCGTGTCTGGGTTAGCTGTGCCTCTGGGCCATGGTGAGAGCTGGATAGCAACTAGAAGTGAAAGCAGTAGTAGAATATAAGTAGTAGAGGTCAGAGTGTATCTCTCTCTCTCTCTCTCTCTCTTTTTTTTTTTGTCAGTGCCTGGCATTTATTAGGAGACTAATAAATTGTTGATTTATCAGTGGGGAGCTGTATCAGTCACTGGATTCTCTGTTGTAAGCTCCATTCATTCTTTTGCCTCTGATTTTGGCCACAGTTCTGTAGTTTTTGTTGGGGATTGATGATAGGTTTTCTTGCCTTGTGAGTCCAATAATATCTTTGTAGGATATAAATTCTTAGTGTCTTTTCTTGTCTTACAGTGATGAAACTAGAAAATCTATTGACCAAGGAGACATGTGGATACCTGAATGTGCAGTTCCATCTTGAATGTGCGCATACATATTTGTATTATTATGAATATGCAAAAGCAAAAGACCAGTTCAACATTGCTAAAGAGATAACCAAACTGAAAATTGATTTGACAGGTAAAAATCTATTTTTCTTCTTTTTAAAAAAATTATGACCAATTCATGTATTATTCAAGTTTTAAAATGAAGGTTAATAATATCTTTGTTTTATGGTTGTTTAGTACTTCAGCAGACTTCTTTGCCATGCTTTCTATTTCATCTCTTCTATTGCCTTTTCTGTAACAGATTTTAAAATTTTATTTGAATTCTTTGACAGATATGCCCAGTTTAATTATGTACACTCAAATTATTAATGTTAATAAGATGGTTTTATTATTCAGTTCTATTTGAGAAACTTTCTTAAGTTCCTGCTATGTGTAATGTACTGTGTTAGGTCTTGGGGGATACAAAGTCAAAAATGAAAAACTTCTTGTTGTAAAGAGCTTGCATTTTTTAAATTTTAAAATTTTAATAATTTTTATTGATATTTTCCATTTTTTACATCACCGTAGTATACCATGTGTCCCTCCTCCTACCCCTTCTAGATGGGCATCTCATAAGAAATACTGTTTTTTTAGAGAGGAAAAAAAGAGGCAGCACAACTGATTAAAACATTGAACAGGTTCAAAAAATGTGCGTTTTATAATACCTGTGGTATTTTAAAGGGGGAGGTTTAGGGATGATGTCTTCTTATGTTTTTTCATTCTGTACCCACCTGATCTTTATAATTTGGTTATATTTACTTTCGGTTTCTTTGGTGTAGTTCCCCTCCCCCCCCATTTATATTGTTATACTTACTGGATATATTGTTTTCTTTTTTTCTTTTTCCCCCCTACAAATTCATTCATTTATTTTTAGTTTGCACCATTCCTTGCCATAAATTTTAAATTTTCTCTGCCTCTCTCCCTTTCCCCCTCCCCAACATGGCATGCAATCCCACATAGGCTCTACATATACATTCTTATTAAACATTTTCACATTAATCATGTTGTATAGAAGAATTGGAATATATGGGAAGAACTATGAGAAAGAAAAAACAAAACAAAACAAGAGAGCAAATAGTATGCTTTGATCTGCATTCAGACTCCATATTTCTTTGAATGTGGATGGCATTTTCCATTATGAGTCTTTTGAAGTTGTTTTAGGTCCTTGCATTGTTAAGAAGAGCTAAGTATCGAAGTCAGTTATTGCACAATGTGGCTGGTTCTCCTGGTTCTGCTCACTTCACTCAGCATCAGTTCATATAAGTCTTTACAGGTTTTTCTGAAGTCTGTCTTTTCATCATTTCTTTTAGCACAATAATATTCCATTACATTCATATACCACAGCTTGTTCAGCCATTCCTCAGTTGATGGACATCCCCTCAATTTCTAGTTCTTGGCCACCCAAAAAAGAACTGCTATAAATATGTTTGTACCTGTGGGTGCTTTCCCCATTTTTATAATCTCTTTGTATCTAGGGATACAGCCCTAGAAGTGGTATTACTGGATCAAAGGGGGTACACGGCATAGTACTAAATTCCTCTCTAGAATGTTCCCAGGTGCTGTGCTAAATACTTTACAAATATGATCTCATTTGATCTTCACAACAACCCTAGGGGTAGGTGTTACTATCATTCCCATTTAACAACTAAAGAAAGTGAGCCAGAGAGAATTTTATAAGATTTTTACAAGATATTGAATGGTAAGGATATATTTTTTTCAGGCTGGGAAAGTACAGTCTAGGACTCTGGGGTGTATAATAGATATACGATGTGAGCAGTGCCTCTCAGGTACACTTGAGGGCAACCATAGCAACCCTCAACCTTCTCTCTATTTGCCCCTTATTAATTCTCTCTCTGAGTTCAAAGACCATTTAGTGGATATGCTCTGGAATATTGTCAGAAATTTGAAAAATTGCTGCAAAGTTCTAATTGGCTTAGCCTTCACTCTGAAGCAAAACTGGGGAAATATCTTCTCAATCAAGCCAACTTCCCAGTTTTCTGCTTCCCTCCTAATCTTGGTTGCATTTGCTTTATTTGTGTAAAACTTTTTCAATTTCATGTAATCAAAATGATCTATTTTGCATTTCATATTGTTCTCTGTCTCATGTTTGGTCATAAATTCCTCTGTTCTCCATACATCTGACAGGTAAACTATTCCTTGCTCTGCTAAGTCACTTATAGTATCAGCCTTTATCTGTATATTGTGTTACCATTTGGACTTCATTTTGGTATACAGTGTAAGATACTGGTCTATCCCCAGTTCCTGCCATGCTATATTCCAGTTTTCCCAACAGTTTTTGTGAAATAGTGAGTTCTTATCCCAAAAACTGGAGTCTTTGGGTTTATCAAACAGTAGATTACTATGGTCATTGACTGAAGTGTTTGTGTACCTAACCTATTCCACTGATCCGTCACTCTGTTTCTTAGCTCGTACCAGGTTGTTTTGATGATTGCTGCTTTATAGTATAATTTAAGATCTGGTATGACTAGGCCACCTTCCCTAACATTTCTTTTCTTTAATTCCTTTGTTATTTTGGACCTTTTGTTCTTCCAGATGAATTTTATTATCTCTTTTAGCTCTGTAAAATGATATATTGTTTTCTTGACCCTTCTTCCTTCATTCTGCTTCTCTGCAGTCCTCACATACATCATTTCTTTTTTTTAATTGTATTTTTTCCAATTACATGTAAAGTTGAGTTTTAACATTCATTTTTTAATAAGATTTTGAATTCCAAATTTTTTCCCTCTCTCCTTCCCCTTCCTCCTCCCTAAGATAGTAATTTGGTGTAGATTATGTATGTGCAATCATGTAAAACATATTCCTGTATTAGTCCTGTTGTAAAAGAAGAAACAGAACAAAAGGAAAAAAACTATGACAAAAATAAAGTAAAAATAGTATGCTTTGATCTGCATTCAGACGCCATCCATTCTTTCTCTGGATGTAGATAGCGTTTTCCATCATGAGTCTTTTGGAATTGTCCCTTTGGACATAGTTCCAAATTGCTCTCCAGAATGGTTGGATAAGTTCATAACTCTACCAAATGTTTAGTGTCCCAATCTTCTCACATCATCTCCAACTTTTTTTTTTGCTTTTTGGAGAGAGGAAGGCAGGGCAATTGGGGTTAAGTGACTTGCCCAAGGTCACATGGCTAGTAAGTGTTAAGTATCTGAGGCCAGATTTGAACTCAGGCCCTCCTGACTCCAGGGCCCATCTCCAACTTTTATAATTTTCCTTTTCTTTCATATTTACCAATCTGATAGGATTGAAGTGGTACCTTAGAGTTATTTTAATTTGAATTTCCCTAATCAGTAGTGATTTAGAGCATTTTTTATTATGACCATAGACATACCATTTCTTATAGCACAGTAATTTCCCATTATATTCATGTACCACACTTTGTTTAGGGCAGCCAAATAGTCCAGTGCTGGCCCTGGAGTCAAGAGGACCTGAGTTCATATGTGGCCTCAGATACTTATTAGATATGTGACCCTGGGCAAGTCACTAATTACCCTGTTTGCCTCAGTTTCCTCATCTGTAAAATGAATTGGAGAGGAAATGACAAGCCACTCTAATATCTTTGCCAAGAAAGAGCTTCTCCCCCGCCTCCCCCATGAATGGAGTCACAAAGAGTTGGACATGACTAATCAACAAAACCACCACAATTAGTTTAACTATTCTCCAATTCAAGAACTTACATTTATAAGAAGACCAAGTATTGCCTTGAGCAGAGTACTTTCCTTAAGCTACTATTTATTTCCCTCTCATTCTGTGGTGGACTTTGGCTAGGCCCTACTGCAACCTTTCCTAAGACTTGATTGCTATGTGTAGAAAAGCACCCTGAACATGGGGGGCATGGTAGTAATTTAACTAGGTGGCAGCAAGAAAAAAAGAGTTGTAAAATAAAGGAAGGGGTAAATGTCAAGGAAAAAATGTAAAATGTATAATAGGTCTGTCTTAAGTCCTTCACAGCTGTCTGAGAAGCCCTTGAGCTGACGGAGCAACCAGCGTTTGGGAATAAAAGCAGCCACAGCAAGAGGGTCAGGTTGAAGCTCCTTAAGGTTATAAATAGACCTTGAACTCGAATTGGGTGCTGTGATCAGGTGCTGAAATGAGGGGGAGGCTTGGGGAGTTGACCCAATCGCTTACTGCAGTTGTTTTTGGCTTTGATTCTGCATCTTGCATCCTTTCTCTGTGTCTGAAAACCTTATCAGCTAAGTGAACATGCACACACACACACACACACACACACACACACACACACACACACACACAACACCCTTGCTTATTTTAAGTCATCCATTGTTATCATTTTTAACACCTGATGTTAGAAGGACTGTAACCTTCTACCATATCTTATTTCTGGCTGATAATATATTAAATTTTATTTTCTAAAATTATCAAGACTTTTTTTCCTTCCTTACCTTTATCCTCCACCAATGGGGAAAAAAAGATATAGACTATGATCTATGTAACATAGATGCATAGTCAAGACAAAGAAATTTTCCATATTGGCTGTATTGAAAATATGTGTCTCATTCTACATGTTTAGATTATTTTCACCTTATCAGGAGGTGGTAACATTCTTGATCACTGGTCTTCTGGAATCAGGACTGATCATTGGATTTTGCAGATAATGTGTCAGTCAATCAACAAACATTTATTCTGCGCTTACCATGTGGCCGATAGTATTCCAGGCACTGAGAATATAGGTACAAAAGAGTGATATAATCCTTACTTGTGTGGTGTTGATCTTCCAGCGGGGGAGGCAGCAAGTACATATATAAATTATACAGTATAATTATACAGTATAAATAAGAAGTGAATAAACAAAGTAGATTGAAAGGGAGGGTACTACTAGCAGTTCTTATAATAAGAAAATAAGATTCATGCAAAAGTTGATGATTGAACCGCATCTTAAAGGAAGAAAGGGTCTCCCTGAAATGGAAGTAAGGATGCGTAGGTTCCAGGCATCTGGAATGACCAGTGCAAAGGCAAGAAGGTAGGAGATGTAGTGTCATGTGAGGAACTGGGAGATGACCAGTTTTGTTGGATTGCAAATTATGGGAGAGAGAATAATGTCTGATAAGACTGGAAAGAGAGTTTGAACCCAGGTTGTGGAGGGCTTTAAAAGCTAAACAGCTGAGTTTATATTTATTTTAGAGACAATATGAAGCTTCTGGAATTTGTTCAGTAGGGGAGTGATATAGACAGATCTGCACTTTGTCAGCTGACTGTGTGGAGGGTGGATTGGAGTTAGTAAAGACTGTAGTCAGGGAGATGAATTGGGAGGAATTACAGAGATCTGTGCTAGAGATAATAAAGGCTTCCCCTAAGGTGGTGTCTGTGTGGTCAGAGTGAAGGGATGTTATGGGATAATGTGGAGGCAAAAATGGCAAGATTTGTCAAATGATTAGCTGTGGCTAATGAAGGAGAGTGAGGAGTCAAGGATAATGTCAAGATTGTGAATCTGGGAGACTGCAGGAACGGTGGCACCTTTGACAGAAATAAGGATGTCTGAAAGAGGTGATATTTTGGGGAAAATATAAGGAGAGGATGGGATTTAGGGCACGTGCCAAAGTTGGCCTTGGCACTACTTTTGTTAGAGATGGGGGAAAGGAAGTTGGAGTTGATGTGAAGGTGTTTTGACATGATGAGACTGGGAAAAGAGGGAGCTCACATTGAATAGCTCCGAATTTCTCAGTACAAATAAGAGGCAGTCTTCAGTTGGGAGTAAGAGTAGAGAGGAAGTAGGGAGGGCTTGAGGACTGAAGAGAAGGTTTGGAATAGCTTCTGTGGGGAGGGAGATATGGAATCAACCGTGAAGGAATAAAAGGACTCTCTTGCTACAGTGAGGGTACAGTTGAGACTGGATGACAGATTTGTAATGTACTCAGTCAGTAGGATTGCGAGATAATAAAGACAGATGTGAATCAGAAAGGTGGAGCACAGTAACTTTATTTTTTTCATGTAACTTTTGTTCTTGTTTAATTTCATTTATATGTCAACATGGAAGATATTGGGAAAGATGTGGGTGCTCTTTAACCTTTATTTCTGCATATCCTGTGCTTAAAAAAATTTTATTTTGGCAGTTCTACAAATGACTTTTGGGAAGACAAGGTCCTTGTCTTGGGTTAGAGCAATAAGGTATTTTCTAACACTGTTAGTAATCCAAGACCAAGGGTTTTGAATCAGCCCAACATAAGCAATCAAAAATCTTAGCTTGAGCACACTTTAGCTGGCTTTTGTTGACTCTTCTCTGCTGGGCATCTCTTTTTTCCTCTCTGCCACATATTATATTGTTTTGACTTTAAGGATCCCTTGTTTTTGCTGTCTTCTCTCTACCGTCTTCAGAATTTAAACTCTTCAAGCTCATTTCTTGGGTTCTGGGGTCCATATCCTCTATTGACAGGAGGCGGGGCAATTGCTGGAAAGCGTGTCTCTGAAAAAAAAACAACAGCTCCTTTTACCTGTAGCCAAAACTATAAGCCACCCCACACACCCTTTTATTCATTGAGTACGAGTTGTTGCCTTTCAGTATTTTGAAGTTTCTTTTAAATCATAGATGATAAGTTTTTATCTTTTTTTTTGGTTATACAGCATTTCCACTAACATGGCTATATATCTTGACTGTAATTTTGTTTTGTACTGAGAGAATATGTTTTATCATCATGGTTTCTTCTTTTGACACATTAAAATTTATCTCTCCAGTACAATTGATATAAAATTGCATTCTATTCCATTTTTTATAGGTTGAAAAAGCCCCAAACTTTTTGCTAGAACTTATTGTGGTATATGCCATAAGATGTTGCTCTGAATTTATTTTCCTGATATTTTGCTGTTCCAATTTCTCATTTATTAAATAATGAATCCTCTTCCCGATTTTTATTTTTTATATTTTTTCAAGCACCAGTCTCTCTGGGTGTATTTTAGGTCAAGGACATCCATTCAGTTACAGTGATCTGTTTCTTTCTTTTTTTGACCAGTCCTTGATAATTTTGATAACAGCCTCTACATATAAATTTGGTGTCACCAGATTTTTTAAAGTGCCTCCTGAGGTTCTAAACAAATAAAAACATTTGGATCTGTCATTCAGAAGATCAGATATGATTTTTTTTGGTTGAAAAGACCAGTCATTACGCAGAATTGACTATATTATTGACAAGTCCTCTGAACATCCATAGAATTTGCTTTCCCATGTACATTTTGCTGTCATTTTACCTAGGTCAGTTAAAAAAACCCCAATGTCACAATCAAATAGGAACATTCAATTCACTAAATGTTATTAAGCATCCATGATATGCCAGGCACCTGGAAAATATTGTCTGCTGTAGTAAATCATTCTGTATTTTGACTTTGTGAAGGACATGTTATGTGGTAGGGAGCAATGGTATTCTAATGTTAATTCAATATCTTTTTTACCTTGTTGTGATTGGTAGTATTTCTATCCTCAGTAACCTGTGAAATTGAAGTGATGAAGGTGGGTACCTTTGTTTTGTGCTTGTTTTTTGTGAGGATACTTCTAATATTTTGCTATATAATTCTGACTCTTGGTTTTAAGTGTATACTTTTAATTATAGAGGAAAACTATCTCTTCTAGGTCTTCATTGTATTTTAAACATGAATGAATTTTAAGTTTTTTAAAAGACCTTTTCTGCATCTATTGATATGATTAGAGAGTATGATGATTGATCATGTCATCAATATTTTTTTTAACTCTGTAAACATTTATTTATTGCTTACTGTGTGAAGAGGACTTCTAGTGACCTGACGGGTAATAAAGAGACACCTGATGGACATCAGTAGCCTCTAACATATCATCAGTTGATGAATTGCATACAACAAATGGTATTAAAAGTTGACATCTGAGAATAAATTAGAAAAGGATTTGGGCTGGTATATATCAAAAGTGATAGCTTTAGAACTGTTCTGGTTGACCTAGAGCAGGGGTTCTTAACCTTTTTAAAAATTTTAGACCTTTGACAGTCTAGTGAAGCCAGCTTATGATCCTCTTAGAATGGCGATTTTAAATTCATAATATGAAAAACATTGGATTACAAAAGAAATTAATGATAGTTATCAAAATGTATTTTTTTAAAAGTCCATGGACCCCCAGGTAAGAATCTCTAATCATGAGGAATGTCTTTAGTGTGGTAGGCAGATCCTTTTGAAGTTTTCTGGGGGAAACAGAGACAACAGTCACAAAGGATTATGACATGTGGATGGATTGTGATTTACACACTTGAGTTGGGTCACCATGCCAATGAGATCATGAATCTATCCATTACAACACTGATATTATCGTAATTCAACCTTTTCTTTTTTTGTTAACATAATGTGACACTTTTTTTCTTTTAATGTTGTTATCCTTGCAGGTCTGCTATAAATTCTACTTTGTCATGATAGATTATTGTTTTTAATATTTCCATTATGTTAGCTATTATTTTTATTTAATCTTTTCATTAGGGACATTGGTCTGTGATTTCTTTTTCAGTTTTGTTATTGCCAGCTCTTAGAAGCAGCGCCACATCTATCTCATAAAAGGTTTTAAGTCACTTTCCATCTTTCTCTGTGTTTATTAGATAGCTCAGTGGTTTAGTGGATAGAATTTTGGACATTGAATCAGGATGACTTCAGTTCAAATCTTACTTCAGACATTTGCTGTCTCTGTGACCCTGAAAAAGTCACTTAACCTTTGTACCTCAGTTTATATCTCTGAAATGAGGGAGTTGAACTCAATGTTCTCTTATATCATTGTAATCCAATGAATGATTTCTGTAATACAGCAATTATTTGTTCTCCCTGTGTCTGAACTATATGTGTTTAACAATTATTATTAGAGATTTTTGATAGCTGTTTTATTTCTTTGTCAAAATTTGTTCCATTTATTTCCCATTTTGCCTAATTTATATTTTTGTAAATATTAATCCAGTTCACTTACTGTCTTCAATGTTTAATGTATAGATGTGTATAATAGTTGTAATAATTTATAAACAAATTAATTTCTTTGATATTCATTATTCTTGTTTTTTCATATTTAATTTTGTTGACTTTAATACATTCTCTTTTTTATTATTTGCTAATGATTTCCCACTTTTGTAGTATTTTTCATGAACCAACTTTTAGTTTTACTCATCTTTTCATTTTCTATTTCTTTTGGCATAGCTCTCTTTTTTTCTTCAGACTCTTACTTTTTTCATTTTCTAATGGATTTATTTTCATACTTAATTCGTTTAATCTCTTCTCTCAGTAGAGATACTTAATTCTTGGGTTCTTTGTCATTACCCTT
>CM053581.1:178326055-178343417 GCA_028627135.1 Pseudochirops cupreus | reverse complement strand
CATTAGTCATGTTGTGAAGAAGAATTAAAACCAATGGAATGAACTATGAGAAAGAAGAAATAAAACAAAACAAAAAAGAGAGAGAATATGCTTTGATCTGCATTCAGACTCCATCATTCTTTCTCTGCATGTGGAAAGCATTTTCCATCATGAGTCTTTTGTAGTTGTCTTAGAGCCTTGCATTGCTGAGAAGAGCCAAGTCCATCAAAGTTAGTCATCACACAGTGTGGCTGTAACTCTGTACAATATTCTCCTGGTTCAGCTTACTTCATTCAGCATCAGTTCATATAAGTCTTTCCAGTTTTTTCTGAAGTCTGCCTGTTGATCATTTCTTATAGCACAATAGTATTCCTTTACATTCTTATACCACAACTTGGTCAACCATTTCCCAATTGATGGGCATCCTCTCAATTTCCAATTCTTTGCCACTACCAAAAGAACTGCTATAAATATTTTTGTACATGTGGGTCCTTTTCCCATCAAATGCAATTTATGCTATTGATACATAATACTTGTTGAATGATTACATCATAGACTATCTCCAGCATACTTGGGTCTCTTGATAACCTAAGGAAGTCCTCTTCTGTGAAGTGAGCTCAAAAAACATTTTACGCCATTCTTTTCATTTGTATTAGTTCGTGACTGAAACTATGTTCTTTGAACTCTTTTTTTGGACCAGCCTCATGGTAGTTAACGGAGATCATTGTAAGCAGCTCTGCAAATTTAACTGTTTCTGTTCCAGTTTCTATGCCTGGCTCCTTGTTGTTCAGTGTTATATGAATGAAGAAGAACAAGCTAAGATAGTATGATGTCCAACAGAGTTTATCATGATCAGAGACAAAAGATGTAAATAGGAATTTGCGGATCTTTCAGAAATTTGAACATAGGTCAAAAATGATTTACAAGTGCTAAAGAAGAACAAACCTCACCAGAATTTTGCCATGTATCAGTAAGATAGTTAAAAATAGTATCCCTTATTTATTTTTGTAAAGTACCTTGTACATGTTAGGTACATAATATTTGTCTGTTGAATTTGAATTTGCCCAAATTAGGTAAAATTACCTGCTGAGGAAAAAATACTAGTAAAAAATGTTTGTTTGATTTTAATTTTTTTAAGCCTAAAGGGGGAGAAAAGATTAGCACATTTTTTTGTTATTTATTTTAAAAGGTTTAAAAAGACATAAATTATTTTTTGTACTTATGTTTTGCTTTATTTTTCAGTTAGTGGATATTAGTGACTTTGAGGATGAAACATCAGTTTTTGTTATATTTGTCCGTGAAATATCCGCATGGAAATGTGAAAAGAAAACTGCCATTTTAGAGATCCATATAGCTCCTAAAATATATCCTGTCTCATCTGTGGATTAGGTAATTGACATTAATGGGTCAGGGCCTTTGATCTGGTTAGACCTCTGATCTTGTTTATTTATCAAAGGTAGTTTTGTAATAGAACTTTGAAAAATTAAAATAATTAACTAAAAAGCACTTCAGCAATAGATGGTCTGTTTTATTTGCTGATTGAGTTTTCTTTTTTGAATTAATATTTCATGGGAAATGGAGGCTAAGGGGAAGGGAGTATAGATAAGAAATATTCTTTTATATGCCTTTTCTACTGAACAAAAATTGACCATATTTTAAAAGAATCAGATGCTCATGTTTGTGGCTTAAAGAACAAAATAAATGCACACAGTATTTTGTCAAACTTTAATGTGTAGTCTGGAATTGTTCACCAAATCTCAGAAAGCTAGAATGAGGGAAACCCCTTGAAGTTTAAAAGAGGTAGTTTTAGGGGCAAAATAAGAGGAACTGTAGTACTGCTTTGTACATTGGATAGTAAACGTATGGAACTTATCTCAAAGAGGAGGCTGAAAATAAAAAATAGCTTCAAGAAGGGTTAAGAAGAATTGATTGAGAATAGATTCATATTAGATAACTGTAGTAGTTTAGTTATATTTGAGATATATCCCTTTCTTTTGAAGTTGATGTCAGGGGCTGATGGTATGTGAGTGACCTGGTATGGAATTTCTAATTTTCCTATGCTCTAATTTGATTAAATTATCACATTAGTTCATCAGACTGCACTTTCAAGTTACTATTGCCATACTTTTATCTCCACATACTTTAGAGGTTAGCATGTTTCTTTTTGAAAAGTTGTACTGATATCTTTTGTTTTTGCACCATGGTCTCTTATTTCTCCCATACTCCTACTGAATCCTATCTTGCACCAAAGAAAAGCTGTTAAGCAAAACCATCTGATTCAGAAACCAAGTCTGACAGCATATGCAGTATTCTCCAACATTTAGTCCTCTACTTTTCTGCATAATGTGTTTCATTAATTAGTAGGTTTTGAAACCTTTTTTTTGGGGGGTGTCATATCAGGGACCCAGGAATAGGAAAGATAATATGCTTGCTTGTGAAATGATAGTAGAGGCAACTGTAAATGAGATTTATAAGAGAAAAAAAAAGTCTTATGGGCTAAGCAGTAATGCCTAAATATTTAAATATAACTCTTTAATTGTTAGGACTGATGAAGGAGGCATGATATTGGTGGCATAGAAGATGATCCCAGAGAAGGATAGTGACTAGTGTGGGACATGACCAGGAGGGATAAAAATCAGATTGCTCTTTTTTTCCCTTTTTATTAATTAATTAATTTTTAGTTTTCAACATTCACTTCCACAAGATTTTGAGTTCCACATTTCCTCCCCATCTCTCCCTTCCTCCCACCCCAAGATGGCATGCATTCTGATGACCCTTTGCACCAATATGTCCTCCCTTCTATCACCCCCTTCCCCTTCTCTTAACCCTTTCCCTTCTGTTTTCCTGTAGGGCAAGATAAATTTCTATACCCCATTGCCTATATATCTTATTTCCCAGTTGCATTTAAAAACAATTTTTAACATTCATTTTTAAAACTTTGAGTTCTCTTCCTTCCTCCCTTGCCACCCACCATCATTGAGAAGGCAGGCAATCTTATATAGGTTATACATGTGTAGTCATGAAAAACACTTCCATAACAGTCATATTGTGGAAGATTACTTATGTTGCCCTCCATCCTGCCCAGTCTCCTATTTATTCTATTTTTCCTATGACCCTGTCCCTCCTCAAAAGTGTTTGCTTCTGATTACCCCCTCTTCAATCTATCTTCCCTTCTATTATCCCATCCCTCAAAGCCCTCCATCCCCCCCCCCCCCATCTCCTTCTTTCATGTAGGGTAAAATAGATTTCCATACCCAATTAAGTATGTATGTTATTCCCTCCTTAAGCCAAATCTGAGGAGAGTAAGGTTCATTCCTTCCCTCTCATGTCCCCCCTCCTTCTCCTCCATTGTAAAAGCTTTTTCTTGCCACTTTTATGTGAGATAATTTACCCCATTCTACTTCTCCCTTTCTCTTTCTCCCAGTACATTCCTCTCTCACCCTTAATTGTATTTTTTGATATCAGCCCTTCATATTCAGTTACTCTGTGCTCTCTGTCTGTATTTCTACACACACACACACACACACACACACACACACACACTTATATACACAGGCATGTGTATGTATATATGTATATATTCCCTCTACTTGACCTAATACTGAGAAAGGTCTAATGAGTTACAAATATCATCCTTCCATGTAAGAATGTAAACTGTTCAACTTTAGTAAGTCCCTTATGATTTCTCTTTCCTCTTTACCTTTTCATGCTCCTTTTATATTTTTATTTGAAAGTCACATTTTCTATTCAGCTCTGGTCTTTTCATCAAGAATTCTTGAAACTCCTTTATCTCATTGAATGACCATATTTTCCCCTGAAGGATTATGCTCAGCTTTGCTGGGTAGGTGATTCTTGGTTTTAATCCTAGCTCCTTTGACCTCCAGAATATCATATTCTAAGCTCTCAAGCCCCTTATTGAAGAAGCTGCTAAATCTTGTGTTATCCTGATTGTGTTTCTGCAGTACTGGGATTGTTTCTTTCTGGCTGCTTGCATCATTTTCTCCTTGAGTTGGGAACTCTGGAATTTGGCTATAATATTTCTGGGAGTTTTCCTTTTGGGACCTCTTTCAGGAGGTGATCAGTGGATTCTTTCACTTTCTTTTTCACCCTCTGGTTCTAGAATATCAGGGCAGTATTCCTTGATAATTTCTTGAAAGATGATGTCTAGCACCCCCCCCACCCTCCCTTTTAATGCTTTTTGGAGGGGGGAGGGCAGGGCAATTAGGGTAAAGTGGAACTCCAGTCCTCCTGACTCTAGGGCCAGTGCTCTATTCACTGTGCCACCTAGCCTAGGCCTTTTTTTTTGATCATGGTTTTCAGGTAGTCCAATAATTTTTAAATTCTCTCTCCTGGATTTGTTTTCCAGGTCAGTGGTTTTTCCAGTGAGATTCACATTGTCTTCTATTTTTTTCAATCTTCTGGTTTTGTTTTATAATTCCTTGATTTCTCATAAAGTCATTAGTTTCCATTTACTCCATTCTAATTTTTAAAGAATTATTTTCTTCAGTGAGCTTTTGAATCTTCTTTTTCATTTGACCAATTCTGCTTTTTAAGGCATTCTTCTCATTACCTTTTTGACCTCTTTTGCCATTTGGGTTAGTTTATTTTTTAAGGTGTTATTTTCTTCAGCATTTTTTGGGGTCTCCTTTAGCAAGCTATTGACTTGTTTTTCATTATTTTCTTGTGTCATTCTCATTTCTCTTCCCAGTTTTCCCTCTATTTCTTACTTGATTTTCAAAATGCTTTTTGAGCTTTACCATGGCCTGAGACCAATTAATATTTTTCTTTGAGACTTTGGCTATAGGAGCTTTGACTTTGTTGTCTTCTTCTGGTTGTATGTTTTTATCTTCCTTGTCCCCAAAGTAAGATTCTATAGTCTGATTTTTTTCCCCACTGTTTGCTCATTTCCCCAGCCAATTAATTGATTTTTAACTCTTTGTTAAGGTAGATCTCTGCTTCCAGTGTGCAGGGTGTACTGTTCCAAGCTTTAGAGGTTTTGTGCAGCTGTTTTCAGAGATACTTTTAGGGACCTGTAAGTTTTCTGTTCTTCCAAGGTGGCATGATCTAAGAATGGTGTTTACTCCTTTCCTGGCCTGTGCTCTGGTCTGTGAGTGACCATAAGCACTCTTTTTCTGCCTTGGAACTGTGAGTAGGATTCTCTCTCCACTACTACAACAAGGTCTGCTACACGCAGAGGATTCCCTCTCCACTACTACTACAACCTCTGCTACAAGCTACTACTACACACCACTGCTCCTCCTTGCCCCTGGACTGCCCCCCAGGACTGTGACCCAGATCCAAGTAGGCAAGCAAGAGAATCCTACAGTGCCAGCAAAGAGATCCCTGCAGTCCCCTTATAATCAGCCACTTGAACCCTCTTTCCCCCCTCCCCCCACTTGTGGGCCAAGAGCTCTGGAAGCAGTTGCTGCTACTGCCACTGCACCTGCCTCAGCTGCCCTTGTCACCCCAGGACTGGGGCTGGGCCATGCTCTTCTCTCCCTCAGGTCCAACAGACCTTTCCTAATGACCTTCTAAGCTGTCCTTGGCATTTGTGGGATTGAGAAGTCTGGAAACCACCAGAGCTGCCAGTGGTTCAGTCCCCTTCCCAGCAACATCTAAGCTGGCATGGCCCATGCCAGATTGTGTTCCTCTCTCAGCCTGGTGCAGTAGACCTTTTCTGTCGACCTTCTAGGTTGTCTTAGGCTGGAAATTTTTTTCACTCTGTCATTTTGTAGGTTTTGCTGCTCTAGAATTTGTTTAGAGTCATATTTTACAGGTATTTGGAGGAGTTTGGGGGAGATCTCAATCAAGTCCCTGCTTTTTTTCTGCCATCTTCAGATTGCTCTTTTAAAAAAGATTTTTTTGTGTGTTTTCTGCATTCTAATTTTATTATTATTATTCTGTAGAACTGGGCCTTTCTTTAAGTCCCAAGTTTTCAGTAATATTTTAACTTCATTTTTACCTTCTTATTAAATTTCATTTTACTTAAGATATCTGCATTTTTCCTCTTGCTGTCCTTATTTGATCTTTGCTAAACACTTTGGACAAATAATGATTTCCAAGTTTTGGCTTATTTAGCTAATGTGATTTCATTGTACTTCTAGTCTTTTACTAGACATATTTTATCTGCCACCTCTCATTGATAGGCAATTGTTAATATTTTCCCATTTGAATGGGACAACTTTAAAAAAATTCTATTTGAGTTTTGGCCATAGAAAATGATTATTGTACTGTGATGTATGCTATAAAAGTCTGTTCTTCCAGTGTCAATGGATCAAATCCAAACCCTACATCTTTAAGTGGAGATAATTACATTGTTGTCAAGCTGGCAGTGGCAGAGTATATGGGCATACATCTTTGAAAAACTAAGAGTAAATGGTACGTTTGGGAGAAGTCATTATTTCTGTTTTATTGCAAGTGAAAATGAAAGCCATTGCCTCTGTGACTGTTAATCAAATGGCTCCATTAAGAAAAAAAAGGAATTTTTCTTCTTTCTTTGGGGTTTTACTGTTGATCATGACACTATATAATAAAATCTTAGAATTTAAAATTGGCTTCAGAATTTAAAAATTGCTAAGGTTGTTTTCTGGATTGGATGAATGAAAATCATTTATTAAGCACTTATATGTCAAGAAATGTACCAAGGATTTGGAATACAAACAGGAAACCAGAGACAGCCCCTTGCCCTCAAAATGATTACATTCTAATAAAGGCAGGCAACACAAAGGAAGGTGCTGGACAGGAGAAGGGTACATTGGTCCCAGAAGTTACAGGGATGGTAAGTGGAGTCATTGAGGAATGGATTTATAGACCTGTTCCAGGAGCAGTGGCAGAATTTATTTCATCATGATTCTGGAATTGGAGGTAGGGAAATGTAGCAGTAAGGTGCCTGGGACAAAGATGATTAGGAAGTAAGGAGTAAACAGAATTGTTGTTGAGATCTGTCTGAAATGGGGGACTTGGTGAAGTGCTCATCAGTCAGCACAAGTATGGCCTCCTTGCAGAAATTCTGAAGTGGAAAATGCGAAGATTTCTTGGACATGGTTAGCTTTCTCTAAACCCTGCACTGTGCTCATCCTCCTCATCCCTCTCCCACTGGAACTTGCACTCCACCCCTGGAACCTTAAGGCTTATAGATGAAAAGAACCATCCTTCTTTTTTACCTCCCCTTCTCTTCCTTTTCCCTCTACTCCATCATATGAACAGATAAATAAGTACATATTGTTTTGAAAAGGAATAGAACACTAAACAGGAGGGAAAACTAGGCTCAAGAAAGGTTTCATATAGGAGAAGTGCATCCTCTGAGCCTTGAAAGAAGCTAAGGGTGTTAAGAGGTAGAAATGTCTTAGAATATAGGCAGTGGTGTAAGAAGTGGTCAGATTGGGGATGCTCACTCAGAAAGAAAGGATGTTGAATTTGGAGTCAGAAGGCCTACCTTCAGCTCCCAGCTATACCTCTTACCACCTATGTGAATTAGAGTAAATCCCCTTCCCTGTTTGAACCTCACTTTCATCTTTTGTAAAATGAAGGGGATGGACTGTTTTATATGTAAGGTCCCTTCCAGCTTTCAAGTCCCTAATCCTCTGGCCTCTTAAATAATGTAATTTTAGGGAAATTGTTGGGACTAGACTGTATCCCTTTGAGTTTTGAGAAATTTCAAAGGTGAATTTTTGAAATGGATTGTAATATAAGACTTGTCCATAACTCTGCTTGAATACTAGCATGTTGCTAATGAAACTTATTATCATGATCTAGGTTTTCAGGGGACCAAATATTTAACTAAATGTTTACTGCAGGGAAAAGACGAGATGACTATGACCTTGTGTTAGGGGAAATCATACCTGATCATCCTACTAGCATCTTTGCGTAGTGGAGAGAATATGTTTAGATGATTAGCAACAAGAAGTTTTTATATAGTGCTGTGAGGTCTGAAATCCACTTTACAAACATTATTTCATTTTTTCATTACAACAACCCTAGGAGGTAGGTGATATTTTTATCTCCATTTTACAGATGAGGAAACTGAAGCAGATAGAGATTAAGTGATTTCACCAGTCATATAGCTAGTAGCTGGGGCACGATTTGAAATAAGACCGACCCCTGACTCCAGGTCATATTTGTTGCTTCTTATATATCTATATATAAGATGATTGATTATAGATGAGGGGGAGCCAATGAGGCTGTATTTTAGACTTTGTAAAAACCTTTGACAGAGTTCAATTTAATAAACATTTAGACTCTTTTAAAAAGTGAGTGATATAGAGAGAACTGACTGGTTCTGGGGAAAATGAATAAGAAATTTCAAGATGGAAAAGTGAAATTTTGATCCCTCAATGATTAATATTAGATTCAGATTATTTAGTATCTTGCAAACAGTTTGAAAGTGAGAGTAGAGAGCAAAGTTATGAAGTTTATAAATGTTACTGTACATTGAATATTCTTTATTATTTAGCAGCTACAGTGATGACTTTTTTGAGGGGTGGAAGAACAACTATTCCTGTGATTTAATTCTGATGGGGAAATCCTAGTGAGAAAACTTCTTCCACCAATACATATGGGCACCTTCTTTACAACTTACTGAGGACTGCCTAGAATAATGAGAAGTTAATCATATTAAAAGATCACAAAGCCAATATGTGTCAGAGACAGAACTGAACTCAGGTCTTTCCAACTCCTAGGCCAGAACCTTGTCCATTACTTTATGCTGCTTCTCATGGCCAAAATAGCCTGTCAGAATGTTGAACATCATCATGAGCAATGTTAGAAATAAAAGAGAAACCCTTAACCTTGTAAAAAAAAAAGTGGAGCTACATTTGAATGCTTTTCATCATTTTGGATACCCCAATAATAATAACAGAAATGATCCAGAGAATTTCAGGGGGCTGGGATGAATGTTAAGATAGTAGTAAGAGAGTAGAGTGGGAGATGATATCCTTATGCGGTACATGACTTGATGCAGCCAAGTGGACTATAGTCCTGTGTGTCAGATTTTTAATAGGGCAGCAGAGCAAGGACCCAACACCCTGTCATATGATAGGATTTCTTAGCAATCTTTGAATTTCCCAAATGGTGTCCTAGAAGAATCTCACTTTTTATGTTGATAGATCCTTACATTACTAGCGTTGGAGAGAAGTTGATATCTAAAGCAAGGAATAGAGTATTGCTCTGTATTCATTCATTTGTTCATTCATTTAATAAATGTTTACTAAGTGCATACTGTGAACTAGGCGCAATTTCAGGTACTAGTGATAAAAATACAACAAAGAAAACAATGTTTGTCTTTAAGGAACTTACATTCTTTGATGGGAAAACATGTTACAGATAAGTATATACAAACCATGCAAAATAGATTCAGAATAATTGGGGGAGAGTCAGGAAGGGAGAAATTAGCAACAGGGGTGGGGAGTGGGGCATGGGGGTGAATCAGGAGAGGTTTCTTGGAAGAAGTCCTTGAACATAGCTTTGTACTTGACTAGGAATTCTAAGAGGTGGGCATGAGAAGGAAGGACATTCCAGGCACAGGGGCAGCTTTACAAAAACCCAAAATATAGGAGATGGAAGGTGTTATAGGAGGAACAAAAAGTCGGCCAGTTTGGCAGCTTAGAAGAGTCATCAAGAAGACTGGAAGTAAGGTGGAGAGAGATTGAAGCGTTTTAAATGTCTACCAGAGGATTATGCATTTTATCCTAGAAACAGAAGGAAACCACTGGAACATCTTTACATGGGGCATGATATGAATAGAATTATGTTTTCAGAATGTCACTTTAGTAGTTGTGTGGATTTTGGATTGGAGCAGGGAGAAATTTGAGGTAAGGAGAGCAGTTATGAGTTTATGGCAATAGTTCAGGTGAGAGGTGATGAGAACCTGAAAAAGGTTGGTGGGAATGGAAAAAGTTAAAAAATTTGCCTGATTAGTTTTAAACTCTTCAATAATTTGATGCCTTCTTGAACAAGTTGCCTTAAGCCAGATGTGTATACCTAATTTTATTATTCTTGAGGGATAGATTATTGCCTGGTAATATTATGAAGAGCTATTTGATTTCTCCTTGAGGACTTGGCTGCAAGATAGGGGTTTTCATTCAACTATAGGGTTCTCCTTCCTTGGCCATATTCACCTCAAGTCTCTTACTAATGCCATATTTTGAATTAGGCTTGGCTTTTTTTTTTCCACTGGAGTGATGTCATCAACCCTAGAAGTTTACCACAGAATGCATGTTCTCCCTACTTGGAGGAGAAAGAGTAACTTCACAGCAATAGAATGAAACTTTTCATAGATCCCTATCTATTTTTTCCTAGTCTCTGTGGTCAGAATGAGGGATATTTGGTTGCAGTATGTCAGGAGACTTGACTTCATAGGGATTTCCACATCCATGTAGACTAATATACTATTTAGAGTTATCTGGAAGCTTATTAATTTAGAAAAAAATGAGTTGGTGGGAATTCTGGATAGGTATGAGGAAGAAATGGAAAGATAAGTGAAACCAAATTTAAATTGATTATCTGTTGTCTATTTCAAATAATTGCCTTTTGAATATAGAATTAAAATAACTAATTAGAAAAGTTCTGTTATCATTTAACATTATAGGTTAATTCATTTGAATCTAAAGTTGGCAGTGGAAATTAGAAATACAGTTTGTATTTCTGATTAGTATTTATATTTCAATAGAGAAATTATCAAACTGGACCAAAGTGGATCTATAAAGTCTGTTTCTAACTAGACAGTCCCTTGGTACAGATTGATTAGGATGTCTTGGCTTTGCTTTCAGGTTTGAAATTAAGAGATGTGTTTTTAATAGTACTGGTAAGAACTTTCAGCCCAGCTCTGCTTATGATCATGTAACACCTGTTTGGGAGGAATGTTTCTTAACTACCAGGATTAGTTCTGTGTGTGGAAATACATAACTTTAGTTTCTGGAAAAGGCATTCTGATTGTGGAGCTTTAAATCAACTAAGAAATACAGAGTTAGATTATAATTACATATATTATATATAATTATAATATAGATTAATAATGAGATATTTGTTGAAGGGTCTTCCATTAAATTTGTCTAACTTTGTTGTGAAAGCTTGTTCGTTCTGTTACATGTCTCTATGTATGTCATACTAAAAAGCTTACAGGATATAATTTTGTTCAAGTTTGGTGAGGAGATTTAGTTCAGCATACAGAACATTACTATCTTAAAGAATTTCTCTTGTAGAATATAAATTCTTTGAGGGAATGGGTGGTTTCATTTTTGTCTTTGTATCTCCAGTGCTCAACATGTAGAAGGTCCTTTGTTGATGATTGTTAAATGAATGAAAACTGTAATCTTAGCATAATTTTCATCTGATTGCTTGTTATAAGATAGCACACTGAAAAGAAAGCCTATAATACATAGTGATAAAACAAGACCAACAGTAAGAACTTTTTGGTAGAAACTTGTCTTGAGAAATTTGAAGAGAATACCCAATAGGACCACAAAGTTTTAATTTTCAACTTGGTCTAGACCTCTCTGGTCATTCATAGGTTTTGGCTTTTGGCCTTCACAGAAAAAGGTCTTTAATAAAATCCATAATTCATTCATATTTAAAACACAGTGAAGAATTGGAAGAGATAGTTTTCCTTATTACTTAGAAGTATACACTTAAAACCAAGAGCTAGAATTACATAGTGAAACAGAAGTGTCTTTACAAAAACCAGGCACAAAACAAAGGTGCCCACTTTCATCACTTCTGTATAAGAGTATTGGAGGAAGAAATGCTATCAATCACAGTGGGGTAAAAAAGGTATTACTTAGTAGAATTAACATTAGAATGCCATTGCCCCCTACCATATAATATGTCCTTCAAAAAATCAAAATGCAGAATGATTCCCTGCGGCGAGTAATATTTTTCAGATGCCTGCCATGTCATGGGTGCTTAATAAATGTATGTCATGTGATGTGAGGTGAATTGCATGCTCTTATTTGTTTGTGACATTGAGATTATGGTGTTTGATCATGTCATCAGTATTTTTAATTCTGCAAACCTCTGTTCATTGCTTACTGTGTAAAAAGACTTCTGATTCTTTTACCCAAAGGGCAGTACAGAGGTGCCTGATGGGCATCAGTTGCCTGCAACATATTATCAGTTGATGAATAAATGGCATTAGAAATTGGCATCTGAGAATGAATTAGAAAAGGAGTTGGGCTAGTCATATAACAAGAGTGAGAGGACATATAGATGGACAGACATCTGTAGAGTTTTACTAGTATATAGAACATTAAGAATATTAAGAAGCTATAGCATGTGCAGTGGCCATACCCAGGTAAAACCATCTTGTTGGATAGGATAAACCAGGTTGAGAATAACTGACAGGCCTCAAAACCATTGGTGAATTGGGGGGGGGGGGGGGAATGGGTGACTTCCCCAAGCAAATGAAGACTTTCCCAGGTGGAGTGGGTGGGTGAGAACAAGTTATTCTGATGACCTTGAAGGTAGCTAAAGCTAGTGCTGTAGCACACTTAGAGTTTGGTCAAATATTGAAGACACTAAGGTCATCCACTGCATCCTGGGCCATTGCCAGTCATCTTGACTTTTGTCTTACCACTGGATTCTGATGGCTGCAGGAGAGAATGAAGCTGATGACTTTCTGCAGCTCAGTTTCACTTAAGTCCAATTCATGTGCAAGTCAAGACATCACTCTGTGATGTCATTAATCTTTGAAAATAAAGGACTAATACCACCACCAACAACATATTGCCTTTAACCCTATGATAAAGTTGATGAAGAGATATGTGGTGATTTGTGATGATTGTTAGCCTGGCACTGGCAAAACCACAGGTATAGTCCAGTTGTGCTGAATTTATCCCAGATCACCTTAGAAACACTTGTGAATGCCAAAAACAGAAGCAAGACATATTTATTCTATGATATTTTATCACAGAATAATGTTAGATTTCCATTTTTTTTCCCTTGGACTCTTTCAGATGTGCTAATCAGCATAGTGATTTGAAGTGAAACTTTATTTTTGCATAATTTTTCATATGTTAATTCTGTGTGATCATCCGTCCAGAAGCCCGCTGGATGTTGTTGTCATAATTATTACTATGTTGCTTTGATATGAGAAGTAGTGTGGTATAATGGAAAGGGTGCTGCCCTTGGCACTAGGATAGATATGGGTTCAAGTCCCAGTCTTTCACTTAAAAGCTGTATGACCATAGGTGAATCACTTAAACTCCCTGGGCCTCAATTTCCCTATCTGGTAATTGGAAATTATAAAACTTGTGGTACTTACATGATGGTTGTGAGAGTCAAATGAAACAGTATAAGTGAGGCCTCCTACATGCTGGCTATAACCTTCCTTTCCAGCTTTTTACATCCAGTGGGCTCCTGTTATCTACTTCCTAGGTTGACTGTGAGAGTGGAGAAAAAGGGATGCATATGAGAGTTGTTGAAATAGAAATGGAGGGATTTGACAACTGATTAAATTTATATGTTGTAGGAGAGTGAAGGGTCAAGGATAAGACCAAGGTTGAGGATTTGTGTGTTTAATAGGAATGGTGGTACCCTCAAAAGAAAGAAGTTTAGAAGAAGGATGGGTTTGAGTGGAATGATAATGATTTAAGTTTTAGCCATGTTGAGTTAGAGATGCCTATAGGACATTGTTTGAAATGTATAATAGGCAACTGGTGACATGGGATGAGAGCTCAGAAGAGATGCTTGGTTTGGTTTTATTGATCCTGGGAGTCATTTGTATAGAGATGATAATTAGATACATGGGAGCTAATGGGTTTGTCAAGTGAGTATAGAGAGAGAAGAGAAATTGATGCTGGATACAGCCCTGGGATATGTCCATCCTAAGGGGATGAAATATGGATAATGATCTCACAAAGGAGAATGAGATCATATAGCTATAAGGAGAACTAAGAAAAAGAAATGTCACAAACCCCCAGAGAATAGTGAGTTTTTAACCAGTGCCAAATGCTTCAGAGATCGTGAAAGATGAGGATTGAGAAAAGTGTGGCCATGAAAGTAAAAGGTGATTTTTGTTTTTTGTTTTTGTAATAGAGAGATTTTGACATAGTTGTGGGTATCAGGGAAGGAGACAGCTGGCCATCAGAGATTGAATATTGAGTGAGTGGATAGAACTGTGGGAGCAGTTTTACTATTAAGGACAGGAAGGGATGGTATTATAAGTAGAAGGTTTGGCCTTCATAAGAAGAGCTACCTAGTTATGAGAGAATGGAGGAAAGGAAGAGAGCATAAGGGGTACCACGAGGACATCATGAGATGACCAGAATGACTTTCTTAATTCATGAGTCTGACCATCCTTTACTCAATAAACTCTAGTGGTTCCCTTTTGCCTTTAATATCAAATACAAATTCCTCTTTTTAGTCTATTTAAGACCTTTAAAACCTAGCTCCAACATACTTACCTACCCATATGATATATTACTCTACTTCATCTACTCTTCAGTCTAGCCAGATTAGCCTTCTATGTATTTTTCACAGAGGCAACTGGTGGCTTAGTGGATAGAGCACTGGACCTGGAGTCAAGAAGACCTGAGTTCAAATTTAGCCTCAGACACTTTCTAGCTATATAACAAGGGGCAAGTCATTTAACCTCTGTTTGGCTGACAAAATGGATCCATTAGATCCACTGGAGAAGAAAATGGTACAAACCACTGTGGTATCTTTGCCAAGAAAACTCCAAATACATCACCAAGGGTTAGATACAACTGAACAACAACAAACCTATTTCTCACAGTTAAAGCTCTATCTTACACATCTGTATCTTTGCACTATCTGTCTTCCATGCCTCTAATGCACTCCTTGCTCATCTTTGCCTCTTAGAATCTCTAGTTTCCTTCAAGGCTCAGCTGAGGTGTTGAGTTTCTCTTAGCAGACTGCAAAAGACTTGCTGTTGATGTATGATTGATCCCTGTCTGGCTGTGTGTAGTCAGATCATTGACTTATAGAGCCAAGATTGGTTAAAAAAAAGAAAGAATAATAATGACAAAGAGAAATGCTGTACAATTAAAGTTATTGAACTCTGAATTATTTTAAAAAGTAATTGAAAATAAAAAAAGAAAATGAAGAGAACTGATATAAACTCTTCCTGGAATAATTTTAGCCAATGTAAACTAATTGCCCTAGAAAACCAGGAGACTCCATAAAGTACCTTAACAAACATTTGACTTATTTTCTAAATGGAGAGAGAGGACTACCAAAGGCAATACCAGTTAGAATGTAAACTTGTCTGTAAAATATTACATAGAAGGATGACAGACAGTTATTAGGAGGTTAAATCAGACAGAAGCAGCAGAGGGTAAAGCCAGTTTGTTTTTGTTGTTGTCTGTCCTTCATTTTTGAATATAACCAGTGACAATCATGGGTGATATCTTGACTTGTGTGTGAATTAGATTTAAGTGAGGCAAAGTTGCACAGAGTCGTTAGCCTCATTCTCTCTTCCAGAGTTATTGTAATCCAGTGGCAGGACAAAGTAAAGATGACTGGCAATGACCCAAAAATTGGCAAGATATCCTAATAAGCAAAGTTATCCAAAAGGGCTTTCAAGGATGAAACTGGAAGGAGGGAAAACAATCAGAAGGAAATTGCAAAAGATTTGCTAAATCCGTTTTCACAAACTATTTCCTCCATCAGGGACAGTGGAACTTCTGTACTTGGTCCCTGATGTTGCAGTTCACATTTTGCTTATAGAGGTGGTACTGTTGAATTGGGAGCGGGTAGTGGGTAGTGGATTGAGCCCTGTACTTGGAATCAGGAAGATCTGCCTTTACTAGCTTTGCAACCCTGGGTTAGTTACTTACATTCTTTGATCTCAATTTCCTATCTGCAAAATTAAGGAGTAATGCTTGAGAGGCTCTGTGCTCCTTTCTAAATCTAAATTGATGGTTGTCTGACCTTAAGATAAAGGATTTCAGCAGCCAAGATGGGGGAGTAAAAGCAGGAACTTGCTTGAGCTCCTGCGCCAACCACCTCCAATACCTGTAAAAAAAGTGACTCTAAACAAATTTTAGAGCTACAGAACCCACAAAGTGATAGAGAGAAACAAATCTCTTGCTGAAGGCAGCCTGGCAGGTCGATGGGAAGGATCTATTGTACCACTCTGGGAGCTGAGCTCAGTCCATGTGAGCTGCACTGGCTCAAATCCAGGGCGACCCAGATCCGCATCACAGACTGGCTGGAGCAGAGTTCAGAAGAGTGAATCGCCAGCAGCTGTGGTGGTTTCCAGACTTCTCAACACATAAATGCCAAAGAGAAAGTAAAAGGTCAATAGGAAACTCTGTTGGAACTGAGTGAGAGGAGTGTGGTTGGACCCCTTCCCCCAGGGCAACAAAGGTGGCAGCACAGTGGCTGCAGCTGCTACTTCATGGCTGCCTCCAGAGCTCCTGGCCTGCAGATTGTAGGGGGACCAAGCAACCATTCAGATGGCAATCGCTCTTGCTTTGACCGGCTTGGATCTGGGTCCCAGTCTTGGCTGGTGATCCTGGGGTGAGGAATGCCAGTGTGCCAGAGCTTTTGGTGGCTGTAGAGAGGGCACCCTCCTTATAGATCTGACAATAGCTGCAAAAACCCCAGAAATTTGGGACACAGCTGTCTCCACTCTGGAAGCAGAGTTCTACCTTGGCAAAGAGCTCAAAAGTCAAGTAATTGTCTGGCAAGATGAGCAAACAGAGGAAGTGCAGTCAGACCGTAGAATCTTTTTTGGGGGGACAAAATGGATTAAAACATGGAACGAGAAGAAGTTAACAAAGTCAAAACTCCGGCATCAAAAGCTTCAAAGAAAAATATGAACGAATTACAGGCCATGGAGGAGTTCAAGAAGGACTTTGAAAATCAAGTCAGAGAAGTGGAGGAAAAATTGGGCAGAGAAATGAGAATGATGCAAGAAAATCATGAAAAGAGAGTCAACAACCTGCTAAAGGAGACCCCCCCAAAATACTGAAGAAAATAACACCTTAAAAATAGAATAACTCAAATGGCAAAAGAGGCCCAAAAAGCCAGTGAGGAGAAGAATGTCTTTAAAAGCTAAATTGCCCAGGTGGAAAAGGAATTTCAAAAACTCACTGAAGAGAATAATTCCTTGAAAATTAGATTGGAGCAAATGGAAGCTAATGACTTTATGAGAAATCAAGATAATATAAAACAGATGCAGACAAATGAAAAAATAGAAGGCAATGTGAAATATCTCATTGGAAAAACCATTGTCCTGGAAAATAGATCCAGGAGAGATAATTTAAAAATTATTGGACTACCTGAAAGCCATGATCAAAAAAAGAACCTAGAAATCATCCTTCAAGAAAGTCTCAAGGAAAATTATCCTGATATTTTAGAACCAGAGGGCAAAATAGAACTTGAAAGAATTCACCAATCACCTCTGGAACAAGATCCCAAAAAG
>CM053581.1:178306855-178325555 GCA_028627135.1 Pseudochirops cupreus | reverse complement strand
GATAGGTGGACCTCTAGAATTTTCCTTTGGTACCTTGAGTATGTGAGCAAGTGAGAAATGCCTCCTGAAGTTTAGTGGACCTCCTTTGTTAAACATTTTGGATAACATTGAGAAGAGATGTTCAGGATGTGATTCTGTGGGTATGCTACAATCTGTGTCTTAGAAGAGCTCTCAAAAATGGATGGCATTTTAGATCCTTATAAGTGTAATATAGTTATGTATGTGCCTGCTATTTCCCCTGATAAGCTTCTTCAGTCCAGGGACTGTCTTATTTTAGTCCATTGCATTGCTTTTCATAGAATCATAGCATTTTAGAGCTGTGAAGGTCTAAGTTGTTCATTTTATAGGTGAGTTGACTGGAGTCCAGAGAGATAGAGGGATTTTTTCCAAAGTTCACAAAATTGTTATAGTGGAGCGGATCTAGAACTTAGATGACCTGATTCCCAGTGGGGAAAAAACCTCATCTCAATTTTTATGTTAAAAAAACCCCTAGTAATGTTGAACTACACTAGAATGTTATTCTAATACCATTAATTGTAGAATGTAATTCAGTATATTGATCCCCAACCTGTGATCATATCAGGTTGCCAAAGGCTTTATAAAAATTTCTGGCATTTCTTGGAATTAAAAACAAAATTTGGATGCATTTTCCCACTGAAATAATCTTACTAAAAGGGGCTAAGTTTCTTTGGGACTGCTTAAAAAAGCCTATTTATCCCTCATATATCTCAAGAATAGTAATGCCCTCTTCAGTCACTATTTTATAACAATGTTTTTCTTGGAAAGTGAATTCTTCTAGCTAGGCAACATTTTCCTTCATAGCATTTGGGACAAGGATGCCTTTCTTTTGGGAGAGGAAATAGATATTCCTGATGGTCGGGTTTTTTTCCTGTCTCAACCCTCATCATAGTAGAAGGATACTTCTGTATTTCTGCTTCTGCATAAAAGAAGACATCTTTTTCTGACTGACTGCATTAGATGAGGAGTCCATTTCTGAATTGTGGGACAAAGGAAGGGGTGAACTGACCTTTGTTTTCTCCTCTGCCTTTTCAGACAGATGAAGAACTTGTAAGTTGAAGACAATTTGAGCATGGCAGTCTGACTTGGACATTGTCCAATGGACTCTGTTTTCAAAGTATTAACATGTCTTGTTAAAATATAGTCTTGTTCACAACACTGTTCCACAACATGGACCCCAAGGGCAGCATAACATTGTGGTTCTAGGATATTTTTACTTTTCCTCTATCAGTGTCCCATCAATGTTATCACTGATGGCAACCCTTAGAAAACATTTATTTTAAACATGCCCTATCTAAAGTTGACCCCTTCCAGAAAAAGACTTTGTTAAATGTTTTTTTCCCTGGCCAGACCGATCAAAGAGAAACACATTCTTTAGTGATATCATTCCCCAGACTTTTCTTTCTTTGGAGCTTTTCAAATGTTTCTTTTCATCAGATTGCATTTTACTTTTAACTTTCAGTGAGATTATTTTGCTTGCCATGTACACAGCCCTTTCGTCTTGCCAGAGTGGAAAGAGGCTGCTTTTGCAGTTTTCTGGTGAAAATGTTGGCCCCTTTTCTATGGGTCCTTTTGGGACAACTCTGTTTGATTTTGATAGGGTAGCCTTAGGGCTACCGTATGGTTTTTGTGTTGGTAAAAAATAAATGGTAGATTTGGTAGGCTTGGCCCACTTGTACCTAATCTGGTTAGTAAGCAAAGAAAACTGAAAAATGGCTCCTGATGATTTTTTGCTGAGTGTAAGACATAGCATTATAAATGCCATAAGGAAAAGACAAGTTGAAGGGAAAAAAATGTGCATTTTTCAGCTGTTAGTTGTCAGGAAATACCCTCTTACACTCTAAAATGATTCTCTCTAAATAAGTATCAGAAAGATAGTGTCCTTAAAACATTGTTTAAAATGTACTGACTCAATATGCAGAGGACCTCCTCCAGACCAGTCTTATGATTTTGGCACAAGGTTATAAATGAGTAATCCTCTTTTTGTAAGATGATGCAGTGAGGATCTCCCACATTGTATTTAATGTGATCAGTCTACACTTTTACAGAATGCAAATAAAATTCTTCTCATGAAAAAATTCTTACATTAAAACTTTGTAGTCAAATTTTACTTCTCACAAATACTAAAACCAAAAATCCTAGAGCTGTCTGAGACCTTAGTAGTCATCTAGTTCCATCTCTTATGTGATGGATCAGTCATCTTGGCAGCATTCCCCACAACCAGTTGCCCAGTCTCTGAATGTGTTGGTAAACACATTGTGGACAGCACCCATATCAGGAGATTCAGTGTTCTTAAAAAATGTTTTAATGAATGGCTGTTGTTAAGGGAAGCATCATCTCCCAGCTGCCCAGCTTTATAAGCTAGGTGTCATCTTTGACTCTTTCCTCTCAATTCCATTCCACCCCCCTGAACCCCCTATTCAATATGTTGCCAAGGCCTGTTGATTTTACCTTTGCACCTTCTTTTGTATATGTCCCTTTCCCTCCTCTGGCACTGCCACCATTGTGGTGCAGGCACCCATTCATTAAACTCCCTGTTACCTTTATGATCATATTTAAGATACTCTGTTTAGCTTTTAAAACTCTTCATAATCTGGCCCCTTCCCACCTTTCCAGCTTTCTTATACTTTAGTTCCTTCCATATATTCTAAGATCCAGTAATTCCAGTGATACTGGCCTCCTTATTGTTCCTTGCACAAAATTTTCTATCTCCTTACTCCATACCTTTTCATTGGCTGTACCCATGCCTACAATATTCTCTCTGTCTTCATCTCTTCCTCTTGGCTTCCCTTAAGTCTCAGCTAAAATTCTATCTTCTGCAAGAAGCCTTTCTCTGTCTTCCTTAATGCTAATGGCTTTCCTTTGAGGTTACTTTTTGTATCACTTATTTTTCTTATTTGTAAGTTGTTTTTTGTTGTCTTCCTGATTAAATTGTGAGCTCCTTGAGAGCAGGGACTGTTTTTGCCTTTCTTTGTATCCTCAGTACTAATCACAGCCCCTTGCAAATGGTAGCAAAACATTATGCTTAATAAATGTTTTTTCACTTGACTTTCATCACCCGATGTATTCCTCCTTTAAAGAGTTGTTCACATGAGGAAGTTCTGCTTTTTATTGAGTTGAAACTTGCCTCTCTTCCAATTTTCATCCATTGTTTCTTTTCCTCTTTTTTGGAGTCATTCAAAGTAAGTCTACCCAGTCCTTCTTTGTGGCAGCAGTTCAGATACCAAACAGTTATCATGTCTTGTATAAGGGTTGTTATCTCCATGTTAGTCATCTTTTCATAAACCTGGTCCACGTTTGCCACCATCCTACACACATTCCATTTTGACAATCACTCTTACACATTTTGAACACTTAAAACTTCTTTTTATCTTCCATTTTTTATTTGTTCATAAAATCTTAGTAGGAATAAAGGATGATTATGATTAGTATAATCTTATAAAGGAGAAAGAGGCATTGCAGGGTAAAACTGTTCATAGAAGCTTAGTAAGATGGCCAACTAAGCAGAATCATTATAAGAGCATGTAAGTGTGAAAATGGAAGGAAAAAGTTTGGGAAAGCTACTGCAGTGAGTGTAATAGAGAATCACTTTGAAGTAACTTTAGAAATGAGTGTCATTTGGAGATTAAAAAAAGAAAGAAAAATAATGGGAGTAAGAAGAAAAATGGAAAAAAACTTCTAAAAACAAATTTTTTTCCATCAAGGTTAGCCAGTATACCAACACACACACACACACACACACACACACACACACACACACACACACACACACAAGATGTATGTTGGAGGCAGTAAAATTTTGAGAGCATGAATAGATTGATATACAAGTTATCTAAAGCAAGAGAATTTACCAAAGGTGTGGAATAAATTTTGACTCTTATTCGTGTCCAGGAAAAGTTACTGAAAAATATCAATAATTGCTGATCTCAAATGCCGCCTCTTCATAATGTTTTTGTGAGAGTCATATCCTACCCAAAGCCATGGCATACTTAATGAAGGTATTAGAAGGGAGCGAGCAGGATTTTGAAAATGACATTCAACAGAGAATCACATCTTTACAGTCTCCAATTTAACTAAAAGACATAGAAAATATAAAATTTCGTTGCACTTATTTTTTGTTGATTAAGAATAAAAACCTTTGATGCCAAAGCATAAAAAGCTGCCTCACAATCTTTATTACAGCTAGATATCTTTCATCTATGCATCAGTGTGGTTCAGGATTCCTCTGATGGTAACAGGCAAGGCATAAAGCAAGGAGATATATATGACTGTAATGGTGAGGGATATCCAATCCAATCAAGATTCCTTGTGACTGCTGAGGTCCGTCAGATTGTCCTGTGTGCCTGTGATGTGTTGATTGCTTCAAACTGCGTGATATTGCAGTCTTCTAGAGGATATTGCTGATCACTCAAGGAAGTTTGCTTGGTCCACTCACATATCTCAAATAATGTAACATATGTAAGGTGCTTTCTAAGCCTTAAAGTAGTATATAAATGTTAGGTATGATTACTATCATCCACAGATGAAAGACCACGTTGATGAAGAATATCTGTTGCCCAGATATTAACATTGATTTAGATTACACACTTAATAAAGCCTGCCCACGGGGTATATATATTTGAGACAGATAGCAGAGACAGACAAAAAATTGGACCCAGAGTTGCTATCAATAGATTCCATAGCTCTTTTGCTGACTCCAAGCTTCCCATGAAAGTGAAAACCACCTTTTCAGTACTTAACTTTTACCGATATTGCTATCAGGTAACAAACTTTGACACACCCCTGCCTCTGAAGAACTTGAATTGGATATTACATTGGAGGGTGATGCTGAGGTGTGTGTAGTGGTTGTTAGAAATGAGGAACTCCAAGAAGAATAGGAGAAAAATATATCATCAAAGAATTGTAAGACAAGAAGAGAATATATCCTTGTCATGTGACAAGAAGAAGAGTTGATAGGTGGAATACTCCACAGGTAGCCTTGTGATGATATTACAAAAACAAGGATGACTTCTAGTATGGGTGGGCCCTTTGATTCTTTACTTTTTTGTGTGTAGGAGAGCTGTACTATCACTAACTCTCTTCTCTCCACCCCTATCCCCCCATTTAAAAAAAAGAGGGAGAAACTATTGAAACAAAGAAGTGTAGCTAAGCAAAATATGTCCATATGTTAGCCATGTACACAAATTGTATGCTGTAACAGTAATGTAATTTGAAGATCTTTTTGTTTTGGAAAGCTCAGAGGTACTTAGCACTAGTTTCAAATTAAGCCTCTGTTAAAGAAACAGAAGGTATGGACCCCTCTTGTTGATGTAACAGGAAGGGGCTGAACAGGGAACCCCTATTGCTGATGTAACAGGAAGGGGCTAAACAGGGAGGAACAACACTGTATATAAGGAAAAACCTCAGCTAGGAAAGTTAGAATTTTCTTGGGGCAAACATCTGGGGGCTGGAGCTTCTGCCAGAGAGAGAACTTCTTGGGAAAAGTTTCGTGGAGGCAGAGCAGCTGATGCTGGAGACAGAATTTCTCTCAGTGAGTATCTGAGGGCTGGGCTGTAGCTTTTGGACTGGAACTTCCCTGGAAAAAGTGATTTTGATTTTGAGAATGTGAGAAAGTGATTTTGATTTTGAGAACAGAGCTGCTGAAGACTTCTGAAGGCCAGCTGGAGCTGCTGAGGATTTCTGAGGGCCAGCTGGAGCTGCTGAGAATTTCCAAGGGACAGCTGGAGCTGCTGAGGATTTCCGAGGGACAGCTGGGGCTGTTGAAGACTGAAGAAGCGTGACTGTGGTGTACAGATGTTGTTATATCTTTGTTAATGTGTATGGATATTATTGTGGTTTTGTTAAGCTTTGTCTTCCCAGGAACAGACTGTGAAGGATTTAGAATGGACTGAACACTGTGAGCCCCAGTGTGGAGCAGGAACTGCATGGAGAGCTGGACAGGGACCTGGGAGCTGTCTGCCTTTGAACTCAGGTGGCAGTTGGTTAGATTTGGGCGGGAGCTGGGATCATGGAAGAGGGATCATGGAAGCTGAAAGCCTGCCCTGAGTCAAGATGAAAAGACCTCTCTGTGGGTACTGAGTAGTGACTGATGACTGAGTGTAGTGACTGATGATTGAATAGTGACTGATGACTGAATAGTGTAACTTAGTGTGCTCCATGGGTGGAGGACTTTAACTTATCTACTTTATGATTGAATGATTGAGTTATTAAGTGATTGATTGACTAAATGATTGTACTTTGTTCAAAACTACATGATCACTTTGGTGAAAACTGTGTGGCCGTTTGTAATGGTAATAGAATTTGGAGATGCCCCTGTATTGGCTTGGTTTTTGGGTTGAGTGTTAAAACTCAGAGCTTGTGAATCCCACTTGTGGAATGGACTTGTTGACATGAAGAGAGAGGGTATATATATGTGTACAGGTATACATAGAGGGAGGAAACGGGATCAATTGAATAGGAAGAGATGATGTTTAAAAGGTGAAATTGAGAGGTGAGAGAGGAATATAATGAGAGGAGGTGGGGAGAGACAGAATGGGGTAAATTATATATAGAAGAGTCAAGGGATAACTGTTACAATGGAGGAGAAGAACAGGAAGGCAAAATGGAATGGGTCAACCTTATTCTCACTGAATTTGGCTTAAGGAGGGAATAACATACACATTCAGTTGGGCAAATTTCCTTTTTTGTTTTCTAACTCTCTAAAATAATCTTTGACATTTTCATTGGCATGGCAGTAATTACATAAATTAATTTAGATAGTATTGTCATTTTATGATATTGGCACAGGCCTAACCATCAGCAGTTATTTAGGCTTGTCTTTTTAAATGAAGTATGTTTTGTTACTGTTTTCATATAATTCCTATGTATGCCTTGGTAGGTGAGCTCTTGTTTATTTGATACCTTCTATAGTTATTTTGCATGGGATGTCTCTTGTTACCTCTTTTGTTGGATTTTGTTGGCAAAATGCTGAAAAGCCATTGATTTGCATGAGTTATTTTTCCTGTGATTCTTTGTTGAAGTTACTAATTGTCTCAGTTTTTTTTTACTTTATTCTCTCTAGTCCTTTAAGTATACTTCACATCTTCAAAAGTAATAATTGTGTTCCCTTTTATTCCTACAATGTAGTTTTCTTCCCCTGCTGCTATAGAGATAGCATTTCTAGCACTATAGCAATTAGTGTTGCTGATAATGGACAGCCTTTCTTTGCCTCTTACTGGATCTTATTGGAAGGCCTCTAATTTGTCTCCATTATATATATGGCTAGTTTTTAGTTCTAGATATTCCTGTACTTTTTAGTGTCTTTAATAGAAGTGATTATTTTATTTTATTGAAGGCTTCTGATATATCTATTGATGTAGCCATATGATTTTTTTGTTTTAATATGACCTAATAATGCAAGTGTTATTAATATGCCTGTAGTTTTCCTAATATTGAACCAACTCTGCATTCCTGATGTAAATTCAGTCTGATCACTGTGTATGTGTTTGCACATGGGAATCTATATCTATATCTATCTATATTTATATATATATATTTTTATATATAGTACAACAGTCTATTTGCACATTCTTTATCAAACATTTTTGCATCATTGTTCCTTCGGGATATTGGTCTATACTTTTTCTTCTTCTTTTTGTTGTTCTCTGCTTTAGGTATAAAGATTATGTTTATGTGATAGAAGGAATTTGGAAAAATCCCTTCTTTTTATTATTTTTGCAGTATATTGGAATTGATTCTTTGCTAAATATTTGATAAAATTTGCTTGTAAATTCATCTGGTCCAGGATGTTTTTCTTTTGGTGGTTCATTTATGTCTTATCAATAACTTTTTCTAGGACAGGGCTATTTGTAGTCTTAATTTGTTATTCTGTTATTATGAGTATTTTATATTTTTGTAAATATTCATCCATTTCCATTAACTTGACAGTTTTTTTTGTCTATAACTGGACTAAATGATTTCTAATAATTTTTAGTATCTCCTAGTTTGTTTTGGATTCTCCTTTTTCACTTTTGATACTAGCAATTTGTTTTTCCTCTCTAAAAAATTAGACCAACTAAATGTCTTGTTATTAGAAAGAAAACAACTCTCTTCTAATTTTATTAATTCAGTTTAATTTAGAAAAACATTTGTTACTCTTTTCCTTGACTTTCAGGATTTATATTTTTGGTGTTGGGTTCTTTTGATTTGCTATTTTTCTTGTTTTTAAATTTGCATATCTAGGGAAGTCCCTTGTGGTAATATGGCAGATGACAGACAGGAAATAGACAGGATGGGCTGTGACCCACAGAGGAACTCTTAATTCAATGAGATCATAGATATGTTAATGAAGTCTTTTTTGTTTGGTATCTAGTATAGTACCGTGTAATATGTAGCATGAAAGCTTGAGTGGAATAAATGTGCTGATGTTGGTGATCTAGTTTTTATAGGAAATTTAATTTAGCAGTAGTTAAGATGGAAAATCTTACTAAACTCAGTGGAACTGGAAGAGGTTTTTTAAAAGCCTTATTACTTGTTATCTGATTTCTGGTTAACACAGTTATGTAATGGTGTCTAGCTTTGTATATGTGAGTGAGATTTTGGGCATTAGAATTCTGTGCTATTGAGGGAAGAGAAAATACAGTTAGGTTAGGAGAACAGATAGTAGGATTTCATTATATTGCTACTGTTGCTATTTGTATCCCTCTGTTGAGCTACATTTTTGTGTACAGGGAAGATGTAAATTGACCCATACTAGAAATATATTTAGAGAATAATAAATGTTTTCTATAATGAATTTGAACTGTATTTTGTTTTGTTTGGCACATAGATGCTTAGGGAATTAAGTTGAATTGAAAATGCAGATCATATTTAAAAACCACAAAGTTCAAATGTGCTTAATAAAGCCATTCCCATGAGCATAAATGCTCTTGTACAGCATGTAAAGACGTTTCAAGGAGAAAATTTGGATTTTAAAATGAATTTGCAATATATTTGAAAACCCACCTCCCATTTTACAATCTTGCTTAAAAGCAAACAAACAAACAATAAATGATAGTAAGGGAGGGAAGGAGAGAATGGTATTTATTAGCCAAAATATTTTTTGCCACCCAGCTTTAGGAAAATCACAAGAAAACAGTAAATTCATGTTAGATGTTTTGTCTTTTGCTACCCTCACACTTCTCATTTCAGCATTTTCTCAGTCTTTAATGTGTTGCTTGATGACAAAATTATAACAAGAATTGATATTTAGAGTGGTCACTGAATTATGAGAGAAAAGTTAGTGATATATATTTTTCTTTGGGTTCTATTCTTTACTGTGCATCAATTCATATGTCTTTCCATGTTTCACATAGTTACTTATAGAACAATAATACTTCATTTCTTTCGCATACCACATTTTTTCAGTTGATTGGTATCCACTTGGTTTCTGGTTTTTTTGGTACTACAAAGTACTACTCTGAGTATTGATCTTTGACAATTTAGTGAGTGTGAGATAAAGCCTTAGAGTTATTATAACTTACATTTTTCTTATTATGTGTACTTGTTATCTTTTTTGCCTCTCCATTCAGTGATTTCTGTTGATGGCTAAATGACAGAATCATAGAATTTTAAAAGTTGGGAGGGACCTCGGAGCACCATTTAGTCCAACCCATACCCAAAAGAAATCTCACTATACCATACCCATTTTGTGTGTGTGTGCCATTTCACTTATACTTTCTCTTCCTTCTCTCTGACCATCACCATCCTTTAAGCTCCCGTTGCATCTTTCCTAAACCATTGCATAATCTTATTGGTTTCTCTTGATCTAGGCTCTCTGCTACTCTCCAGTCTGTCGTATATGCTGCTTCTCGGACTAATCTTAATATGTAGCTTTGGTTATGTTATTCCACAACTGAAAAGCTTCTAGTGTCTCCCCATTGCTTACTAAATTAAATCAAAACTCCTTAACCTAAGATTCAAAGTCTTCTTTATCCTGGCCCCATCTTGCCTTTCTGGCCGTACTTCCCACTACTTGAGCCTACTTATCATTTTTTGAACTTACTTCCATTTGCCCATCTCCGCATTTTTGTTCATGTTATTATTATGGTTATTATAGTTCTTCTTTTTTTCTGCTTGGAGTATACCCTCTACCCCCTCTACCCCTCTGTCATAGTTCTTATTATTTAAAATTCAGCTCCAATGTGCTTTTTACTTCCTTTATAATATTTGTCAAATTCTGCCTTGTTTTGTAGTCTTTTCCATGTGTTTCACCTCTACAACTGGATCATAAAGGCCTCTAAGTAGGGACCTTTTTATTTAAATTTGTATCCTTGATAATATTTGTAAAATGGCTAGCACGGTATAAGACACATAGTAGTCTCTTAATGAATACTTGTTTCCTCTCTTCCTTCCCTACCTTCTATTGCTGTGCTTTGCCCAGGAATTCAGTAAATATTCATTGTTGATAGTTTAATTAGGAAATAGCACATATGCACTGTGGATTTTGCATAAATCAAAATGATTAGCTTCAAAGTTCCTTAGCCATAAGTGCATTATGAATAAAAACAGGTATTGCTTTCACAACAACATAGGAAATGTACTCACATTTTAGAAAGAGAGCAGTAAGGTTTGAAGCAAGTGCATAATCATTGTTCAACCACTAAAGTTCTACTCTGTCTCATTTTGGCATGGAGATGGCTTGGATTCTTGAAGGACATGCTGCTATGACACATTCTGATAGGTATCTTAGAAGACTCTTAACTAGACTGGTTGTCAAATAAATGCAGAAGACTGTCCACCTTTAGATGATTGTCCAACAGGTGATGGATGGCTATGGGTCCTCAAATTCGAGGACTTTTGATTTCCTTTGATGACTAGAGAGGATAGCCACAAAGATGAAGTCATCGAACTTTCAGAATATAAAAGTAAGATGATATTTTTAATATAACAGATACAGATTTCTCTGTAACCCTAATAAGTAGAAAACTCTATTATCAGTGTTTCAGTTTACAAGCATTTATTAAACCCTATTTGGAAGGCATTATCTAAGTTCTAGGAATATCAATTCTAGGAGTTTGCACTTGAATGAAGAAGACCACAAATAAAAGGGAGCTGAAAGGGGGTTGGGGTATGAGTGGGAGGGTGAGGGATAGTGAAGTCCTGGTGCATCCTGGGAGAGAAATGGGCCCTGGCTGGCCTGGGTAGCTTTAAATGGAGGTCCTGAAGTTTCTGATTGGGAGCACAGGAGTGGAGGATTCTTCCAAAGTCTGAATTCCAGGGCTTCCAGGATGAAGAGGTTTCTAGGACATGGTAGAAAAAGTCTCTTGTGTAGCCTAGAGAGGAATGAGTATACTCTTAACATTCCAATTAATGACCAAAGTTATCATTTCTTTTCCCACAGTATTACTCACATGTCCCTTTCTCTCTATTCATACAGTTCAGGCTCTCATCGCCTCTTTCCTGGACTACTGAAGTAGCCTCCTGTTCATTTTTCCTGTGTTAAATTTCTCCTCCCTCTAATCTGTCTTCCACTTCCATGGCTTACATGCTTTTCCTAAAGTGTAAATCTGACTACAAAGGCTCCCCCTCTTATCTCTAGGATTCAATATAACCTTCTATGGCTTTTAAAACTCTTCCTTATTTGGTCCCTTCCCATCTTTCCCTTCTTCTTATATCTTATGACCTTTAAACATTCTGTGGTCTAGTTCTGCTGGCCTACTTTTTGGTCTTCACACACAGTATGCAATCTCCTGTCTTCATGCCTTTGCTCTGGCTGTCTCTAGTACCTGTAATATTCTTCCTCTTTACTTTTGCTTTCTTCATGACCCAGCTCAAACATTACCTTATGCAGAAGGCTTTTCCCAGTCCTCTGAGCTGCTAGTGTCTTCTCCTCCATGGTTATCTTTTATCTGTTCTGTGTAGTATGTATGTATAGATATTATATAATGTGCTATTTGTATGCTATATAAGTATACATGTATGTGCGCATATACACATATATAGAGACATTTGAGTACATGTTGTCTTCCCCATTAATATGTGAAATCCTTGAGGTTAAGAACTGTTTTTTCCTTTTTCTTTGTACCCTCATCAACTGGCATAGTGCCTGGAACATAGAAAGTACTTAATGCTTGTTTATTGTGAAGTGGGGTTTTAGTTACTGGAAAATGTGTTTCATTAATATATAAGGCATCTTGAACATAAGATAGGTTTTTCGAAGTGAAATATCAGAGTTTTGAATATTTGTATCTATTGGTTCAGTAGAGGATGTTTTAATAAAATTGTAGTACTCAAACTAATAGACACTCATTAAGCTTTCACTTTGAGCACCCTTGTGCTAGGTTCTAGGGATAGTAACATGAAAAATAGTCCTTGCCCTCGAGGAATTTATACTCTAAGTTAGGGGTAAGATTGAAAAGGAAAAATTATTTTGTTTATTTTCTTGTGTTTACAGATGATGAAATGAAAAAATAGTTAATTTCATTTTCTTTGGGGTCTGGAATGAAAATCTTGACCATGTGGGATACTTAGAACTTTTATTCCTATTCTACTTTCCTTGGGTAATTTATGCAGTAGAATTCTATTGACTAGGTCATTTTATGCTTCTATTTAAAATGTGGAATATTCTAGGAAAATACTTGAAAGAAAATAGAATTTTGTTTTCAGTGTAACTCTAATTGTTCTTTTTATCATGTCCTTTTATAACAGGGATTCATAACCTGGGTTCTATGTACTTAAAAAATATTTTTTTGATAATTGTATTTGAATAGAATTGGTTTCCTTTATAATACTATATATTTTATTGTGTGCATATAAAAACATTATTCTGAGAAGGAGTCCATGGGGACCAGAATTCCCATTTTTTTTGGTCCATAGGCCAAAGGGAGTCCATGATACAAAAAAGTTAAGAGCCCCTCATATGAAGGTTCTATAGTTTCCTGATAAATGAAGGGTAGGGAAAGAATGAAAATATTCTTTGTAAGACAAAATCTTCAACTTTTAAAAATATATAATTTAATTGATATATTTTGTTTTTTATTACCTCCATCTTGTAATATGTCCCATTCTCTCTGCACCTCCAAAGCCATTCTTTATTAAAAAGAATAAAAATAGAGGGGAAAGCAGCCTACCACAGCTAACATATCAGGAAAGACTGACGTTATTTGTTTTCCACAGCTGTAGTGCCCCCTACCCCACCTCTGCAAAGAAGTGGTAGAAGGTAGAGGGGAAAGGCAACTTTTCATATCTTTTTGGGGGGATGAGCTTGTTTTTTGTTATTTCTGAGCTTTCATTTTTTATTTTGTTGTTCTTCCTATTTACATTGTTTTCTTGGTTCTGCTTATTTCAGTTTATATCAGTTCATGTATATCTTTCCATGTTTCTGTGTATTCATCATATTCATAATTTCTAATAGTATCGTAATAATCCATTATATTCATGTGCCACAGCTTTTGTAGCCATTCTCTAGTTGATGGGCATTTGCTTTGTTTCCAGTTGTTAGCTACTACAAAAAATATATTACTGTAAATCTTTTTGTTTCTGAGGCCTTTCGTTTTTCATCGAATTTCTTGGAGGGCTTTGCCTTGCTGTGAATTTTCTAGGTCAAAGGATATGGACATATTTTAATTATCTTCTTTGTTTGATTCCAAATTAAATTTGAGAATGATTGGGCTGATTCAGTTTCTTTGCTTGATTCTAGATTACTTTACAAAGTGGTTGGGATAATTCATAGCTCCATCAACAGTACATTAGTTTGCTTGTCTTTTTATGATCCATCTTTTGTCATCTTTGCCAGTTTACTGAGTGTAAGATGAAACTTCAGGGTGGTTTTGTTTTACATTTCTCTTATTTGTGATTTGGTGCATTCCTTTAGATGGTTGTTAACTCTACTGTTGTTTTGACAGCTATTTGTTTGTTTTCTTTGACCACTGGGAAATGGCTTTTGGACTTAATGTATTTGTTAGATTCTTAAATATTTGGATATCACACCTTTATGAGACATACTTGATAGAAATATTTTTTCTCAATTGGTCCCTTCCCTTTTCTAATCCTAGTTGCATCAGTTTTGTTTGTGTCAAAATCTTTGCAGTTTCATGTAATCAAAATTGTCTTCAACTTTTGACATGGGAATTATTTAAAATGAAATGCAATGGTAAAGGAATACATTTTGGTCCATGCAAAGCAGAATCTGGATATCTCATCACAAAGTTTATGCTATGTCTCTTTTATGTTTTGTTTTTCCAGTGTTTACTTTCACAACCCAAGTTCTGGGCCATTCAGACAACAGCTTTGATCCTGCGAACAAAATTGGAGAAAGGGAGCACGCGCCGAGTGGAACGGGCAATGATGCAGACCCAGGTAGGGATGCTGTAACTTCGTATACTTCTTATTTTTTCTTCTTTTTCCTTCATTGCCTTCATCCCTTTACTCAGTATTTATGTTAATCATATCGCCCTTCTTTAAGCGATGAGTTTTATTAGTATCCTTGTTTATGTTCATTTCTTATTTGGTTTGATTTCGGAGAAAAATGTCAATATTCCCTCTCCTGCTTCTTTATTAGGTTGTTTTATTTTTTATATTTTATTCAAAATTTAAGTTTAAAAAAAATTGGGCTTCTTCATTGTATTTTGCTTTTACAGGACCTTCATGTTGAAATATATCCTTTTTCCCTTCTCTGCCAAGAGAACTATCCCTTTTTAAAATGAAGAAAAACAAAGATGGTGGTGAAAGAGAAAGTGATTCAAAAAACTACCCTACGCAGCTGAATCTGCCATTATGTGCAGTGTTACTTCTAGACCAGGCCTGGTCATTATCACTTCACCAGTGTTCAGTTTTCATTTTTGGTGTTCCCTCTTTTGATGTTGATGCAGTTATTGTGTATATTGTGTTTCTGCTTCTGCTTGTGAAGAAGAATTGAGTCTAAGCTGAAATTTTTTCATTGACTCTGAGTCATTCATAAATATTGAGTTCTTTTAAACTCTTCTATTAAAATTTCACATGTACACTTTAACTCAATACAGGAGGTAAGCTATACCAGCTGGAACTGAATCGCAAAATATTTTGCTAGTCAGTTTGGCATGATGGATGATGTGCTGTATTTATTTGGAGTTAGAAAAACCTAAGTTCCATATTTTGCCTCCAACAGTGACAAGGTATATGGCCATGGATAATTCACATAACATCTATGAATGTCAGTTTCTGCATCTTAAAAGGGTCAATGTTACCCATGGTGTTTATATCACAAGTTATTATAAAGCTCAAATGAGATAGTATATGTAAAATTATACATAAATGTAGTTGTCATTAGTGATTTTTAATATGAAATGTACTACTTGAGATAGAATCTCCCTTGGACTCGCCATGGCGTCAGATATTAACTGTGAAACAAATTATAGGCCTAATGGCAGTTAAAGAATTGATTTGGGGGGGGGGGGGTAATAGTAATACTTTATAGTTTTATCATTGTGGTCCTACTTTGAATCTGGAATTTTAATGACCTGAAAGAATTCATTTTCCAAATGTGCTTAATTATCTCAAGGGGCTATGTAAGGACTGAGCTGATCAGGTTTATTATGTAATCCTTGAGCTACCATCTAAACCCCAGTGTGTGTTGGTTCAGTTGTTTTAAAATTTATGGCATTTATATGTGTGTTGATTTCTTGGAATGAGTCATAAGTTTGATTTATAGATTAATTTAGTTCTGCTCTAATTTTAAACTAATCGTTAAACACTATTCTGGATTGCAGAATGTAGTTGTATGTCCTCTTAAGGGCCTTAGAAAGAATTGAAGCACTCAGCCTTCTTTAAAGATATTTTTTACAGTAAAGCCATTTTTAGTATAATAGCTATGGATGATCAATGTTCAGTGAGTGAGACAGGTTTATTAATTTTTATATTCAGAATCATGGACTTTCATAGCCAGAGGGGGAGTTATGAGGTCCTAAAGTCTAATATATGCCTCTTAACCTTGGCAAGTGATCATTGAGTTTCTGCTCGAAAGATCTCCAGTAATGAGAAATCCACCACATCCCAAGGAAACCTATTTTATGTTTGAATAGTTCTAATTCTTAGGTTGTAGGCAGTATGTTGTAGTGAATAGAGATACCCAAATAGTCAGAAAGACCTGGCTTTCACCTCTTCTCTGATACCTATCCATTAAAGATCCTGGGTGAATCAGTTAACTTTTCAATGCATTGGGCAGTTCTCATAGTTACAAAAGGAAAAAAAAAAGCACCAGTCTCCACTGGTTGGAAGACTTTCTTCATAGGGGCTCTTTACCTTGATGGAGAGAGGCAGCTAGATGTCTCAGTAGATAGAGCTGTGAGCCTAGACTGAGGAAGGTCTGAATTCAGATTCAGTCTTAGCCACTTAACCTCTGCCTCAGTCTCCTCAGCTATAAAATTAGGATAATAAAGACACCTGCCTTGCAGAGTTTGTGGTGAAGATCAAGTGATATTTGTAAAGCCCTTAGCACAGCACTCAGCACATAGTAGGCACGATATAAATATTTATTCCCCTTCCCTTCATGGATCCTGTTGGCAGCCTGTTTATACCATTGCACCCCTTCTCAGAATAATGTTTCTAAATCATAAAATAAAACATATAGAATTACCAAAAAAACCCACTTTTATTGAAATGAAGTTATGAAGACCATAAGGAAGCAAGTTTATGATTGCCAGGTTAAGAACCCCTAGACTAGATGATCTCTGAGATCTGAACCAACCCCGATATTCCGTGATTCCCTGATTCTTTGCCTTCTTTCTGTCATTCTTATCATTGGGAAGCCAAAAGGGAGCATGTGCTGATAATACCTTAGAAGTCTTTTATTTCAGCCCCCCCCCTTTTTTTTATAACAGATGTTGATGATAAGTTGTATAGTTTTAGAGTTTAAAGTGGCATTTCGATTTGCCTTGTGTGACCCAACCATTTACCAGGAGTTGAATCCCAGAGGATTTAAGTGAATTGTTCAGAATCACACAGCTAGGTGAGGAGAGGTTAAGTCACTTCTGTATGTCACACATGAGTCCATGCCCGTCAGCTTTATGTGAATGCCTTCTCTCTCTCTCTTTCCTTACGGTGTCAGAGACCTAGTTGATGCTTCTGCCAGGAAGCCTTGTCTCATCACTCTTATCCATAATGACTGGCCATCCACTTCTCTGAAATCACAGCAGGACTTTGGCCCTTGATTTATATGTGCCAACTGTTATATTACTGTCTAACTTAGTTTATCTTCATTTTGAATTATTTATGTTCTTGTTGTTTCCCATTCAGAAGAATCTAGACCCCTTGAGGGCAGGGGCTGCTTCATTTTTTTGTCTTTATGTATATTATTATGTATATTTATTTATATTTATGTATTTTATTTATGTATATTGTTTATTTATGTATTTTGTTCACATATTTTATTTATGCATATTATTAGCCCCTAGTATAGTGCCTGTGAATACTAGGCACCTAACAGTAGATAAAACACTGACCCTGGCATTTGCAAGTCAGACCCTAGGCGCTTAGGAGCTGTTTGACCTTGGGCAAGTCATTTAAGCTCTGTCTGCCTCTATTTCCTGGCTTGTAAAATGGGGATAACAGTAGCACTTACTTCCCGAGGTTGTTGTGAGGATCAGATGAGATAATCTTTGTAAAGTACTTCACATGTTGTTGTTTGGCCTTCTTACTTGAAGAAGACCGATGACATTAGGGTAAAGTGTGTTTGAACGTAGCTTATCGGTCCAATAAGAGCTTGGCTGACTCTACCCCAAGTCAGGCACATTTTGAACATTTGGGATGAAGATGTCTCTAAATTTATGCATCTCACATTTCCTTTGTGTTACTGCGATCCTGCTTTGCTCATAGAGCACAGAGCCTTCTTTGATGTGGGCTGTGCTGGGTAGTCTTGTGCTAGCATCTCCCAAGTCTCACAATTGATAGTAAAATTCTTCAGAGAGACCTTGACAATATCCTTGTACATCTTCTTTTGACCTCCATATAAATGTTTACCTTGTGCAAGTTCTCCATAAAGTAATCTTTCAGGTAAACATGAACTTGGCATTCAGGCTATATGGCCTGTGCATCTCTGCAGTAGAGTTTGAATGCTTGGCAATTTAGCTTGAGAGATCTTAGTGTGTAGTACTTTATCTTGCCAAGTAATCTTCAGAATCTTCCAAAGGTAATTCAGATGGAAGCAGTTCAATTTTCTGGCATGGCACTGGTGTACTGTTCAGGTTTCACAGGCATACACAATAGAGTCAGCACAATGCTTGTTCCCTGCCTTTCATATTTCACTAAATTAATTATGTTCATTATTCCTTATGATGCAGTAATATTATATTGCATTTATATACGTTTATTAATCCATTCTATAATCAGTAGACATGTGATTTGCTTCTAGTTTTTTGCTACTACAAATATTAACTGATTTGAATTTTTTTTTAATAGAGGGCCTCTCTATCAGTGACCTTTTGGGGTATAAACCTGGGTATAGGAGCATTTTATCCAATGACATAAGCAGTTTAGAAACATTTCACAATTTGTAATTGTTTTCCAGAAAAGCTATGTCAAGTCACAGCATTACAATTGTATGGGATGAGTGAAAACTTCTCAATTTGGGGTGGTTAATTTTTCAAATTGCTTCTGTCAATCACTTTTATCTTCCTTTGTCTGTTTTCCCACCTTGGTGGGACCCTCCCCTTGTCTTTCCTTGCTGTCCCAGTTGGGGAAGTATTTGGTG
>CM053581.1:178252098-178306355 GCA_028627135.1 Pseudochirops cupreus | reverse complement strand
AAAGGTGATTACATGTTGCCAAGGTAATCAAGAAAACTTACACACAAACCATACCAATTAACAGATTCATTGTTACCAATGTCTATTAACATCCAATTCCTTGCAAGTCTAGGGGTTACCAGATAATTCTGACTTGATATAGGTTGGTACAGTCATTTAAAATTAGTTCCACATTTGCAAAGATCTTAAAAAAAAATGATTTCATCTGCCCTTTAAAAGTTTTGATTTTTTTTTTCAGAATGGGGAAACTTCACTGTAAATTATCCCTCACACAATCATTTCATAAAAATTTCCAACATTGACTATTTTTCTCCTCCACCACCTTTGCTAATTTGTAGGGTATGAGGTGATAAGTTAGCTTAATGTTGTTTTCATTCGCATATCTTTTAATTGTAATTTAAAACATTTTTTCATAGTGTTATTAATTGTAGCTTTTCTTTTAAAAAAACTGACTTAATTTTCTCTGATCACTTATTTATTAGAAGACAAACTAATTCTTTCAAAAATACAGGTTTTTCTTTTGAGCCAGTTTAAAAAAGCAGGGCCACTGATGTGTTTCTTTTTCTGACCAAAGGCAGGAGAACTTGCAATTGTATGCATAAACTAGTTTTTAACAAATTTCTCCTTTTGAATGGCTATAAAAATGTGCATATCCTTTGACGCAGAATTTACCACTTCTAGGTCTATATCCCAAAGAGATCAAACAAATGGGAAAAGGACCCACATGTACAAAAATATTTATAGCAGCTCTTTGTGGTGAGCAAGGACTGGAAATTGAGGGAAGATTCATCATTTGGGGAATTGCTGAACAGTTGTAATATAGGAATGTAATGCAATTCTGTGGTACTATAAGAAATGATGAACTGGCAGACTTCAGAAAAACGAGGAAAAATTTATATGAACTGATGCTGAGTGAAGTCAGCAGAACCAGGAGAATATTGTACACAGTAACAGCCACAGTGTATGATGACTAATTTTGATAGAATTAGCTCTTTTCAGCAATGCAAGGACCTAAAACAATTCCAGAGGATTCATGATGGAAAATGCCATCCACATCCAGAGAAAGAACTATGGAGTCTGAATGCAAAGCAAAGCAGACTATTATCTTTTTCATTTTTTTTTCTTTTTCATGGTTTCTCCCATTCAATTATAATTCTTCTTTGCAACATGACTAATGTGAAAATGTGTTTAATAGGAATATATGTGTAGAGCTTGTATCAGATTGCATATTGTCTTGGGGAGGAAGGAGGAAAGAAGGGCGAGAAAACTTAAAACTTATGGAAGTGAATGTTGAAAACTAAAAATAAATAAATTAATAAAAAAATGTTTCCTTTTGAATTAAAGATTATCAACCTTAGAAGAGTTTGGTTAAAGGAGACAAGCAAATAGTAATATACAGTTACAGTATTTATTCCATATTCTCTTAAAGCTAGTGAAACTCGTATAAGGAGTTAGAAATTAATTTCTAATGATGAACAAGAAAAATGAAAAGGTTTAAATATGCTTTAGAGCCAGCCCAATTCAGGGTAAAAATTTATGATTACAAGGAATTGACGAGGTGTCAACCTGGAACATCTGTGTTTTCTTTATCATTAACATGCCATAACCTAATACATGCCCCACAAAATATTTAGATATGAAAAGGCCCCATTATTCAAGATAGTATCTTAGGTTCAAAGTCTTAATCTTATAAGAAAGACTGCTTCCAAGTTATCCCTATCTGGGGGATATCCCTATCTGAGTTTACTTAGAGAACAAAGAAGCTGTTGGATCTGTTTGGCTCCTCCCACAAGGAATAAGTCCCAAGATAAGGGGAAATCCCACTTTTAGCCTTATCTGGTCTCTGGAGTTGCTGACACAGAAAAAGGCATTTTATAGTAAGGTGAAGCAGTCTGTTTGATTAATTCAGGCTTTAGTCAAAAATATGATATTTAATGATTTTCAAGACATAGTCTTTAATTTTTATTTAAAGTACAAAGGCAAAGCAAAAATACATTTCACATTTAAAACTTTATTTAAAAAATTTGAATGGTTCTGTGACTTCATTGATATGCGCTTTCCATGAGTGTACATTGAAACCCATCAATACCTTCTTATCCTTTTAAGTTCTTTTCTTAGCCTCCCATTAGTCCTCCACAGAAAATCTACCTGATGCACTGGTAGGGTTTCTCAGATTCTTTTACTATTCATATGTACCAAGGCTGCACTTATGTCTAGTGTTCATTTTTTAACCTTTTCTTATGTAGAATGTGATTGTCCCACACATTGTTTTGTTATACACATCCACTTTGTCAAGGTTGCCAAACTTTTTTGATCCCACATTCCTGTTCATAAATTTTTTTAAAGTACACCCCCTCTAATATGTGTATATAATAATTTATATATGTACTACTATGCTATTTACCCTGAAAAATTATGTAACATGAATAAAAAAGAATAAGAGAAAGATAAAATCATATTTGATCCTAGAGTAAATAAGGAGCCAATGGAGATAATTTTTAATAATTTTTTTTCCAATTGCATGTAAAAACAGTTTTCAACATTCAGTTTTGGAAATTTTGTGTTCCAAATCTTATCCCTTCCTGTATTCTCTCATCCCTTTGAGACAATAAGCAAGTTGGTATAGGTTATGCTTGTGCAGTCATGCAAAACATATCTCCATATTAGTCATGTTGTGAAAGATAATACAGACTAAAAAGCAAAAACATGAAAAAAATTTTAAAAAGTGAAAAATAGTATGCTTCGATCTGCATTCAGACTTCATCACTTTTTTCTCTGGAGGTGGACAGTATTTTTCGTCATGAGTCCTTTGGAATTGTCTTGGAGCATTTTATTCCTGAGAATAGCTAAGTCATTCACAGTTGATCATTGCACAATATTGGTTTTTTTTCTCTTTACCATATGCAGTATTCTTCTAGTTCTGCTCACTTCACTTTCTGTCAGTTCCTGTAAGTCTTTCCAGGTTTTTCCTGAGAGTATCTTGTTCATCATTTCTTATATTACAGTAGTGTTCCACCACAATAATGTACTTGCTCAGCCATTCTTCAGTTGATAGGCATCCTCTCATTTTCTAATTCTCTGCCACCAAAAAAAGAACTGCTATAAATATTTTTGTACAAATAGGTTCTTTTCCCTTTTAAAAAATCTCTATGGGATACAGACCTAATAGTTGTTTTGCTTGATCAAAGAGAATGCAAAAATCATAGCCCTTTGGATATAGTTCCAAATTACTCTTCAGAATGTTTGGATTAGTTCACAATTCTACCAACAGTGTGTTAGTGTCCCAATTTTCCCAGATCTAATCATTGGAGTTTATTGAGTAGGTGAATGCTTAGACCTACGCTTTAGGATAATCACTTTGGCTGCTGTGAAGAGGATGGATTGTGGTGGGGAGAGATTTGGGGCAGGGAGACCAATTAGAAGGCTGTTAATAATAGTCTCAACATTTGGGATTATGGAAAACATGGCAGTTTTGAAATGAGGGTGTTCCTCCTTTCCATTTTTGGGCACAGCTTGTTTTCCATCTCTAATATTTCCATGTCTTCCACTTATTTGTGAAATGGACTAACAGCTCAATAGGTGATATGTCCAAGTACATTTTGTAATCTGTGCTATGAGTAGTCTTTGTTTTGGCTATCTAACAAAAAAATATTTCTTTTTATGTTTTTTTTTCCTCTATCGTCTTTTAGGAAGATGCCTCAGTTCTGACCGCATATCTCATTAAGGAGAACTTAAAATATTCTAGGGCTTAATGTATTCTGCACAGTATTATCTGCAAACAAGATCATCTGAACAAATTTACCATCTCTTTGGAATCCTTCTACTAGGATATTGTGCAGGACATTATCCATGACATTGGTAGATGCCTTTGGCAAATAAAATAAAAAAAGCAGGCTGCTGAGGTTAAAGTATTGCTTTTTGAGTTAGAAGTCTTTGACTCAAGTATTGGTTGCTCTGGGCAAATTATGAAATCTTGGAATTTCATTTTCCCCAACTACAAAAGGGGGGGATAATGATATTTATGCTACCTTCCTCGTAGGGAAGAAATGTTATAAATACCTGATAGAACCTTAAAGGACTATAATCATTGGGAACTGTTGTTAGGTCTCCCATTTCACACCTTCTTTGATGTTGATGATTAGAGCATCATTGTACAAAGTTACCTTTACAGTTGCATTCACTGTATTGTATAGTCTTAATATATACATGGGTGATATTTTGAAGAGAAGTATCAAAGCTATGCTTTGTTTTACTGAATGAAATGCTTTTTAAAAATAATCAACCCAAATAGGCACAATGGGATTTTACTTTCTCTTTACAAGAGACAGAATGTGTGTGTGTGTAAAGATGTGGGTTGCTGGAAAAATAATCTACAGAAGTTTGCCTGTCTCTCTCAAATAGTTTCCTTAAGGATACCTTCAATGCATGCATAGATATTCTACTCTAACTGTGGATGTTTCCTAAAAATTCTATTCTAGACCCTTTTTTTTCTCCCTGTACTTTCTCAGTGATGTCATTAGCTCTCAAAGGTTCAAATGTCATCTCTAAGCAAATTACTTCTAGATTTATATATCTAGCCACAGTCTTTCCTTTGAGCTGTAGTCCTACATTACTCATTGCCTGTTGGGCATTTAAAACTGAATGTCCTAGAGACATCTCAAATTAGTGTAAACTGAACTCATCTTCCTCTCCAAAATCTCTCTTCCCCTAAATTTCCTTCCTTCTGTTACTGGTGCTATCACCTTTCCAATCTTGTATGTTTGTAACCTTTACATTCTTCTACATCCCTCACTCTCCCTCACCCTGTTTATCCAGTCTGTTGCCCACCGTTGTGTTTCCTACTCTCACAAGAAGTCTTTCTGTTACTCTCACAGGTACCACTCTAGTTCTTGCCAATATCACCTCCTGGCCAGATGATTCTAACAGCCAACTTATTGCTGTCCCTGCCTCAAATCTCTCCCAACTTGCATCCCTCCTACGCATTCATTGCTGCCAAAGCGATTTTCCTTAAGCTCAGATCTGACCTTATGACTCTCCTACTGAATTAACTCCAGTGTCTCCCTATTACCTCTGCGAGTAAAGCCCTTCACAACCTTGCCCTAACCTGGCTAGTCAATCAGTAAGCATTTATTAGGTGCCTAGTATTCCCCAAATACTTTTACTTGGCACTTAACAAGTGCTTATTGATTGGTGAAGGGTCTGTTGCAGGGAGGTAGGTTTCAGCTTGGAGTAAGGAAAAAACTTCTCAATAACCCCAGTACTCCACATGGAGAATGTGCTGCCTCCAGAGAGATTCCTGACTTAAGATCTTCAAATAAAGACCAGATACTGACTTGTAGGAGGGATTTGATTTCAGGTGTAGATTAGATTATATAAACTCTTGTGTCTTTTCCAGCTCTGAGATTATATGACTCTAAAAACTGCATGGGTTCTCTTGCTTATTGAAGATGTTGAAGGCACCTCCTGAAGATACCTTTTTGTTTCCTAAAGAATTTTTTTTTAATTGAACCTGTGATTTTATTGGCATAGAGGACTCCTGTTGAACAAAAATTCCTCTACTACACTAAGCTTGGCACCAATCAGGTGTACAGTTTAGGGAGAAGCTGCCTGGGTCAATCAGGGGATAAATGATTTGCCTAGAATCATGCAGTCAGATTGTGTAAGAGGTGGAACTTTAGATCTTTGTGGCTCTTTGGCCACTCTCTATGCACTGTACCATGTTGTTTCCGAACATATGCTCTTGGGCCATCTCTCTATGCACTGTACCATGTTATTTTTGAACATATGCTCTTGGGCCATCTCTATGCATTGTACTGTGTTGTTTGCCTCTATTTACAAGAATAGAGGGAAAAAATTACTAGAGCAGTTAGCTGCACAAGTAATGAAAGGCCCTCCCTCCCCCCTGATTTTTTCTCTTATTAAGCATTTTCCTTTTCCTGTAGTTTTAGGAAATGCCAAGAACTTTCTGTTTTTATGCCTCCTTGGTCAGAAATGAAAGTACAGTTCTTTTGTCATTTTGTTAAAATCCTTTGATTTCTCTGTGATTTCATAGAGATGACTTTTGGATCACAGCTTCTTCTTTTCCTTTGTATCCTCTATGGTCCTGGTCCATATCCTTCCATAAATCTTCCACAGAAAATCCACCCAGCATGTTGCAGACCCTTTTTTGATTGTCCTAATATTTTGTGGCTTCTCATATAGTATATAGTCTGTTCATGGTTTACCCTTCAGACAGCAGAGGTAGAGACAGGAGAGCTTTGATCAGGATTATTGTTAACATCGTGGGACTGGTTTCTGTGTGGTCTGAAAAATGCATCTTAGAAAAGAGTCCTGTTCCTATATAGTGTTTTACATGTTGGTAATGGCTAACATCCTGCTATAAAAAAATACAATCTAGCTAGGAAAAAGTGACCTTACAGGTAAAAATGTCAGTGTTAGATTGGTTCCAGAATATTAAGAGCTCTACATTGAGGCTTGTCTTCATGTCTGAGAATATTTAAAGAATATGGTTTTACATATCTTACATTTATTAAGTTATGCACTGCTAGAATTTTATGTAATTCTTGGGCATGATCCAAAGTTAATAGCCTCAGAAACTTTTTTTTTAAAGAAAGAAAAATATCATCAGTAACTTAGCATAATTTCATTGCCTGATCCTTTTTTGAATAATTTTTCCAAAGTCAGGTTTGCTTGTCATGTGAGTTGTCACAAATAGTGTAGGAGGCAGGCAACTGGGTAGATAGAGCACTGGGCTTGGAGTCAGGAAGATTCATCTTCCTGAGTTCAAATCTGGTCTCAGACACTTGTTAGCTATGTGACCCTGGGCAAGTCTCTAAACCCTCTTTGCTTCAGTTCCACATCTGTAAAATGATTGGGAGAAGGAAATGGCAAACCACTCCAGTATCTTTGCCAAGAAAACCCCAAAAATGGAGTCACAAAGAATCAGACACAGCTGAAATGACTGAACAACAGTAAGTGTAGGAGCTAAACGTAGCCCACAGTTGATTGATTGGAGGTTCTTATACTCATTCACAGAACTTTTAAAAGCATGTTCTTTACTTTCTCCATATAAGTTCTTTTATTCACTATAGAAGTCATCCTTGTGATATGGAGAAAACCCTGGATTCTCAAAGGCTGTGTTCATTCTACCAAGCTAGAAAGGTTTCTCCCAGGCCCTTGAGACAGACCGCTGTCTAGGGTGGCTATCTAAATATGGAGTTGGTTCACCAGAAGGATTAGACAGTCTAATATTTTGGTCATGATAATCCATGAAATGGATATGAGTCAAAAATTGCTCTCCGTCTTGTTGGGACCCTTTCTTTTTGGTAGTGATAATGGTGGAGGGACTACAGAGCATACGAACCACACAGAGTTCTTAGACTGTCTATCCAGGATCTGTGACTTAACTGTGACTTCTCTTAATATGTAGTTTTTATCCAATGACCAGTGAATTGATATGGTGCTAGTAGCAAGAAACAACCTCCAATACCTTGATTAGATTTTCTGTGGAGTGTTTACAGAACAAATGAGTAAGAATCCACAGATGACAAGGAGATTGTCATGATTCGAAGTAAGGTAATGCATAGTTACTAACTATACTATAACTATACAAATGCATAGTTCTGAGCACATTCAATTTATTGATAAGGCTAGCAGTTACTAGTAAAAGGGGTCTCTCAGCTCCCCAGCAAGCCAAAAGACTCCAAATCAGGGCAGATAGATCATTTTTACAGAGAAAAGGAAGGCTATCCTCCAAAATAGAAGGTAGCATCATAGATGGGGCGAACAATATGATTGGTTACAACTTTGTATGAGGAACAATATGATTGTCTGGAAACTGGGAGTGAGGGGCTAGCAACAACCCCTTCTTCCATCCTGTTGCTAAGAAATGTTTATTGTTTGAGTCCACCTGCAAGGACAGGTTAGTGGTAGTGGACCAGGTAACAGACCACATTCTTTGAACCTGCTTCCTTCAAGGATAACAGGGATTTTTTTTGAGGCAAGAATAGAACAGTGATTAGCAGAAGAACTGAATTTTTAAACTTAACTCCAAGACCATGAATAATTCACAGGAAAGCTGAATTTCCAAACTTAACTTTGAGACAAATGAAACATGACATAGGCAGTTACAAAGCCTTGGCAGTGATACAGAATGAAATAAATAACAAAATAGAATTAATTACAAAAATGGAAGCATGAAGGCAAAATCAGTTTAATTTTCTCAAGATTAAAGGGTCATTATCAGCATTGTCAGAGATACTTCCCATAGTGAAGAGATCGTGTACTTAGTGTATTTAAGTTATTCTCATACTTGTTATAAAATAAGAAAATTTTAGCAGTAGAACCCATACATCTCATTTTACAGACCAGAAAACAAAGGCCCAGAGTGATTCTGATTTGCTCAGAGTCACAGAGCACGTTAGACAAAATAATTTTCCACTCTTTTGCTGCCTTCCTATTTTAATCATTTTCAGGATTTTATTTTGTTCTATTTTTACATGGCAATATGTGAGGAAAAGAAAGATGAATACACTTAAGTTAAATAGTTAAGGATATCTAATTAGTAGTCAGCATAAAAAATCTTCTAACTTTTAGGCCTCACCTCGTCTCCCTTTGGGGCCATAATTCTTTCAACCTGACCGTCAGTCATTAACCAGTTATTAAGTTTTAACTGTGTGTCAGTCAGGTGGCTAGGTGCTGGGGATACAGAGAACAAAGTGAAATAGTCTCAGCCCTCAGAGAACTTAGAATCTCTTGGTGCTGACAGTATGTAGGTGCAAGGATCGCTATCTCTGCATTCAGAGGACCCAGGTTCAAGTTGACTGTGATGCAGACTACTCATGTGACCTTGTTCAAGTTATTTAACTTTCTGGAGACTCATCTGTGGAATGATAGGAGTTATAGGAGTAGATGACCTTTGAAGTTTCTTCTAACTCTAGATCTGTTGTGCTATAGAATCCTAAATATGTACTTATGTGATCGGGGGAGCCGCTGGGACGTTCAGACAGATGTCACGTAGAAGGTGATGTAACTGATTCTTGGAGGAAAGGGTTGAGGATGGGGAGTATTCCAGGCACGGAAACATCCGGTGAAAAAGCATGGATTAAAAATGGAGTACTCATAAGAGGAACTGCAAGAGGTTATTTTGACTGGATTGTAATACCTGGTTGAGAATAATGCGTAATAAGATGGGAAATGTAGGCGGGAGCCAGGCGGTGAGGGGCTTTAAATGCTAGACTAGAAGAATATCTATTCACTTTTAGTTTATTGAATCTGGGAGCGATATGGTCAGAACTGCCCTTTAGGAAAACCCTTTCTTCGTGGAGGATGGATTGGAGTTGAGAGATGCTTGAGACTGGGAGACTATTTAGCAAGCTATTGTAATCATCTTGGCAACAGGTAATGACAGTGTAAATTAGCATGGTAATTACGTGGGTGGAGAGAAATGGACATATGCAAGAGATATTGTAGAATTAGAAATGATAAGATTTGCCACTTAATTGGATATGTGAGATCAGTGAGAATGAGGAGTTGAGGATGACACTAAGGTTGTAAACCTATGTGTGATGGTTCCCTTAACAAGAATAGGAAAATTTGGAAGGGGGGTGTTTTTGGTTTTGGGTGGAAAGTAAGGAGTTCTATTCTAGAGATGTTGAGTTCCAGATACTTATAGAGTATCCAGTTCGAATTGTTCAGTAAGCAGTTGTTCAGTCTGAATTGAGGTAAGGAGAGAGTAATAATAGTGGAAATATTCATACACACACACACACACACACACACACACACACACACCCTCTCTATCTCTCCCTCCCTTCCTCCCTCTCTCTCTCTCTTTCTCCCTCTCTCTCTCTCTTTCTCCCTCTCTCTCTCTTTCTCTCTCTCTCCTCCCCCCTCCCCATCTCTCCATCTTTATATTTTTATCTCTATCTCTAGGAACCATCTGAATAGAGGTAGTAATTGAACCCATGGGAAAAACAAGGTTATCAAGTGAGAAAGTGTAAATAGAGGAAATGGGTGGCCAAGAGTGAGTATGGTGGTACATTTATAGTTATGGGGTGTGGTGTCGATCTATCAAAGGATACTGAGAAAGAATAGTCAGACCAGAAGGAAGAGAACTAAGAGAGACCAGGGTCACAAAACCCCACAGAGTAGAGATTGTTTAGAGAAAAGGGATTCTAATTTACAGGTTAAATATTACAAAGAAATCAGCAAGGGTAAAATTAAATTTAGCAGTTAAGAGATTGTTGGTTACTTTGGAATGCAGTTCATTTGAATGATGCGGTTAGAAGCCAGATTGCAAAGCAGCGTCCCCAGTATCATAGACCCCAGTTCTGTGATGGGATCCCCACTGCCTATTTCAGATCCTAGTCTTTTGGTAATTACTGTTGTCAACATCTCTAGACTACTCCATGAGAAATAATTGTTCATGGTGGGGGATTATTTGTATACCTTATTCTCCCCAATTGAATGTGAGTTTTTTGCTGGTGGGGGCTGGTTTTTTTTTTTGTCTTATTATTCCTAGTACATAGACAAATGACAAACACAGTAAATGCATTAATAAATAAATACTCATTGCTTGATAGAGTTGAGTATGTAGATGACCAAAGCTGTCTATTTCATTGGGTGTCCTTCCTAGTCCATTACAGAATGATAGAATGGAACAGCTGTTTGTTGAGAACAATTGTGAACGCATACTGAATTTTCTGCTTAAAAGGGAAACATGCCTTTCATTCTGCAGACCAAAGTGAACAAGCCTGTGCATTTCTCTTTTGCTTTGTGAATTCACAGATGTGCTAAGAGATTTCAAATGAAAGCTTCGACTGGATCCAAGTTTTCTCAATTGATGTCAAATTCTGGCAGCTTTTCTATGCCCATAAATGCAATTATGGCTACACAAATTCAACTCTATGATCAAAATTCTGAAGAATTTATAATTCTCTTAGTAAATCCCACTGACTCTTCGAGGGGAAAGTCTTGTTTTTAGAATATTGTTCAATAACTTTAGATCTCAAAAGAGTAGTAGTGATTTGTTGCTGAGGAATTGTTTCTCTAAAGCAATATCTCCTTTCCCCTCAGAAAAACCTTCCAACTCAGGCATCGTATCACTTTGCGATAGAATTGGGAGATCTTGCCCTTATAATCCTCTTGGTATTCCTTACTTACCTCTTGACACTGGATGTAAGCCAGTATGAACTGATCTAGGTCCCTCTGCTTTGTTCTTGAAATATACATGATTTGAGTTATTTACCCAAAAGAATGAGCAGGAAAGTCATTCAGCCATCATTTAATTTTCACTTGCCTCCTCTAATGCAGCAGACAGCATGTTCTTTCTTTTTCAGAACTGCACATGTGAAGGAAAAAATGCACTTTAATTAGCCTTCCGTGCCCCGGAGGAAGGAACTCGAGAGGGGAGTTATTATTTCCACCGATGGGTTGACTGCACATCCCAAAGGAATGGTGGGCAGTAGGAACACTGTCTAGCTCCACTAAGATTTGTAGGATTTGAGTATCTTATTAATTAAACATGGTGGTTGTTCCAATCTTGCACTTTTCAGCAAAGAGATTAAGTACCAGCTCCAGAGAAAAGAGAAAAGACTTTGGGAGGATATGAGCATTTAAAAAAAATGTAGATAACATCAGAGGGCATTTAAATGAAAGGCACAGTTTTGTGCATTTGGAATACTTTTATGTCGTTTCTGGTTTTTTAGTGTTCATAAAAGTTGTGTTTATTTTTGTTTAGTGGTTGCCCACTCCAAACTTAAAAAAAAACCCAAACTGCTGCTGTTTTGTTTCAAAATGAAATACTTTGATGGTTCGTGTTCATCCCTGAAAAGTTGAAAATGTCAGCTGTGAGAGATAGCAGCATAGGGTAATGGGAAGATGACAGGAGAAGAGTTGGATTTAGGGTCTTCCTGCTTTGCTTTACAGCTGTGCCTGTTCATAAAACCGCTTAACCTCTTCATTTCTTGGTTTCTTCTTCTTTAAACGGGAATAAAAGCTTCACAGGTTTGATAAGGCTAAAGCTGCATTAAACTATAAAGCACTATTTGAAAATATGCTATGATGATCAGTAGAAATGGAAATAAATTAGACATTTAAAAATAGATATGTGGAATCTCAGTTTGATGAGTTCAGGGGTCAAAGAACCTGGATTCAAATTCTGATTCTGATGCTTTGCATTTGTGTGGTCTTGATAAATCATTTAACTTCTCTAGGCCTCAATTTTTTGAACTGTAAAATGGAGGAGTTGGGAGCCATGATTCATTTCAGATCTAAATCTGTGATCTTATGACATATTCGTAATTATCAACAAGTACTTACCGAAATAGAAATGTTTTGTCTCGGGGTGAAAGTAATTTTCTTACATGCTTAAAACCTTAAAGCACCATATAAATATGAATTACTGTTTCTATGGCACTGAAACACTTCTTCCCTGATAGCTATTACAGTAGGTGGTGCCCTCACATTGCTTTGAATTTTTTAGGCTTTTAGTCCTTTTGGACACTCAGACTTGTGACCCGATGTGAGATGAGCCAGCTTCTATCCTCCCAGACAGATGCACTTTAATTCTTGAATCTTCTCAAGTGATTCTTCTTCCCTGCCCTGGCTCTTTAATCTCAGGTTTCTAGACCTCAGAGTGAGAAATGGTTTTTTTCTATACCCCAACTAACTTGATCTTCAGATAGGGAGAAGATTTGGAACAGCTGTAGGGAGTGCTATTGAGAATTGGTTATAGAGGAGTAAAAGGATTGTTACCTTCTAATCCTGTGTTATTCTTGTTAATGTTCTTCAGTAAATCCTCCACCATGAATCTACACAATAGAAGCCTTACTCTGTTGGGAGTATTTTCCTCATACCATTGTAATGCTTGAGTTGTCCATTTTTTATCCTCCATTCCTACTACATGACTGTCTTACCTCCTTTTTTCTGTCCTCATTGTGTTTGTGCTGTCATTGGTGATTGTGCTGCTTGCTTACACTAACTCACCATTGCCCTTGGGATCGTCTAAAATTATGCTTCTTTAAAGGTCATCATTACACAGTATGCATGGTTAACAGCATAACTGGGTTAGTCTTGGTGTTGCAATGATGTGTCTTGATGCCAGGGGCAGCCTATGATCTTTCATCCTATTCTTCCCTACAATTTTAGACTAAAGTTCTAGAACTATTCAGTTGTATATTACTGTCTGTTTGCAAAATACTGGTGCACAAGTATACTCATACATGTACTAATTAGTACTAGCTCAATGTCTTCCCATTCGACTGGTATTCCTGATTTGTTTCAGTGTACAGTAGAACCTTGGTTTAGGAATTTAATTCGTTCCCAGATGCTGTTCCTCATGCAATTTGTTTGTATTACAAAGTGAATTTTCCCATAGGAAATAATATAAAGTCAGATGATTGGCATCACATCTCCAAAAATATTCATATAAAAATAATTATTTATAATTTAAGTGTTTTTTGTCCCTAGTGTATCTGAGATACAATAGCAATGATTAGTACACAATATAAACTGAAAATAAAACAAATTAAACTGCCCTTTATGTTTGAGAAGAGTTGTGACTGGTGTGAGGGAGATGAGAGGGAGGAGGAGGAAGGGTTATTGCTTGGAAGGAGACTCTCCTTTCATGAGAACATTGGGGATTTCAGTGTCTGGTGTGTTCTCTCTTATGCTACTTTCACTAAAAGTAAGGCTAATGCTACTGCCTTCACTTATTTTTCGTTTTTAGAATCACCTTCATGTTTTGACTCACTGATTTTTTCTTTATGTTCACTTCTGACTAGGAATCTATCTAATGGCACTTGTTTTTGACATTTTTTGAGAATGTCATGGAAATGTCACATTGCAGTATTGTTAAAAATATTCGTGGCTCTAATTGCTACAGCCTTATTTGGGTTATGTTTTTCAACAAAATTTTGCACTTTTCCCCACATCTGATAAACCTCCCTAATCTCACTTGACATGAGGGATTCCTCCCACCTCTCTACCTCCTCCTTAGATGAGATATCCTCTGCAACCTCTCGCTGTTGCTCCTCATGCAGGATTCATTAGTTTGTCTGTCATCAGCTCCTGGCTATGTTCCTCTATTGTTACAAGTATTGTTGTACATCATAGTCAGCACTGTACACTTTTATGCAAAGTACTATCATATGTATGCAAACACATGTGAACACACTTGTAATGGTACTATTAAGAGCGAATGATGCTGCCTTCAGGAAGGGTCAATGCCAATTAGGTGGTATACTGACATATGAAAGCAAAAAAAAAAAAGCCAAAAATTGCCCTATTTGAGCATCATCGTTTCACGAGCCATTCAAATCCAAACGTGATATTCGTACTGTGAATTTTCATTTGTCCTGCGAGACAAATTTTGCAAAAAAATTTTCCTTGTCCAGCAAAGCATACGTAAACCAGGTTACTCATAACCAAAGTTCTACTATATTCTTCTTGTGAGTTTGAGTATAGTGTGAGGTGGGGCTCTTTTGAATGGTCAAAGGTCTCACTTTGGTTTGGTCGAAAGAACTGGGGATAGTTAACCTGGAGGAGAAGGATCTTTCATAGACTATTTTCAAGTTTTTGAAAGACTGTCACCTGGAAAAGAAAATAAACTTGTTCTTATTGACTCCAAAGGGCAAAACTAGGAGCTGCAGGTGAACTTTTTAAGGTTACTATAATGGAGATTTTCCTAACAAGTAGAGCTAACGCCAAAATGGAAGGAACTCTCTTTGGAGTTAGGGAGTTGACCTTCCCTGGCAGCTAAATGACCACTCTGTCCTATTCCTGATTGGCATTGACATTCAGAAGATCATTGGGCAAAGTTATTTTTGGGATTGCTCTAACGAGGAATGTTTTATGATGTTAACATTTATGGGAGACACTTTTTGGGAGGAGAGACTTAATTTTGCGTTATGAAGTCAAATGCTTTCATATAATCAAACAATAACAAGCACATCATCCAGTCTCTACAGTAAATTTTATTTTTATGACCATAAATATGAAGGTCTGCTGTAAAAAAATCTGTTGCAAAACTCTATTTGTCCCCTTCTCATATTTTCATCCATGGCATCTGTAAAACACTTGTAAAACCATTCTCCTGTTCTTTTTTAATTGAGGCAAAAAGGCATTCATATAATTAGGTAATTACTGATTTCTTCTCTATTGCCTTTTGGGAGGTACAATAGTACCATCTGATTTTTCCTCCCAAGCTTGTGACTTTCTTCCTTGAAAATTGATTCTTTATTATTTTAAAAATTGTGTCCCTTTTAGTACAGATTTCTTCTGAATATATGGACAGGGAATATCATGACAGGAAGTTGATACCCAAGATAAGTAAGGAGAGATAGTAAGAAAGATCTTGACTCCTTTTGATGAATCACCTGGCTCAGGTGAATTACAACTTCTACAATGAAAAAAACTAGATGTGAGTGATGAACCTCTGTCAGTGGTTTTTGAAAGACTGTGGAGATCCTGAGAGAAAGGCAGATGTCCTAATTTTTTAAAAAGTGGAAAAGACTTAGGTCATTTAGCTTGCCTTTGATTCTTGGGAAAATTCTGGAATGAGGCATTTAAGAGGTGATTAATTAGTATCTAGAAAAGCAAAAGAATTATTACAAAGAGTCAGTATTGTTTCATCAAAATAACTATTTCCTTTTTTTTTTGGCAAGGCTACTAAATTGCTGCATAAGGATTTAAGTTTACCTAGTTTACCTAAATTTTTACACTAGAAGGACTGGGCACATCAGACAATGAAAAAATGAAAAAAAGGTTATAAAAAGTTATAACTTTGAAATAAAATTTTTCATCAAAACTATTTGCCCCCCATTCATTATTTATTTCAAGCATTCTTTTAAAAAAATTTTGAGTTTCACATTCTTACCCTTCCTCTTACCTCTTCCCCTACCCACTGAGAAATCAAGCATTATGATATCAATTATACATGTGAAGTCATGCTAAACATATTTCCATATTTGTCATATTTGAAAATAAAAAGAAAGAGAAATGAAGAGTGAGTCCTTTGAAATTCTTAAATCCTGTATTAATCAGAGTAGCCAAGTCTTTCACAGTTGATCATCATTATGACATTGCTGTTACTGTGCACAATGATCTCCTGTTTCTTCTCACTTCACTTTGCGTCAGTTCATATAGGTCTTGCCATGTTTTTTTCTGAAATCACTCCCCTCATCATTTCTTAATAATACAGCACAATAATAATCTCAATTATGTACCACAACTTGTTTGACCATCCTCCAGTTGATGAATATTGTGTTGATTTCCAATTCTTTGCCACAACAAAAAGAGCAACTATAAATATTTTTGTACAGATAAGTAAATTTTATTTCTCTTTGATCTCTTTGGAGTACAGACCTAGTAGTAGTATTATTGGGTCAAGGGACATGCACAGGTTTATAGCCCTTTGGGCATAGTTCCAGATTGTTCTTAGAATTATTGAACCAGTTCACTACTCCACCAACATTTCATTAGTGTACCCAATTTTCCCTCCTTCCCTCCAGCATTTGTCATTTCTGACTAATGGAAGGAGGTACCTTAGGATGGTTTTAATTTACATTTCTCTAATCAGTAGTGATTTAGAACATTTTTATATGACTATAGATAGCTTTAATTTCTTCTTCTGAAAGCTGCCTGTAATTCTGTCCTTTGATTTTTTATCAATGGGGGAATGGCTCTTATTATTATAACTTTGACTCAATTCTAGACTCAGTATATATTTGAAAAATAAGGTCTTTATCAGAGACGCATGCTGTAAAATTTTTTCTGTGATACCTTTTAGCAAAATGTAATTTCCCTGATTATCTCTTTTAATTAGGTTTAATTTTGCTTTTACTTTGTCTAAGTTCATGATTGCTACTCCTGCCTTTTTTTTCTTCCGCTGAAGCATACTAGATTCTGCTCTAGTCCTTTATTTTAACTCTGTGTATATCTTTCTGTTTCAAGTATGTCTCTTGTAAGCAACATATTGTTGGATTCTAGTTTCTAATCTGTTCTGTTTCTGATTTCTAATTAATTCTAGCTTCTAATCCATCTGTTTTATGGGTGAGTACATTCCATTCACATTCACAGTTATGATTACTAACTATGTATTTTCCTCCATCCCATACTCTTCTGTTTCTTCTCCCTCTTGAAAAATCTATTTTGCTTCTAACTAATGCCTTTGTTAATCTGCCCTCCCTTTTCTCTGTCATTTCCCTCTTGGTTAAGTTAGATTTCTATGAGAGAGAGAGAGAGAGAGAGAGAGAGAGAGAGAGAGAGCGAGAGACAGAGAGAGAGAGAGAGAAAGAATATATTCTTTCTACTTTGAACCAATTCCTTTCACAGTGAAGTTCAAGCATTGTCTTGTCACCACTGCCTGCATTTCCCCCTCTACTTTAAAGTTTGAGTGTCTCTTTTATGTGAGAAAAATTTCCCCATTCTTCCTCTCCTTTTCTTCTTCTCCCAGTACATCTTTCTCATCCTTTCATTATTTTGGGACATCATTACCACATAATCAACTTGCAGCCATGCCCTCTGTCATATGTAAACTACTTTTAACTGTTCTAATAATGATAAAGTTCTTGGGAGTTACATGTACCATTGTCCCCTCTTGGAATGTAAACAATTTAATTTTATTGACTCCCTTTTGATAACTCTTTCATGTTTACCTTCTTGTGCTTCTCTTAGGTCTTGAGTTTGAATATCATATTTTCTGTTCAATTCTGGTCTTTTTTATTGGGAATGCTTAAAAGTCCTCTATTTCATGAAATTTCCATTTTTTTCAATTAAGGGAGTATACTCAGCTTTGCTGGGTAGGCTATTCTTGGTTGTAATCCATCTGGTTCCTTTACTTTCTGTAATATATTCTAAACGCCCCACTCTTTTAATGTGGAATCCACTCAATTTTATGTTATCCTGACTGTGTCTCCACTATATTTGAATTTTTTCTCTTCTGTTTGCAATATTTTCTTCTTGATCTGGGATCTCTGGAATTTGGCTATAATATTCCTAGGAGTTTTCATTTGGAGATCTCTTTTAGGAGGTGATTGGTGTAGTCTTTCAATTTCTGTTTTATTCTCTGGATATAAGATATTGGGGAAGTTGTACTTGATAATTTCTTGAAATATGCTGTCTGGCCTTTTTCTTTTATTGTGCTTTTCATGTAATCTAGTAATTCTTAAGTTATCTCTCTTGGATCTGTTTTTCAGATGAGATATTTCACATTTTCTTCTATATTTTCATTCTTCTGACTTTATCTTATTGTTTGTTGATGTCTTATAGAGTCATTAGCTTTGACTTGCAAATTCTAATTTTTAGGAAATTATTTTCTTAAATGAGATTTTTTTACTTTTTTTTTCTATTTGCCCAATTCTGCTTTTTAGGGAGTTCTTTTCTCCAGTGAATTGTTGTATGTCCTTTTCATTTGGCCAATTCTGTTTTTAAAGTTCTTTTCTTCAGTGTATTTTTGTGCCTCTTTTACCATTGAGCCAATTCTGTTTTTAAGATGTTATTTTCTTCAGTATTTTTTTGTGCCTCATTTGCCAAGAATTAACTCTTTTCATAATTGTCTTGTATCACTCTCATTTCTTTTCCCAATTTTTCCTCTATTACTGTTATTTCTTTCTTTAACTCTTAAGGAGTTTTTATTGAGCTTAGGTCCAATTAGCATTTTTCTTTGTGACTTTGGTTGTAGCTGTTTTCATATTGTTGTCTTCTTCTGAGTTTATGGTTTGGTCTTCCTTGTCACAATAGTATCTTTTTATAGTCTGCTTCTTTTTTTGTTGTTTGCTTGTTTTTCTGCCCCATTTCTTGACTTTGACCTGTATGTTAAAATTGGACTCTGCTCACTTGGGGGCAGGGAGGCTGTGTCCCAAGCTTCAGGCTTTTTTGTCCTGCTGTTTTCAGAGCTAGTTTTGGGCATCTGAAAATTTTAGGTGCTTCCAAGATGGTGTCATCTGGAAAAGTATGGACACTGCTCTCCTGGTCAGTACTTTGTTTTTTACCCAGGAATAACCCATTCTTCTTGGCTCTAGAACTGTGATTAGGACCCCCACATCCTTTTGAGTCACCACTAGTACTCCTTTCTTCCCTGAAATTTTTACCCATAACTGCTGATGGGCAGTAGAGTTGCCAAACTGTACCTGGTCCTGCACCCATGGACAACACAGGGGTTCCCTCTAATCTCTTTCTGACCAGTTGTCTGACCTCCTTTCTCTCTTGGGTCTGTGAGCTCCCAAACCTGCTGCTGTTGCCATTATCATAGCTTCTTCCAGGGCCTCCAACTGGCACTGCTGCCACCCTCCAGGCCATGCCCTCCCTGGTGTCACAGAACTCTCTTGTCAACCTCCTAACTTGTCCTAGGTTTAAAAAATGTGTCATCCAACCATTTGTTGTCTCTGAAACTCCAAAATTTTATTTGATGTACTATTTTAAAGTTGTTTGGAAGGAAATATTTGGAGCATTCATCTGCGTGGCTACCTCTTAATGTACCATCTTGGCTCCAGTTGTTCTAATGTTAAAGCATTTGATCAGATATTTCACACTGTTTTTGTGTAATAGAGGTGTTGGCTACATGACAGTACAATTAGATAGATTTGGACCTGGATTTGGTGCTGGAGTCAAAGTTGTCATTAATAGTTTTCTTTTCTTCTTGGCAGAAGATCTCTAGGGATCTTTGCTATTTGAAAAAAAAATCAGGGTGGTAACATGGATAAAGGGACAAATTGCATGCTTATTGAGTTTTCAACTGCAGTAAAGCTAGGAGGGATAGCTACCACACTGTTTGCTAAAGTGAGGATACAAAAATATCTTGACACGCTAGTGCATTGGGTTGAATCTAATAAGATAAAATTCAGTAGAGATAAAAATAATCTTGCACTTTGGTTAAAAAAAAATCAGCTTGACAAGTATAAGATGGAAGAGGCATAATTAGGTAACAGTTTGTTCAAAAAATATCTCCAAGTTTTAGTGCACTGCAAGCTCACTGTAAGTTAGCAGTAAGATGATATGGTGGCCAAAATGTGAGCTCGGGCTGCTCTAAGAGAGGCATACCTTCTAGTAACCAGGAACTAGTAACAAGTCTGCCTATTCAGACTACCTTGGAAGTGTTTTGTGCAGCCCTAGGTGCTACAGTTCAGGAAGACACAGTTTCTCTCTTTCTCCCCAACCCCCATCTCTCCCCTCCATACACACATACACAGTCATATATAATACACACACATATAATCATATATAATACACCTATGAATGTATGCATATAAAAGCTGGAGAGCATATAGAGTGGGGCAGCCAGGATAATAAAAGTCCCCTGAATTCATGCCATGTAATATATGGTTGTTGACCTTTGTTTTTGAAGAGGACCAAAATGACATCATTTTTAATGTGTCCAACTGTGGCTGATCAGTCCAATACAAGCTCAGAATGCTCTACCACAAGTTGGGCACAAATAGTCTATATGAACATTTGGGGCGGATTTTTCAAATTTGCACATCCTACATTTCCTTTGAGCTGTTTCAATTATGCTTTGCTCACAGAGCACAGCACCTTCTCTGATGTAGGTGTGCCATGCTGAGTGGTCCTGTGCCAGTGTCTTCTGTATCACACAATCAATTCCAGGGCTCTTGAGAGAGACCTTGAAAGTGATCTTGTATTGCTTCCTCTGACTACTATGTGAACACTTGCCCTGTGTGAGCTCTCCATAAAAGTCTTTTTGCAAGCGTACATTTTGCATTTGAACAACATGGCCAACCCACTGGAGCTGCATTCTCTGGAGCAGAATTTGAATGTTTGGCAGTTTAATTTGAGTAAAGACCTCAGTGTCTGGTCCCTTATCCTGCCAGGTGATCTTCAGAATCTTCCTGAAGCAATTCAGATGCAAACACTTCAGTTTCCTGGGGTAGCACTATAACAGCAACTGCATTGGCATAACCAGGATGGCTGCTAGCACAGGTTCTTATATCTGCTTTACTAGGAAAGATAGTCATCCAAGGGGTCAACATTCTTGTAAAATTATATTCATTAGTTCAGGGGAAAAGTCAGCACCCTGAACTAAAGAGAAAATAAAAAAGAAAATAGAGAAAATACAGTCAGAGAAATAAAGACCAACAGACAGGGCTTCTAACTGAGAAATTAACACAGATCAACAGACAGATCCCACTGTTTGACCAAGGCAGTACATACATAGTTACCAGAGAGAGAAGCACCAACATCTGGGTTTTTCAAAGCCAGGGTTGGGGCTCTTTAACCCAGAGTCTCATCTGGTCAAATCACAAGAACACTTCCAGTGAGTGAGTCCCAAAGCAAAATGCTAACCTGAGTACATATACCCTTTTTAGAGCCAGAAGACATCACAACCTTCCTGATTAGAAATTAACAAAAGATGTGAAACCCTTCCTACAAGCAAGCCTTCCTATAAGCAAGCCTTCCTACAAGCAAACCTCCCCTAAGCAAGCTTCCCATAATGGGCTCCACATGAGGCCATTATGTCCAGGTTTCACAGGCATACAACAATGAGGTCAGCACAGTGGTCTTGTAGACCATCAGATTGGTAGTAAGTCTAATACCTCTTTTCTGCCATACTTTCCTTTGTAGCATCCCCAACACTGGAGCCATGCCCCATAACATATAAGAACTGGTTGAAGAAACTAGAAATGCTTTTATAATTGATGAAGACGTGACTTGTGGGGGTGGGGGATTGTAGCTATGTTAAAATATTTTAAGTTCTGCCATGTGGAAGAGGGCTTAGATGTGTTCTATTTGGTTTCCTAGAACAAAACCAGCAGCAGTGTTTGTAAGTTGTAAAGAGGCAAATTCAGGTGCTTTCAGCAAAAATTCTTAACAGTTAAAAACTATTTCGAAATGGAATGGGCTATCTTGGTAATTGCTGATTTTGCCCTCATTGAATTCTTTGGGTAGAGGTTGGTTTGACCACTGAGTGGGTATATGTGTTATAGTGGGGATTCATTTTTGAGTATGGGCTGTACTAGAGACCTACAGAAGTGTTATCTAATTCTCATCGCTCTGATGTGGCTTCAAGTTCATAACGTTCTGGTTTCATTTAAAACAAGGATTTATTAAGAAACTGTTCTCTTTAGGAAAGACAAAGTTAATTTCTTTTAGTAGGCATCACCTTTGTTCATTGGATGATGATGATCTCACATAAACAGTTATATTCTTGAGGAAGGTTTACCACCACCTCTTCTAAGGTATTAATTCTCCTTGCCATTTCACTTTTTTTTACTTGCCATTTTCATCTCTGTTTTATTTCTTCCAGTTGCTCCTTTAGTCTTTGTGACCAGGACATTCTTTTCTCTAAGGCTTTCCTTGGATGTGTTGTTGCCTTAGTCTCTTCTGCATTTACTTCTTAGTCTCCTCTCAGTCCAAGATATTTCTTCATTATATATGTTGTTTTTATTTTCTTCATTCATATCTTCAGCCTCAGTTTTTGGATTGTAGGCTTCTGCTCATGGGTCCAACTTCACTCCTCTATTCCTAGGTATGGGTAGGTACTGCTAGATTATCAGTTTGGTAGCTAAGTATAGGCCCCACTTTCCGCAAGAATCAATTGGTCTTGTCTCCTGCCTCAAATGACAACCCTGGCCGGGGTGCTAGTTTAACTTTGTCTGTTGCTGTTGTTGAGGTCCTTGGTTCACCAGTGTTGGTTCCTGGTCTGGCCTTGTCTCTTGCCATTGGTGCAAATGGAGCTCTTCAGTTACCCTGCACTGGGCCTGGTGCTGGTCAGGCCCTATTTCTTGATGATGATTGTACCTCTGTGTGATCCTATTCTGGTTACTACTCTGGAACAGATTGGTCTACTTTCTTGCTCCATGTTTGGTCATCATGCCAGTCTGGACATCTTTTGTTGCAAATGAGAGGATGGAATCCTTGATTTGGTTGCACTGAGCATGCTATCCTGGCCCTCTCTTGTGAGATTGGGTTGTTTCATTTCCCCTACCCCTACCCTGGCTTGTCTTTGCTCTGAAATTCCACAGGATTCTTGCTGTCTTTTTGTGTAGTCCTGGCCTGAACAAAGGAGTTTATAGCTGATTCTCTTCATTGTTCCATCTGGTAAATTTTTAGACCTTTACGTAGTGTTTGTGGGAGTTCAAGGCTTCTCTAAGTTCTAATATATTGATTGTGGATGGTTTAAAATCAGGGAAATTATTGGTATCCTCAACTCCCTTTCTTTCCTATTTTTATTTTTGTCCATTCTTCCAGTTGCAACTCTGGAAATTATAAGGGACCATGCAAGCCTGAGGCTGTTTTGTATTCATTCTGTTTCATAACCAGAGAATTCATCACCTCATGGCCATTCTTCTGGTGACATACAGTATCTCTTTACTTAACTTGGCATGTCCTTTGGCAGCAGGCATAGTCTGTTCTTGGGTCTTTATCTTTTGAGAGTCCAGGATCATATCCACTCCAGAGTGAGATCCTAGAATAAGCCTTTTGTGGAGTGCATGTACACAAATTAGCATAATATACTTGGTTGAAGGTAAAGGTGGGGGAAAGGAGAGATACAAACTGCTCTAGAAAAGTTTGAGGAAGGAGAGAGTGCTTTCAACAGGAATAGATGGGAAGCAGAGAAAGTACCAGATGAACTAGATCTTTATTGAAAAAAAGGATTTAAACTTGGGGAAAAGGCAGGGAGCTTGAAGACAAACAGGATTAGGAATTCAAGGGGAAGGACAGTGCTTTGGGAAAGTGGATCACTATAGGATAGGAGAAGCATGGAAACTTGAAATTGAGGGCTAAGAACAAGTTCAGGAGGGTGACAGTGGGAACAGATTACTTTCCATTAGAATGTACTTCCAGTAGAATGGTCCCTGGGGCTGAGATTATTTTTCACTTTTTCTTTGTATTCTTTGTGCCTAATAAAGTGCTCCGCACATAGTAGGCACTTAATAAGAGCTTATTTGGTTGGATTGGGAAAGATGAGAGATTGTAATCAACTAGAAGGAGGTCATTTTAATTGATAACTTAAGGTGTCCCTCTGTTGGTGGTTGAGGTAGGGTAGAGACGAAGGTTTTGGAGCACTGAGGATATTGTCAAACCAGAGTATTAGAGGGGGCATCAGTGGGACTACTGAAATTATCAAAGATGTTAGTCAGCTCTTGAGGAATATTACTGTGAGGCAAATGCTGAAGTCATTGTGGAAGTAGGGAGAGTGAATGACCTGTAGCTGGAGAGGTAATAGCAGAAAGAATCTACTTGGGCTAACCTAATCAAAGGCATGCCTCATGGTGGCAGAGGGAGTGTGTGGAGAGTAGTGAGGAATAAAGAGTAAATAGAGTTTTCCTCCTGGCCCTGTATGTTGGAGGGTATGAGATAATTTTTTTTTCTTTTTCATGAAATAATTCAATGATTTCTTTATTCTAGTATTGTAACCATATGTTTGAAACTAGAAGTCATTCTCCCACTCTTTTTTCTTATTCCTCCAATCTTTCCACCAGCTAAAGAACACTGGACAGAACTATGAAATCCTTTTGTTTAGCTTTTATGAAGGAAAGCCAAAAAACTTTCAAAATATTTTGACCATGATGGTTTAAAAGTCTCATTATGTCTTAATTTGTTCTGAATGTATTTGACCAAAGGACTAAAAGTCTTCTTGGATAGACAAAAGAGTGATGTAATCAGTGCTGTCTCACACTGAGAATTGTACACAATATTTTATGGTGGAAGTGGTATATAAATTTGATATAGGCAGCTCCCAGCCCTCTCACAAATATCACTTAAGTATGAATGTTTAGACTGGTCAGGTACTCCTCTCTCTCCTTTCAGCTTCTGGGATTCCTCATTCTCTTTGTTCTTGGTGTAATCTCAACCTGTCTTCTTAACATTTTGTCTTTATGAAAATTGTGCTGCTTCACACTCACATTTTATGAGTTTTTAGCAAATAAAAGTTCTTTCTCTGCTCTGTTCAACCACCAGACTGTTCATATACAAAATTAATAAGATGATTCAAGTCTTTTATTGATGCAAAAATTTTATTTTCTGCCCCTTTTGGAAAACAGACTGCTCACATCCTACTTGAAAACTGTAGGTTTTTTTACACATAGATTTTTAGCAGTTTTTATTAGATAAAAGTGTTCTTTGCCACTTTCAGCTATGAAACTGTTCACCTATGAAAGGGACATTACCTTATTTTTTTTCCAGGGTGGTTAATTTTTTTTTCTATATCCCAAAATACTGTTTCTTCTCCTTTTAGCAGAAAACTGTTCTAAGGCCATACCTTACATAGAACACTAAGTAGTTACTAGATTTTGTATGTATTCTGCAATAGAATTTATGTAATTAAAAGCATTTCTGTGGGGTAGAGCCAAGATGATGGAGAAAAGATGAAGACTTGGATGAGCTCTCCCAAATTCCTCTCCAAAGAACTTTAAATAATGCCTCAAAATGAATTCTAAAGTGGTAAAATCTATAAAAGTATGGGGTAAAACAATTTTGCAGCCTAAGACAGCTTAGATGGATGACAGGAAAGGTCTGTCACACTAGGTTGAGAGTGGAACACAGTCCAGCTCCAGCACAAACTGCACAAAAACAGACTGAGTCCCAGCAAACCAGTAGCAGGCCTTGGTAGTAACTGAATCAGTGGAAGCAGTGGCACCTTTCATACCTTTCAGCCCACAGAGAGTAAGGGGATCAGACAACTGGTCAGAAGGAAAATATAGAGGTCCCTTTACTGCACAAGGCGTGGGACTCTCTTGCATTGCCTATATGCAAATTTGAGTTGTAGTCCTAGGATGCAGTCCTGGGTTGCAGTCTCAGGGCAAGGTGGAGCACTGATGCACCAGAATTTGTGGCCACAGGAAACTGTGGGGACTCTGGTCACAGTTTCAAGGTGGAAGAGAATGCTTGTGATTGCTCATAGACTAAAGCATAGGCTGGGAGACTAGTAAACACACCTCTCCTTAGATCCTAGCACCTCAGAAGAACTGAAAACTTACAGACTCCCAGAACTAGCTCTGAAAATAGCTGTAGGAAAAACCTGAAGCTTGCCCCTCCACCCTGGAAGCAGAGCCCCATATTAACAAGTTAAAAGTCAAGAAATAGACTGGAAAAATGAACAAACAGCAACAAAAAGAACCTGACCATAAAAAATTACTATGCTAACAGGGAAGATCAAAACAAACACAGAAGAAGACAATAAACTTAGAAGAAGACAACAAAGTTAAAACTGGTATATTCAAAGCCCCCCAAAATTGTGAATTGGTCTCAAGTCATGGAACAGCTCAAAACAGATTTAAAAAATCAAATAAGAAAAGTAGAGGAAAAATTGGGAAAAGACAGGAGAGTGTTGTAAGAAAATCATGAAAAAAGAATCAACAGCTTGGATCAAAGAATCAAAGAGGAATAAAAAAATGAAGAAAATAAGACTCTGAAAAACAGAATAGGCCAGATAATAAAAGAGACATGAAAATCCACTGAAGAGAAAAATGCCTTAAAAAGCAGAATTGACCAAATAGAAAAGGAAGTACAAAAGGTCACTGAAGAGAACTCCTTAAAAATTAGAATTGGTCAAATGGAAAAAGAGATACAAAAGCTCACTGAGGAAAATAAGTCCTAAAAGTTAGAATTGGGCAAGTAGAAGCTAATGACTCTATGAGATATCAAGAAACAAACAAAATCAAAAGAATGAAAAAAAAAAAGGAAATTGGAAAATTTCCAATTGGAAAAACAGCTGACCTGGAAAATAGATCAAGGAGAAATGATCTAAGAATTATTAGAGTAAATTAAAAAAAAAAGAGTCTAGACATCATCTTTCAAGAAATTATCAAGGAAAACTGCCCTGGTTGTTTAGAACTAGACGATGAAATAGAAATTGAAATAATCCATTACTCACCTCCAGAAAGAAATCCCAAAATGAAAACATCCAGGAATATTATAGCCAAATTCCAGAGCTCCCAGGTCAAATAGAAAGCAGCCAGAAAGAAACAACTCAAATATAGTGGAGCTACATTCTGCATAGCACAAGATTTAGCAGCTTCTACATGAAAAGATCAGGGGCTTAAAGTATAATATTCCAAAGGGCAGAGGATTAGTTTTACAACCAAGAATCACCTATTCAGCAAAATTGAATATAATCCTTCTGGGAGTGGGGGGAGGCGGGAGGGATGGCTCTTTAATGAAATAGAGGACATTCAGTCATTCCTGATGAAAAGATCAGAGCTGACTAGAAAATCTGACTTTCAAATACAAGATTCAAGAGAAGCATAAAAGTAAAAAGGAAAGAGAAATCATAAGGGATTCAACAACAAATTTAAACTGTTTACAATCCTACATGGGAAGATGATACTTGTAACTCCTAAGAATTTTTTCATTAAGGCACTTAGAGAGAGCATACATAGAGAGCATGTGTGCAAATTGAATATGATGGGACAATATCTAAAAAAATAAAATTAAGAGGTGAGAAATAAGAATGTACTGGGAGGAGGAGAAAGAGAGAGGTAGAATAGGGTAAATTACCTTATATAAAAGAAGTACAAAAGAGGTTTTACAATGAAGGGGAAGAAGGGGAGAGGGTGGAGTGCTTGAACTTGTAATAGCAAGCACCCTATCATACCCAGGATAGCTGCTAGCACAGGTTCTTTGATTTGCTTTTCTAAAGGAAAGCAACTCAAAAGGAGTTAACAATCTTACTTTAATCAAGCATATATCATTCACTTAGTTCAGGATAAGAAGTCAGCACCCTGAACTTCAGAAAATACAAATAGAAATTATAAGCAGACAAAAAATAGAGGAAATAACACAATTCAACAGATCAACAGACAGGGCTTCTAGCTATCTGACCATTACATCCATACAATGTTAATTACTAGAGAGAGAAACACCAACATCTGGGTTTTCAAAGCTGTAGGGCTCAATGCCTGTCCAGAGTCTCAGCTAGCCAAATCATACAACTTTTCCCATAAGTGAGCCACAAAGCAAAACATCAAGTTGGGGTTTATATATAGTCTTCTCCAGGGTCAGAAGACATCACAACTCTCATGACCCACTGCCCAATTACAAAGTAACAAAAGGTGTGCCTTCCTGAAAAACAAGCCTCTCCTAAGCAAGCTTCTCTAGTTGGGATCCAAATGAGGCCCATTAAAGGGCAAGGAAGATCTTCAAATTCCCTTACCATTACAGAACCTTACTCTCATCAGGACTGGCTCAAAGAGGGAATAACACACTCAGCTGGGTATAGAATATATCTTACTCTATAGGAAAGTAAGAGGGGAAAAGGGTGAAAAAAGGAAGGGACTTGTGGAAGAGAAGGCCTTCAACTTCAGTTATAAAATGTGTATAAGACTAGAAAATCTAGTTGTTCTTGTACAATTGTTCAGTTGTGTCCAACTCTTTGTGGCCCTATTGGCAAAGATACTGGAGTGGTTGCCATTTCCTTTTTGAGTGAATTAAGGGAAAAAGTGTCTTGTCCAGGGCCACACAGCAAATGAGTGTCTAAGGACGGATTTGAATTCAGCTCTTCTGGCCTCCAGACTGAGCTCTCTATCCACTGAGCCACCTAGCTGCCTAAAAAAATTTCTCACCCTTGTTGTTCAGTTGTGTCTAACTCTTCATTACCTACTGTTCATGACCCCATATGAGGTTTTTTTGGCAAAGATACTGGAGTGGTTTGCCATTTCCTTCTCCAGCTCATTTTCCATATGAGGAAAGTGAGGCAAATAGGGTTAAGCAACTTGCCCAGGGTCACACAGTTAGTACAAATCTGAGTCCAGATTTGAACTCAGGAAGATGAATTTCCCTGATTTCAGGTCTGGTTCTCTATCTACTGTGCTACTTAGCTGTCCCATTGTGGTTCTTTACAACTCTAGGATTAGTGTGAATATTCCATCCAAGAAGCATTTATTACTTTGTGTTACCCTTTTACGTTTTAGAAAACATCTTGAAGATGAATTGAGATGAATATGTCACTTAAGACTTTTGTCAAGAGTTCACTCCAAACACCTTTTGTGAAAGTACTAACTCAAATCAGCTTCTGTTTCCTCATCTATAAAATAGAAGAGTTAGACTTAATGGTCTCTGAGGTTTCTTCAACCTCTAAATCCATGATCCTATAATCTTCAGTATTCTAGTGGAGCTATTATGTTCCCTCTAGTAATGCCGATTGTAATCCATCTGTGGCTACCCCTGTCCATGCCCTCCCATAACTTTGTACAGGTCAGTCCAGCCAACATATTCAGGGTCTTCCTTGCTTTCTTTTGACATCATAAGGATACCAATGGAACATGTTGACTGTCTGAAGGTTATTCCTTTTTCTTGCCAGTGACTGGCATGGTTGTCTGTTGTTGGGTTTTTTTTTTCCACTTACACAGTTCTTTGTTGACATCCTTTACTTCCTTTTTGCAAATTCCATTTTCTAGTGGGTTGGGGGTAATGAGTCAGAGTCTCCATACACCCACCAAGCACCTCTCTTTGGATGACTTTAATTCATTAAAGACTAGAGTCTTATAGCCATGCAGCAAATTAAACCAATCAAGCCATATAAAAAGATGTGATTTATGCAAAGAAGGTCATGATGATTCGGAGTTGAGTAAAGATCTGTAGGAATTTGGAGGTAAAAAGAAAACATGCCACTTTTCCAATATCCTTGTTAAGCTGGATCTAAGCTCTTTTGTGATCCTGATGATGTTGTTCTGTGTTGGTGTGCTTGTAAAAGAGGATTGCTATATTAATTTTAATAACAAAGATTATGTCAAAACTGTTACAGCTGTAGCTGCTGTTTAGATAACTGGTCACTGTTTGAATTACTTATTACCCCTTAGGGCATTGTAGAGGTGCAGTGTTTTTTCAAAGAAGGCTGCTTCAGTGCCATGCTGCTTTGTTTATTGGTATAGTTTCCTAATGTTCCACGGCCATGTGTTATTCTAGAGTATGCTATACATGCTGCTCATGTGTCATCCAGTTTTTTCCACTGCAACTACAGATATGATAATTGCTTTAATCAAAGCTATGTTTCAGTAATATTGAGGAAAACTTTATAGTCAGGATAATATGCTTTTCTTTATGATCAATAAACAGGAAAATATTCTTAAGCAATTAAGTCTTTAATTGGTCAATGGGATTTTACTTATTCCAGAAAGTACTCATTGGAATTGGAATGGAAATGATAATTGGAATTTATTTGTAGTAACACATATGAAAATAGATGTTCTTTAGGTATCCTGAATATATGCCTGTGGAGAAGTGGATTTTTGTGGTTAAATAAAACTATTTTTTCTAGTCAGTTTTTTATTTGTGGTTTTGTTAAATTGCTTTGAAAATTTTAAGTCACATGTTTATTAGAACAATGTTTCCTATGTACAAATTACTTACACTTGCATCATTATTATTTTGTTTGCAGGCTCTTGCAGACCAGTTTGAGAATAAGAATACTTCTATATTGGATCGTCTGAAGATTTTCTATTGCTGCCAGGTGCCAACACGTTGGGCTATACAGGTTAATTTCAATATTACGTCTTTTTTTTGACATTACTTTAAGAGATTTCTTAAATTTCACTAAAAATCACTGGTCTCAGATGTTATGAATTATTAATTTGAATCATGATATAGAATTTATTGTGTTTGAATTTTTAAAGTTTTAATTAAAGCAATTGGACATCTAGCCTGAAGAAGAGAACTGTTACTCCCAATTAATGTTTTCTTTAAAATCACAATCTGCAGAATCTTTTTGAAGTACGAGTTAAAAAAAACACCTGTTCTCATATTAATCGAAAATTATACAGCTATTCTGGTACAAGAATGTATGTTCCAAATAACTTCATACTTTAAGGTTTAATTCTGCAGATGCAGTCACATTTCAGTTATGCTATTCCTAAGGCATCAAAAAGGTTTTTTTTTTTTTTAAAAAAAGAGGGGAAGTTTATTTGTAAGATCACTGCATATTAAGTGTGTATCATAATATTAATAATAAGCCATCACCTGGGCAAATGAGCATGAGGAACAACTAGGAGAAAAAGAAAATGGGACTTTTGTATATGAGACTTGTAGCTGAGTTCAGTATAGAGATCATCCTGGCCTGGACCTCATATGTAGAACTGTGTGAATACTGAGTGCAGTTTGAGAAACCCTGAATGAGGATGGTAGTTACTGGTTTCCACTGTCCACAGTTTTTCAGTGGTGCAGGTATGTTAACTTAATGAAATGGAGTGATAGATCTGAAAGGGACGTGGTGATCCTTTAGTTCAGCCTCTTCCGTTTCCCCCTGAGAAATCTAAGGCCTATCAAGGTAAGTTGACTTTTCCTAGAACACACAGTTTAGTAAAGGAGCTAGGATTGGAACTTCAGTTTCCTTTTTCCTAATCCTGTTTTCTTCTCATTTATCACTTTCCTGGGTTAAATACTGTAAGTTCCTCCCCTCCTTCCAAAAAATGGAGTGAAATATTTTCCAACCTCAGCAGAGGCAGTCTAGAAATGCCCAAGGTGATTCTACAGTTCTGATCTAAGTGTAATCGAAGTAATAATTTGAGACCATTGCTGTCCTAGGAGAAAAAGATACATTAGAATTCAGGCAATAGCTTCTTTGTGATGAAATCACTATGTGTTTAGACAGTTCACTATATTTTAATGTAGACTCCTAATATGGATTATATTTTTAATGTCCAGTGACACATTTGTAGGTCTGGGTGCTTGCTTGCTGGAGGTCCTTTTATATTTTGAGGTAGTCTGCAAAAAATATTGGAAAGTAAAAGGCTTTAATACATCATTCCCAAAGTAATAGCCTTTTCATCGGGAAGGTGTTAAGTTAGCAGCTGAAAGATTTTTGGCATCTTTATGATTCTGAACTACGTAATTTGTTAAATGCGTTGGACCATGTGGCTTGTGGGATAAAAATATCAAAATCTGTAAAAGTACTATAAAGCTTATGTCTGTTGAATGTCCATCTTTTTTTTGGAATCTGTCTAGAACAATCAGGCATTGCTCCAAGTCATTGTTATTCCTACCTTCATGGCTCTGGCCGTTGTGTGGCATCATTCAGGAGAGATTGCCGATGCTCCCTTTTTCGCTGAATAATCGATATGATCTCACAGTGAGCAGTAGCTGTCCTTTTTACTCAGATACCCATTTATGTCATCTGTTTAGAACACATTCCCAGATGAATACTTTAGTTCTCAGTTTTCACTATTCAGGTTTTGAATATATCTTCTTAAAATACTGTGGTATCTCCCAATATTTCATCTTTATATTACATAAAAGGATAATTTATTGTTTCTTCTGACTGTTCCATATGGTGCATTGTGTTTGATAGTCCATATTTACCTTTGAGAGGCACCTTGGTGTAGTGAACAGAGGACTGGACTTGAAAATAGAAAGACCTGAGTTCAAATTCCACTTTTATTACACACTGGTTATAGGACCATGAATGTGTCACTAAACCCCTCTGATCCCAAGGTAACTCTCTAAGACTATAAACTTCAGATGAGTTGCCACCTACACTCTCACAATCAAGTGCGTGTATATGTGTGTGAATATGTGTGTATGTACACACAGATTTATTTCTGTATTTCTATATATATAAATAATAAATAGGTATTGTATGTTATATATGTGTGAAAAATAAAATGTCATACACATATGTAAATGAGTGTGTGTATGTATGAGATGAGAGAAAGAGATAAAGAGACAGTAATATTGTAATATACAGGGTGTCCCACAAGTCTTAGTGCAGTTTAAACCTTTTATGTGTGTGTATCACACATACATACACACACAATCTTTATATCTGTATTCACACAGAGAGAGTAATTTTTTATTTTATCTTAATGGTACCCTTTCAGATCTCTCTCTTTTTATCGCTTTGTCAATTTTGGGACAACGGTTTCTTCTTGTTAAATTTTTGTTAAAAAATTTCAAAACCCTGTCATCATCCTAATCCATGAGGTAATTTAATGAAACTTTAGAACTTCCGGGATTCAGCCATCAATGTGAGCACTGACAGACTGCAAGCCCTCTACTCATTAAGATGAATTTCCAAAGTTACTGTGACTGAAAAATCTATCCTTCTCTAGCTAGCCTGGTAATGAATTACTTAAAACTTAGCTGGAGGTTTGTCTTGAAAGACAGAGGTATAGTCCATCATAGCTCTTTATTGTTGCAGGCCACTCTGAGCCTTTCTAGCTTGCTGTAATACCTATCCAAGTCTGTGATGCACTGATAGAACCTTTGTAGACCTCAGGTTATTGCCTCACCATAATGAGGAAGGGGCTTTAAGTGGAGGAGTGTGATGATGAAGAGAAAAGTCAATTATCATCCTGGTCTCACTGAGATGAAGGAGTGTCTTGCTCAGGAGCCTCACCTACTTTCCTGTCTTTCCTTTTTCCTTCCATTTTTACGTCCACTTATTAGTTGCCAGAGCTTAAAAGTAGTCCCCCAACATGGGAATGAATTTGTAACATTAAGTAAGTTTTTGTTCTCCAGGAATATCTTTGGAGTATATTTGAAAAATATTTTATAAAAATTGTTTCTTTCAAATTGGTTATGATATATATCTGTAGAAATACTGCTAGTTGGATGAATTTAAAATATTGTGGGAATAATGTATGAAAATCTCATTGATTTGGGTTAGTTTGAGAAGGTTAGACTGAGGTAGGTAAAAGTACTGAACCTTGATTATTATTATTTAAAATTAAAGGTTTATTATTTTCAAAGAGGGCTAAAAGTTCATTGCAGATATCCCAATATTTAGGACAGTTTGTTTTCTTAAATGTATAGATAATATCAGTTCGTCATTACTAGATGATGAGTTCATTTAGCTAACATCTTCAGGAAATACAGTAGTTCACCTACATTGCATCTTCTTGTCCACTTCAGCTTATACTCAAAACACCAAAATTTGTTTATTTTCACCATTGGGGATGGAAATTGTATAAAATATGGCATAGTACAGAATTTGACCTTATGCTAACCAGCCCCAAGTAGCTTTGCTTTTTGACCTTTTATTTTTATATAGCTTCCTATTTTTCTTCCCTTGCTTTTGGACTCTATCCCTCCTCATTGCACACTATGGTTTGCCCTTTCTAACTTTCAAGGAGTGAGCTGATGAGCTGAGTTTGTTGGGATTGCATCTAAGTTAAGAGTAAATTGGTTCTGAATGGGAGCCTGTGTAGTTTATATATCAGGTTATTAAAATTCACAACCTTTTAAAGTATTAATTTTTATTGGCATCTTTTGTTTTTAGATTGTCATTTCCTAACATATTGCTGTCCCCATCCAGAGAGTCATCCCTTATAACAAAATAAAAAAAGAAGAAAAAAAAGTTCATAAAAACTAATCAGCCTCTCAATGCAAAATCACATCTTTAAAAAAGTTATCCCTAACAGGCCACATTAGTAAAATTCAACTGGCTTTTGTGATAGAAGGAGGCTGGTTGACAGTCTTCCTCTTGTATGAATAAAGCACTTAAGCTTTCCTGTTCTAGCCATCTCTGGATGTGACATTTCTGACTTCCCAGAGGTCCTTTTTTGCTTGCTTTTTGACTAGAGTTCTAACTTGAGTTGACATGAAGAGTGACCTGATTAGCAACGAGTATAGTATTACCACTTACCAGCAATACATATCAATTATATAGTTAGAAGTCCACTAAGACTTTTGTAGCACTCTGTATATAAGTGCTTGTGGGCATTTGATCCTCCTTTGTTCTCTTAAATATTTTAAGAGACAACCCTCACCCTTACCCCCCCCCCCGCCCCCGATCTTCCTTCCTCCCTCCAGTTTTCTCATGTACATCCATCTTCACTCTTTATGGAGTAAGAGCTTCTTAAACAAAGGTCAGATTCAATAGAATTTTAATAAAGAGACTTTCTGTTTATAAGATAATCAGCCTCTCTAAAGAGACTGATTATGATACTATGTTGGTCTCAGTGTAGGCCTTATCCCTAAAATGGGATCCCTTTAAAAGGAAAGATAGATGGAAGAGTATTGGCCTGGAATCAGGAAGACCTGAGTTTAAATTCAGCCTCAGAAGCTTCCTAGCTGTGTGATCCTAGGCAAATAACTTAATCTTTGCCTGCCTCAGTCTCCTCATCTGTAAATCTGGGGAATAGCACCTCCCAGGGTAGTTGTGATGATAAGCTGAAATATTTGTGAAGTACTTTATAGACTTTTGTGAAGTACTTTATAGACTTTAAAGTGCCATATAAATGCTAACAGTTTTTAAATGCTAGATGTAAGTCTCTCAAGTGGACTATTGCTAGATCATTATGGGATATGTGCATGTGTGTTCACATACCTGCAGACATACATTTATATATGCACATGTGTGTCTATATACATATATACTGGTATGTGTATATAGCTTAGCATATGTATCAGGAAATGTTAACTAATATTAACTTGACTCAAAAATAACACTTATCATAAGTCTCTCTCAAGCATCCTAGTCAAACCATGTGTGTGTGTGTGTGTGTGTGTGTGTGTGTGAGAGAGAGAGAGAGAGAGAGAGGTGTCCAAAAATCTTAGTGCAGTTTAAAGCTTTTGTGTGTGTACATTTGCACATACACAGAGCATTCCTTATATACACACATACATAAGGTTTCATACGTGGCATTCCGTGTATATGTCTTCCTGTCTGTATTAAGAAATATTAACTTATAGTAACTTGCTTTTCCTAGCGCCAGCTTGCAACTTTGCTTTTTGAATTGGGATGCACTAGTTCAGCCCTTCAGATCTTTGAGAAACTAGAAATGTGGGAAGATGTTGTCATTTGTCATGAACGAGCTGGACATCATGGGAAGGTATGTAACCAAAAGTATCTGTACTGATGTGACTTCATTTATTATGCCTCTTCCAAATAGTTTGTTTTTTACAATGTGGTTTGTCTGTTTAGGTTCTTCACAACTGCCCATCTCTCCTTTAAGTGCTTTATTTAATATGCTCTTCCCAGCCTTTTTTTCCAATATACTCCCACTTCATTCCATTCATATTGTGTGTGTGTGTGTGTGTGTGTGTGTGTGTGTGTGTGTGTGTGTATGTGTGTGTAATAGATAGTGGAAGTTTCAGGAGGAACAGTGAACTATTAGAACCCACTAGATTTTATTTTATTTTTCTTTCTAACTGTTCTTCGATCAGTTTTATGTAGAACAACAGATGGAAACTTCAAGTGCAAGAAGCAAAAAATTGGACAATTCCTTCTTGATGTCTCTAGGTTCCCTGTTGTGTATTCAGCTGTGGGACAAAGAAGGGAGGTAACTAAGAGGGAGAACAGCTGGCAAGTCCTATTCGGGAAGATCCAAAGGGTGTGACAGTCCCTCTTGAGGAGGATGCATTGTCAAATATGTAATGCACATTGAATTCCACCCTTATGTTGTTTAATAAGGAAAATGTTGCAATATTTCTATTTGTTGCTAGTATTGTTGTTTTCCCCCTCCTTCCCCCAAATGAACATAGCTTTAAAGGCTGTCAGTGGGTGTTAAATCATGATTGCCCAACTAAGTGGACATATTGAAATCAAATAACAATGTGAATTGAAATTTAAAATGGATAAAAGGATGTTGCAAATATAGAAAATGTAATATAAAATAGTAAGTTAGCTAGCTTTTACTAAACTATTATTTTGTGCCAGGCACTGTGCTAAGTGCCAGGGATGTACAGAAAATCAAAAGCCAGTCCCTGCTCTTTAAGGGCTCCCAGTCTGATGAGAGAGGCAGCATGCAAACAACAGTATACAGACCGGATGTAGATAGGATGAATTGGAGAGAGTCAAGAGAGGCAGGGTGCCAGCACTGAGGAAACTAGAAGAGGCTCCTCACAGAAGTGGGGCTTTAGTGGAGCCTTGAAGGTAACTAGGAAAGCCAGGAGGTAGAGATGAGGAGGAAGAGAGATCCAGACACGAATACCTACTGAGTTGGGAGATGGAATGTCTTGTGTATGGAACAACAAGGAGGCCGGTGTCACTGTGTCAGAGTACATGGAGAGGGCACTAAGAGATAAGAAGACTGGAAAGGTAGGAAAGGGCTTGATTATGAAGGGATTTAAAAGGCAAACAAGATTTCATATTTGATCCTGGAGACAACAGGAAACCACTGGAATTGATTGAATACAGGGATGACATGGTCAAATCTAGGTTTTAGAAAGATCCCTTCAGCAGTTGAATGGAGGATGGAATGGTTGATCAACCTGTCAGCTGTTGCATTACTGCAGGCATGAGGTTATGAGGGCTTACACCTACTGATGGCAGTGTCAGAGAAGAGAAGGGAGCATGTATGAGAGACATTATGAAATGACAGGCATTGACAACAGATTAGATATGAGAGTGAGAGAGAGGATTTCAGGATAATGCTTGGTTTGTGAGCCTGGGTTATTGGGAGGATAGTGATATTTTGGACAGTAATAGAGAAATTAGGAAAAGGAGAGGATTTTGGGGAAAAATAATGAGATCAGTTTTGGACGTGTTGAGTTTAAGATGTCAGTGGGAAACCCAGTTCAATATGTCTAATAGATTGTTGGAGATATAAGACTAGAGGTTAGGAAAGAAGTTAGGACTGGACAGGTAGATCAGAAGAGTCACCTGCACAGAGGTTATACTGGAAATGATGGGAGCTGATGAGATCACCAAGTTAAATAAGATAGATGGAGAAGAGAAGAGGCTCAGGCCAGAGCCCTTGATTCATGAGGTGGATGAACATCTAACAAAGAAGAAAGAGAAGCGGTAAGACAGATAGGAGGAGAACCAGGGGAGGCCATTGTCTAGGAAAACCTAGAAGGAAGTTAATGTTAAGTAGAAGACAATGAATGACAGTGTTAAAAGACTGCAGAGAAGTCAAGAAGGATAAGGATTAAGAAAAGTCATGAGATTTGGCAAGTAGGAGATCATTAGTAACTTTGGGAAGAGTAGTTTCAATTGAATAATGAACTCAGAAACCAGAATTTAAAGAGTTAAGAATAGATATAGGGGAAAGGGAATGGAGGCACCTGTTGTAGATGGGCTTCTCAAGGAGTTATAGCCACAAAAGGAAGGAGAGATATAGGATGAGAGCTACTGGGGACATGTGGATCAAGTGAGTTTTTTTAAGGAAAAGAGAGACATGGACACATATGTTTATAGGCAGTAGAGAAACAGAGAGGGAGAGAGGAAAGATCAGTTGAGAGCAGGGATGATAAGGGGGGGACAGTCTTCTGGAGAAAATGGGATAACATTGGATCACTTGTGTATGTAGAGGAGTTTGCCTTGGCAAGAAGAGCCATCTCATGTGAGATGGGGTGAAGGTGGAGATAGTGACAGAAACCATCTGGGAGATGTGAGATGAAGAACAGGGGAGAAAAGGGAGCTATCTGTGAATGGTCTCGTTTTTTTCAGTGAGGGATGTAAGGCAGGGATCTTAGCAGAGAGATTGGAGGAAGCCGCTTGTTTAGCCATTCACATTTACCTTATAGTCAACTCGTTCTTGGCTACACTAAAGCAAGAAAACAGTAGCATAAGTGACCTAAAATAGTAGATAATGAAAAATAACTTGGCTATGAAATGGGCATGTATTCATATTTTCTTAAGTATATTTTGTTTAGTTTAATAGCAAAATTAATTTCTATTACCTGGGCATACCAATTGTTGTTGTTTTTTTTGGGGGGGGCAGTTGAATTAAGTGAATGACTTAAAAATTTGCCCTGGGGAATCATACAATTTTAGATTTTTAAACAGTAGCATGAGATTCCTCTCTAGTTCATCTTTCTCATTTTAATAATGAAAAAAATAGAACCTCAAGAGAGGTTAAAAGACTTATCCATGGTCTCTTATTGAATCTAGATCTTCTGATTCCTAACCAGATGCTCATTTCACTATACTACACTTCCTTTCTCCCCTAAGTAGACCATACACCGTGGTTAATCAAAAGTTAACAATATAAAAATCTCAATTAACATTTTAGATAAATAATGTAAGAGTATGAACTCCAAAAAAGGAATCTGGAGTCATTGACTTAGAAACATAGTAAAGTTTCCTCTTTCCTTGTATATATTCATTTGACACTGAAGCAGCAAATTTTGAATGTTCATTTTTGTATATTTCCTTGGATGTAGTGCATGCTTTATAAATGTTTGTTGAATTGAGTAGAATCTAATTGCCCTACTCTCTCCTTAGGGAAGGGTTTTTACTGTATTCTGGTATCCTTCTTTCCCTTTCTCTGTCTTTTCTCCCCATTTGCTTTTTAAAAAGTTGAAAGCTGTTCTGTAAAAAGTAAATTACGTTAATCTATGTGAAATGCATATATTTTATGAATGTATGGTTATTTGTAGTTAATCATTAAATATTTACTAAGTGCCTGTAATATAGGATCTGTGCTAAGGGCTGGGGATACAAAAAAAGGCAAAACACAGGAGTCACAGTAGAGTGGGAGAGTTAACATGTGAACAACTATGTACAAACAATCTATATACAGGAAATAGTCAAACAGAATGAAGGCAGCAGAATTAAGAAAGGTTGGGAAAGACTTGGGTAGAATTTTAGCTGGGACTTAAAGACTGGGAAGATATCTAGTGAAAATGCTTAGAATTGGGAGATGAGGTGTTTTGTGGGAGGAATGACCAAGAAGCCTGCAGAGAGGGAGACAAAGAAAGGGAGAAACAGACAGAGACAGAGAAACAGAGAGAGGGAGTCAGAGAGACTGTGTGTGCAGGTGTTGTGAGGGGGTTGAGGTGTAAGAAGACTGGAGAGGTAGGAATGGGTCAGACTATGAAGGGTTTTGAATGCCAAACAGAATTTTTATATTTGATCCGAGTGAAAATGGGGAGCCATTGAAATAACTGTGTACAAGGTTAATATGGTCAGATCTGAGCTTTAGAAAGATTGTTTTGACAGTTAAGCGGAAGATACATTGTAATGGGGAGAGACTTGAGGTAGGCAGGCTGACCAGCAGGCTGCTGTGATAGTTCAGGCCTAAGATTATATGGGCCTGCACTGGAGTGGTAGCAGCATCAGAGGAGAGAAGAGGTTGTTTGTGAGAGAAGGTTTGAAAGTAACAGATTGGATATGGGCATGAGAGAATAAGGAATTGTGAGTATGGCTATTTGGGAGGATGATGGTATCCTTAGCAATATTAGGAAAGTTAGGAAGAACAGAGGGTTTGTGGGGGAAGTGAATGAGTTCAGTATTGTATGTGTTTAGTTTAAGATGTCTATGGGATATCCATTTGGAGTCACTGGAAGTGAGAGACCAGAGGTCCTCAGGGCAAAGCTTAGGGCAGGATAAAGAGATTTGAGAAGCACAAGCATAGAGGTGGTAATTGAACCAGTGGGAGCAGATGAGATCACCAAGTGAAATCACATAGAGCGAGAAGAGAAGAGGGACCAGGACAGAGCCCTAGGGACACCCATCATTAGTGGGCATGACTTGAATGAAGATTGAGAAAAGGAGACCAAAGAGTGACCAGACAGGTAAATAGTGTCACAAAAATGTAGAAGAGAGTAACAAGGAGAAGAGGATAATTAACAGTGTAGTGAGGTCAAGAAGGATGAAGATTGAAAGACGCCATGAGGGGCAGCTAGGTGGCACAGTGAATAGAGCACCGGCCCTGGAATCAGGAAGACTCGAGTTCAAATGTGACCTCAGACACTTAACACAAAAACTAGCTATGTGGCCTTGGGCAAGTCACTTAACCCCAATTGCCCTGCCTTCTCCCCCCAAAAAGCAAAAAAGAAAGAAAGAAAGAAAGATGCCATGAGATTTTGCAATTAAAAGGATATTGGTAACTTTAGAAAGAATAGTTTTGGTTGTATGATGAGGTCAGAAGCCAGACTGTAGAAAATTAAGAAGACAGTGAGAGGAGAGGAAGTGGAGGTGCTTATTAGAGATGACTTCTGAAGGAATTTAGCCATAAAGGGGTGTAGCAATATGGGTAGGGATGGATGACTCAAAGGAGGGTTTTAAGGATGAGGGAGACATGGGAATGTTTGTAGGCAGTAGGGGAGCAGGCAATAGACAGGGAGAGAGGGAAGATTAGTGAAAGTAGGGATGATAGAGGGGGCAGTCATTTGGAGAAGATGGGATAGAATGGGATCCCTTGTGTATGTAGATCAGTTTGCTTTGCAAGGAGAAAAACTCTCCTGTGAGATGGAGTGAAGATGGAGATAGTGGCAGAAGCCATCTTCTGTGATGAAGACGTGAAATGAGAAACAGGGAAGAAAAGGGAGCTGTCTGTGAATGGTTTCAATTTTTTCAATGAAATATGAGGAGAGGTTCAGTCCATTGAGAGGGTGAGATTTTCTGTAACTTATTATTATGCATCTTTTGTGAATTACAGTGAAACATCAGAGATAATTTAGATCTATGTATTTCAGGATTTATCAGACACAAATACTTACGTCATCCATTTTTGTTATATTGCATTTTCAGAGAAGCTTATATGTAGACTGAAGTTTTTTTCTCAGGAAAATATAGGAACTCAGTTGTTCATTTCATTTTTACAGGGAACCTCAGGGTGAGAAAACTTCTTATGCCAATGTTGGTTCTTAGCTACAATTCAATTTATAGTTTGAGAGAATTGCCTGAAACAGTCAGGTTAAGTGACTTGCCCAAAGCCACACAACCCATATATGTCAAGAAATGATATCCAAACATTTAAAAATTAATTAATTATTTTTTAGTTTTTAACATTCACTTCCATAAGATTTTGAGTTTTTAATTTTCTTCCCTACTTTCTCCCCCCTCCCCAAGATGGCATTAAGTCTGATCTAGGGTCTACTTATACATTCATATTAAAAATATTTTCACATTAGTAATGATGTAAAGAAGAATTAGAATGAATGGGAGGAACCAAGAGAAAGAAGAAAAAAACCCCAAAACAACAAAAGAAAAGAAGAGCAAATAGTATGCTTTCATTTGCATTCAGACCCCAGAGTTCTTTCCCTGGATGTGGATAACATTTTCCATTGTGAGTCTTTTGGAATTGTCTTTGATCCTTGCATTGCTGAGAAAAGCTAAGTCTATCAAGGTCAGTCATCACACAATGTGACTGTTATGGAATCCAAATCTTGTTGCCTTCAATAATGGCTTTCTATCCATTATGCAATATTGCCTCTTCTCTAAGAGGTTAGCAAATATTTTATTCCTAAAATAGCACCCTTTACAATTGAACAGATCTCAACCATTACTTGATACTACATTTTGATTTAATTTGGGGTTTTGTGAAATTTCAATCCTAGTTAATGGCATAATATTCTTTTAAGTGGAAGATTCAGAGAAGCACAACTTTGATGATTTAGAAGCATTTGTGTGAGTACCCACTCATTTTTGAGATTTTCTCAACTTCTTTTAGTCAGGCATGGACTACATAAAGGGGCCATCACATGTTTGAATATAGACTGATAAAGTAGGTGTTGGAACCGTTCCTCATTTGCCAGCAGTATTCCCTTGAACTCATTTGACTCACAAAACTCTTGTTTTCCTCACATTTTATAAGAGTAAATTTGGCCCGAGTCTGAAGGGCAAGTGCTTGTTGTCATTTCTGACTTAGGGGAAGATTCTTGCTGTAAGTGCTGTTTACCAAAAATTTAATGACAAAGGGGAGAAACATCTCTTTAGCCTTTGTTCACTCATACTGACAGAGAAGGCAACACCTTGGAGATTGTGATATTCTCTTCCTTCAAATCTCATCTCTCTTGAATGAATAAAAAGAGGAGCAACCAGATTTAAGTATCCAGGGCTGTGAGTGCTCAAAGCTTTGGAAGATTTTTCTTTCTTGTGGTGGTCACTGCTTAATAGTTTTTAAAACATGAATTATATCAGTATTTTTAAACTGTATTTCCTTCAAATAGCAGAAATGGGCCAAAAATGGAAAATACTGTATTATTTTATAATGCAAAAACAGGAGGTGATTAATTAGCTGATCAAATGAACAGCCTACCCAAAGCAACGTTTCTAATTATTCTAATATATTTTGGACCCGGAATATTTGTGTTGGCGGTTTGTCCTCCTAAAACGAGGCCAGCACAAACTCCTATAAGGCACCGAAGTGTAGAATACTGTGAGTGGACATTTTACTTACTGGGACAAAGATTAGTGCTAGGAACTACCACACAACAAGAGCTGTGATTGGGAGTGACTTTGTGGGGTGAGGTGAAGGGGCCTGTGTGTGCCTTGCACTTTTCACCTCTCAGTTGTTGCTCATACAGCAAGAAATCAGTCCAGGAAGAGCTTGCCTCTTTCTTTCCAAAGATGAAAGGATTGTGTCTGGCAGCTGTTAGAAGAGAGAGCCGTTCTCTCACTGCATGGAGTCTTTCCAAGACTTTTAGCCTCATTGGAGTGTCTCTAATCGAGTGACTTGCTGGGAGGATGTGTGTCCTGTCTCTCTGTTTATGTTAGGGACATCAACATGTGGTTTCTAGTGTTTCCTCTTCTCTGTCTATATCAACAAGCAAGGGAACACCCATGTGTTTCCCTTTCATTATTTAGGTCATAGAGATCTCACACTGGGACATCTATTAGTGATTTCCCTTATCAGAAGTTGAGTGTGGTATAGCAAGCCTCTTGTACTGTCCAGCTGTAGATTCATTGAGTGGTTCATGAACCATACAACAATATCTCCTGGAAATAGCAGTTGCTGAAGATGGAACCCTCCACTCCTAGGCCAGCTACAAACTATGCTGTTCTTGTCTAAAATACTCTTCTAAGAAAGCAGTTTTCTATAATACACTGCTTCAAAAGTTTTAGTGGTAGGCTGGGCCTTAGCATTCACAGCCCAATCTCTTTTCGTTCATCACGCTATTGTCTTCTGTGTGCAAGGTACTATACTAGATAGGGATGCATCGACTTTTGTCTTCTTTTGAAACTGCCCTTACCCTCAAGAAACTTACACTTCACTGCAGAGAAAGAAGATATATACAGATAAGTCAAGACAAAATATATACAAAGTAATATAAAAGGGATGAGGGGAGGCTACTAACACCTAGAGCGATTAAGTGTGGTTTCTTGTAGGAGGTGGCACTTGAGCCAAGCTTTGAAAGGACCTGCCTAGCGATTGGGAGCAGCCAAGGTGAGGAATGAATGCTTTCTAGGCATGGGGAATGGCCAGTGCATTAGCACAGTGACCAGAGATGAAATACTTAAATGAGTAACCTTCAAGTAGACAGATTTGTTCAGGTCTAAAAGAGTAATGTTCAGTAAGCATGAAAAAGTAGGCTAGAGCCAGACTGTGAAGAGCTTTCACTGCCAGTAATGGATGTTTTTATTTTAGTCTAGAGTCAAGCAGAGCAGTGACATAGAAAGATCTGTCTTTTAGGAAAGTCAGTCTGACAGTGGGATGGAGGATGGATTGGAAAGGGGTAAGATTAGAGACAGGGAGACCAGTGAGGTGGATGTGGCAGTATTGAGTAAGAACTTGAGACCCATGAAGTGAATGTTGAAAACTAAAAATAAATTATTTAATAAAAATTTTAAAGAAACCACAAAAAAACTTGAGACCCAAAGATGTTAAATGACTGGCCAACTGGTGGTCAGTGACAGTCTCTGGTTCTGAGGTGTTGTGCTTCTCTCTTCCTTCATCTAATTCATGAGGTGTAGGCAAAAAGCTAGTATTAGGTATATCCCAGAGCTAGAAAGGATCTCAGAGGTCATCTTGTAAACCTCTCTTGTTTTAGAGAGGAGGAAAGTGAACCCCAAGGAAGAGAGGGCCTAGTATCATACAGATAGCAAGCAGCAGAGCCAGGTAATGAATCCAGGTCCTGGAACTCCAGACTAGTGATCTTTCTATTGGACCCCTCTGCCTCTAGATCAAGAAAGGTCCCACATTGGCTCAAGCAGCCACTATGATGGAATGGAAAGAACGTTGGGCCTGTAGTCAAAAGATGTGGGTTCAAATGCTGGTTCTCCCACTTCTTGATTATGTGACCTTACCTTAAGTAAGTCACATCACTCCAGGGCCTCAATTTCCTCTACTGTAAACAAGGGAAGAAAAACTAGATGACCTCTAAGGTAGGACTTGTAGCTCTAAAAGTTCTGATTCTCTGTTCTGTGTTTCAAGTTCCCGTCATTCAGATTGAGAACTTAATCTGTCCTCTCTCCATGAGATTCTAAGGCCAAAGAGTGGTCAGAAAGTTCTATCCCTATAAGCAGAAATAATTCACAATCTGGTGTGTTCGAGAATGTTAGAGGTATTATAACCAGAGACGGTAATATCCTTAGTTATCCACCATCCTTGTACCATCTGATCTTAAGGTTTGACTGTTTCTTTTTAAATATAGCCCATGGCAAGGAACTCTTTCAGGTACAAAATATCCTCAATTTCTCATTTCTTACCAAGACTATTGAACCTCCTTATCCTCCAGTCATTAATATGATCTGAACCTTCCTGGCACTTTTATCATAAGACTCTTCCTCCAGTAGTAGTCATTATGACCAGAATGGTCAACAAACTGTAGACTCAGAGACACACTTTTCTTTGCTCATTAGAATAGCCTAGGGAAATAACTGTTTCTCTTTCTCTTTCTTCCCAACTTCATCTTCAAGTCATGTGTCTAGATCTACATCAATTAAGAAATCATCCCCTGATAAAGCTCTACCTCTGTGTTCTGGCTGTGAGGAGAGCTTTGTCTTCACCTAGAAAGCCTTAAGAAGATCAGACAACACCAACTGTTCTTTGCTTCCTTTGGCATTGACTTTGTGGACCAATCATTTTTACAAAAGAGCCCTTTCCATCTGGCTAGCAGATTCTATTTCCTTCTGTTAAAAGGAGCCAGGCTTCCCCCTGCTTCCCTAAAGTTATGACCTATTTATTTGGGGGCAGGGTAGTTTTAGCTGTAGTTCTGAAGAACTTTCTTCTACCTCAGAGATCTATAAGGCATCTGTCTCCTCCTTCATACTCAGTTGTATTTAACAACAAAACCAAAACGAACCCTAAAACGACCATTGCTTAAACCTACCCTCCTTTAAAAAAACAAAACAAAACTTTATTGTTATGTTTACATCATTTATTTTAAGATTCTCCACTTCCTCTCTCTGCCCCATGCTCTCAGTGAATTTCCACTTGTAGTGTAACAATAAAAAACAGTTAAGCCAAACTGACATAGGGACCTCATGTGACAGCCTATGCAGCATTCTGTGCCCATAGTCCTCCACTTTTTCAAGTAAAGCACCTAGGTTCATTTTGGACCTAATTTCTTGCCAAGAATTTCAGTTCATTCTTGTGGTCCCCTACAGTAGATAGTGCTAACTTCAACCTATATCTGATCATCCAGCTACATAATCATCTTTTTATGGCAGTTGATAAAGACAGTAACATTTTTGGTTTTTTTTTTTTAGAAACTCTAGTTAGTTATCAAGAAGATTCTTTTCTCCCCCAAAGAAACTGTTGAGTCCATCCCACCTTCTTGAGAAAAAGTCTCAGCCAGGTCATTCTCTCACATTTTCTTTGCCTCTTTGGGCCTCAAGTGACATCAGAAAGATTGGAAAGATCTGCTGCTGATTATCTGTCCTAGTAGAATAAGGGAGTGCATTCCTCCAAGATGCTGATAGGTCTTTGAAGAAATTAGTAAGCAGCAGTCTTCATTAGAGTTGTAATTTGATGTTTCTTTGTTGTATGGATGTAAACCTGAGTTCCTGAATTATATACCAGTGGAGTGCAAGTTCCCGGAGCTTTTGTCAAACAGTGTGGTGAAGTGGAATGAATTCTACATCTAGAATTAGAGGTCTTGGATTTAAAGCCTGTTGCTACCTGTGTTACCTTGAGCAAGTTACTTTATATCTCTGGGCTTTAGTTGTTCATCTATTCTGTGAGATGACCTCTCAAGTCTCTTCCACAGTCCTAAATCAATGATTTTGTCATGATAAGCTAGAAAATCTGACAGTGGACCATGTAGTCATCAGAAGATCATCCTAGTTAAATACACAGAAGCTCATTACCAAAGGTTTTGCTACCACACTGATGATTTTTTTATTCAGCTTGTTTTTTATTGAATATTTATTTTTACATCACCTTCATTTTAAGATATGCCACCCCTGCTCCCCTGCCCCGCCCTTCCCTACCCATTGAAACTTCATTTGTCACCAAGAATAGAAAAGAAGGAAAAAAGCAGTTCAGCAAAACTAGCCAAAACATCAGTGGAGTCTGACAGTATATGCAGATGTTCCAACCTGTAGAAACTCACCTCTACAAAGAAAGGAGGTCCATTGTCTTTTTCTCTTCTCTGAGTCTAAGCTTCATAGCAAACTTATGAAATGAGGCAACATTGTGCTTTTTGTTGGTAGAGGAAATAACCACACCAGTATCACAGATCTTGCCAAGTATTGAATGAGATTCTTAGTCATATCTCATTTAGTCCAACTCCTGCGTATTTTCCACTGGTGTCTATAGGCCCTCCTTGAGACTTTTAATATGCTTAATTTTATATTGAGATCCATCGTCCGTGTTTACTCATCTTTCTAAAAGTGGACTAAGAATGAAAATTAGAGTCAGGGGACAAGTTTAAACAAATTTATTGCAAAAACAGTCTGTTTTGGGGCGGTGGCAGAACTTCTAGGGTTTAAAAACCTGATAAATTTTCTGCAGATATACACCAGAAACTTTGCACACAGTTCTTTTTTAAATTTTTTTTGCATGTTTTGATCAGTTTTTTATGTTAATGAATAGAGTTTTACCTGAATAACCTCTTGCATACTCAAAAATGTACTTTTCTGTTTGCTCATTGATCATGTAGCAGCCTACAGTTAGGAATGATATATCTTTTGCATGCCCTGAAGATTTCCTGCCACCCACACTTGAGACTTGGCAGAAGCTCAACATAGCCCTTTGTAGTGCCTTTACTTTGCCATAGTGCAGTCAGCCAATACAAAAGGAACATTTTTGGGTAATATTCCTAATAGGGGAAAAACACTGTGCTATGAGAGATATGCTCTTTGAAGGCCACTGATTGAAAATGAATGTGTAAGTAGAGAGAAGAGAGTCTTTTGGAAATGAGATGGCATAGACTGAGGAGTGAAATGTGACTAGGGGATAGAGGAAACATATTGCATGTGAATGCTGCCCTTGGGAAAGATTATGCTTTTGGCAAGAGGGAGAGGTGTCAGTATTTCAAGGAGAAACAAATTAATTTATCCAACACATAAATTTGGACCTGGGAACATTGAAAAAATTAAAAATAGGACATTTTACCCTAAGGAGGGGCCTTCCCATGCTTTTTGCTTCTCCACCAGCCACCCTTCCTCTTTCTACCACAAAGCTCCACATTCTTAACACCCCACAGCTTGTCTGGCAGAGAGTGAAATACCTGGAATTAGCATTGGTTAATAGCATACAGCTGCATAATGTCAACAATACCTCCTCACCTTTCCATGTGATTTATTCCTTCTCCTCCCTTACCCCCATCAAAGTAAAACAGTCAAGGAGAGAATGGAAGTTGCTCTGTGGGGTAAATTGAAACCACCCAAATTTCCTAAATTAATTTTTCATATGTAAATGTTCTCTTTTCCATGAATAAAGTGTAAGTCTTTGGAGAGACAGGTACTGTGTACTCAAATTCTGCAGGTGTCTAGCTTAGCTTTGAAATGATGACGAACCCTGCTCTTAGCCTGAAACACAAACTCACAAAACATATAAATGACAGGATATACAATAGTATTCCATTTGTGCTTTGGGGAGCTTTGTTTAGAGGTCCACATCCCTGTGAAATACTTAGGACCAGGCTGAGCGTTAAAATGACTCCTGGTTTGACTCTGGCTACCATGAGGTTCTAGGGTAAGTGGTTTTCAAAGAGGAGGGTATTGTGGATTCTAGGGGAGAAGTGCATTGGGGCAGGAAATAGGGACAAAATTAGTTTGGGTCACAAGTTGGCTCTAAGTTATTGACATGTGAAAATTTCCTTGGGCAAGTTAATTTAAAAAATTTGTATCTAAAACCTGTGATTACATTTTGGCCTTTGGTTCTCAAAGTGAGTGGAGCCAAGTGGGACAAGAGCTAAGAAGGCTTCAGAGATAAGATCAAATTTAATACAAGTTTGGAAGAGGAGACAATTGTTTTTGGAAAGGTTTTTTTAGTCTGACACTGTTATTTTGTGTACACACACACATACAACACACACACACACACACACACACACACTCACTCACGTCCGCACGCACATTCTCACGTTTTTTTAAAGCTGATTTGAAAGGGTTGCCCTGGCCTGTAGTCCCAGTAAGCAGTAGACAGCTAGAGCCCATAATGGTGGCAACAGGAGTTAGGAAAGTGAGAAGTCAGAAGAAGTATGAGGCATAATGTAACTTAACATAGCACAACATAGCACCACAATGTATACCACCATACACAAAAAAGCATAACATAATGAGACATAATAGAGATGAATCTCTCTTTAGTATCCTTTGTGTATGCTTGCATGCTGTCCTCATATACTTGGGATGAATTACTCCTCCTTTTTGCCCTTCTGAATCCTTATCTTCTTTCAAGACTTGTCTCAGGTGACTCCTGCTCCCATGAGGACTTTTTTGCTAGCCTCAGTTGTTAGTATTTGGAACCTCCTTCAATTATTCTGTGTTTGTTTAGCCACATTTATGTTGTATTACCCCAACAGAATATTAGCTTCTTGAGGGGTAAGGAGTGATTCATTGTTGTCATTATGCTTTGCAAATAGGAGGTGCTTAATAAATGCTTGTTGAATAGAATTTCCTTTTGAGATGATTTGTGTATTGTGTATATATGTATATATAAAATGCATTTCATATAAAAATATATAATACAAAATAAATGTGTAGATATTAAATATAGAAAATATATAAATATATTGCAGTACAAATTATATATAAATATATATAAAATGCATTTCATGTATTGTGTATCATATATCAAATCATTTATCAATCACATCATATGCTTTGTTTTATATAATATCAAAATTAGCCATTATTCTACTCAAGAACTCATAGAATTTCAGAGTTGGAGGGGACCTTAGAGGTCTCCTTCCACCTCATGCCTACTTCTTGACAGGGATTCTTCTGTCCTCCACCTGAAGACCTCCAATAGTGGGACTGACACTCTCTCTTAAGATAGTCCATCCCAGTTTGGGATTGTTCTAAATGTTAGCAAGTTCTTTCTTAGTTTGAGCTGAAAATAACCTCTTTAGCTTCTGCCTGTTATTCCTCATTCTGGCCAAGCAAAACAAGTATAAATCCTTCTTTTACATGACAGGCATTCAGATACTTGAATACAGCTACCATCTTTCTCAACAAGCACTTAGTGAGTGCCCGGCAAAACACTCCAGTATCAGGGTGGCTAGGTAGTGCAGTGAATAGAACACTGACCCTGGAGTCAGGAGGACCTGACTTCAAATACAACCTTAGACACTTATCACTTACTAGCTGTGTGAGCTTGGGCAAGTCACTTAACCCCAGTTGCCTTGCCTTCCCCCACTCCAAAAAGCAAAACAAACAAACAAAAACTCCACTGTGGTATCCTTGCCCAGAAAACCTCATGGACATTATTGGTGTGCTGTGCTCCACAGGGCCACAAAGGGTTGGACATGATTGAATAACAACAAGTACCAGGTACCTAGTTTAGTGCTGGAATTACAAAGAAAGGTTAAAAACAGGTTTTTAAACTTTTCTTCAGGCTAAACACCTCCAGTACCTCCCGCTGGTCTTCATGGTTCTCAGTTGTCTCACCATCCCAATTAACCTGCTCTATGGACAGAGCTTTGACTGACTGATGTCTTTCTTGAATTTCTGGCAAATAATTATCAAGCACACAGTATAAACAGGATTCAGTTACATGCATCAGATTTGGATCTACCTGCCTCATAGAGCTGTTGTGAGAAACAATTGAGATTGAATCACTGAACGTTAGAGTTGGAAAGCACCTTGGAAAGTATCTAGTCCAGTCCCATCATTTGATAAATGTGGAAAATGAGGCCTCAAGAGGTGAAATATTTTACCTAGGACTATGTACTTGGCTTCATGTCCAGCTTTTGGTCTTTTGATTCTTAGTCTTGAGTACATTCTACCACACCAGAAATGGATCCCTCTGGGCTGCATATCTACTTGGAAAAACACAAGTTACAATAACTATTTTATGTAGTGTTTTAATTTAGTTTATTAAACACTTCCCAATCACATTTAATCTGGTTCAAGCATTGGACTGTGAGTTTGACACCTCTGCATTTAACACCCACTCTCTATGAACCTCTTGTAAAACACTTTGGGGCTATACAAACGTAAGGAATTGTTGCTTCCCTTCATTCTTCATTCCTTCTCAGAATTCTCCTACTTTTCCTTAGCCCCTACTTTGATTTCTCTATCTTCCTGCCTTCTACATAGAGAAATTAACCATGCACTCCCACTCAACTGACCTTCACTCCCATAGGAGTAAAGAATCTGTTAGCTCTACCTTTTACTTCTCTGATTTTGTTTCGTCATCTGTGAAATGGTCATAAAAAAGCTTGTACTAACCACCTCACTGAACAGTTGCTAAGCAAACTCTGACTCCACTCTAAAAGTGTAAGCTGGTGGTAAAAATGATTTAAAGGAGAATCCTGTTCAATTGGAACATATATGTGTTGGAATATCACAACAGTAACAACAACAACAACAACAACAGTAGCTAACATGTGTCAGGTACTATGCTAAGAGTCTTACATGTATGTTGTCTCATTTGACTCTCACATCAACCTTTCAAGGGAGGTATTATTATTATCCCCATTTTACAATTGGGGAAACTGAGGCAAACAACAGTTAAGTTACTTGCCTAAGATCACACAACTATTGTCTGAGGCTAGATTTGAACTCTTATCTTTTTGATTCCATGCCTTGCGTCTTATCTTCTGAACTACCTCACTGCCTTGTATGTAGTCTTTGAGGTCGCCACCTATGCTGAGATTCTGTGGTTCCATCTATGACTGGTCAGCAATAATGCATATATTTCACACATCTCTCTTCACAGTCTGGCTGTGAAGTTGCCTGCCTGGTATTATAACTTATGGTCAAAGCAGGCACATAACCTCCAAATAGTGGAGTTGACTTATTTCTTCTTTCTCCCTTACCTCTAAGGGTACTTGGAAGGGTAGCTCCTTTCTTTTGTTCATCTCTAATTCAGTCTGTGTCCACAGTGTCTTATACAGTTGGATGTGTATTCCTAAGAAACTAATAAAAATTTGGGAACATGTGGGTTCACTCTGATTGGCCAGTGGTTTTCTTTATTAAGCAATTGAATTATTTCTGTGTTATTATTAGGCAGAAGAAATCTTAAGACAAGAATTAGAGAAGAAAGAAACACCATCTTTATATTGTTTGCTTGGAGATGTGCTTCGAGACCACCATTACTATGACAAGGCCTGGGAGCTGTCCAATCATCGGAGTGCTCGTGCCCAGCGTTCCAAGGGACTCCTTCATCTTCGAAACAAAGAGTTTAAAGAATGTGTGGAGTGCTTTGAACGTTCTGTGAAGATTAATCCCATGCAGGTCAGAAAACAGAATCCCACTTGCTTTTTTGGTGGGTTTATGCTCACTCCCCTCCCTTCCCCACCCCCATTCCCTTTTTACTCTTAGTGAGTCAGTACCATTTTCTTCTGCTGAATGACTAAAGTGTCTTTAAGATAATGGTACATAGATCTTACCCCTTTTCTTTTAACCTAAATAGTGCAGAGATAGTATGGGTTTCCTTTGTGTACTACAAATTGTTCCCTTTCCCACATCACTGTTTCTCTCTGAAACTCATTTATCCCATCCCAGAATTCAGCTGAAAGAATTCACTTTGAGGTGTGGTATAGAGGGTGGGAGTGATGTTTTAAAGCAAAGATTTTTGGAAAAATGAGAGTCATGAATAAGAACCAAAGACATAAGTGGCCCTGCAAATAGTTGGTGCAATCACTAACTGGTGTTCGAGGTAGAAATGTACATTTTATTGGAGAAAGATCTACAAAGATGAATAAATGCAACAAAGTGAATACAGAGCAATGACAGGCAGCTTTTAAAAGTTGGCTGGAACAGAGAGGAAGAATGATGAAGAAGCCCTGAGACCACAAGTGAGTAAGAAAAATGACATAAAAACCAAAGGTTTCTGTAACAGAACTTAGTGACAGTTGAATTTAGCACCAAAGATATATGATTCATAATAGGAGTTTGTTTTTATTCATATCACATTTTAACTCGTATATCTTTTGTTAATAGATAAAGAAATACATAGAAAAAGAACAAAGAGAGGATCGTGCCTGTGAAGAATCATGTCCCCTCCAATAGAGGAGACGGGATTTGAATATTTATTATATTATCATAGAATTGGTTTTTTTTTCCATAATTTCCAATCATGATTTTTTAATGACTTGATGTTTTTTTCTGTAAGTTTTGGGAAGAAGAGAGAAAGACAAAAGCCTTTTTTTTTTAAAGAAGTAGGAAAGGTCATTATGTATGTGGGATGAGGAGGGGAGAGGGGAAGATGGCAAATGAGTGATTAGACTAGTTGGTCAAAACAGAGGCATTATGTAGGAGTGAAATTAGAGAAGCAGCAGTAAATAACAGTTGGGAACAGAGTGAGTTGCTGTAAAGTGCCAAATTAAAGATGTTTGGATTTCATTCTGCTGGTAATCATGAAACAAGTTAGGTTTGAGAAGGCAGAGAGACAATATGTGCAAGGAAGTGTTTTAGGAACAGTAATCTGGCTCTCACTTTGACTTGGTTGGAGGGATTTAGAGCTTGAAGAGACTGGGAAGAAAAGTTAGCTAGTTAGGAGGTTATTGTCATAAAATAATCCAGTCAATATATGAAGGGTTAAAGCTAGTGCCAGCAGGAATGGAAAGGAAGGTACAAATGTGAACGATGTTATGTGAGAGTAATATAATTAGGAACTAATTATTCTAAGGAAACAAAAGGAATGATAATTGTTAAAAACCAGACACAGTGTAAGCAGATGTTTTAGAAGATTTTCCTGCATCACCACATGTGAATCCAATTCAGACAGGCTCTAAGTCATGTCAGAGTAGACAGTTCAGAGGATGTATGGTACTAACACAAGACAAAGATAGAAGTACACTTTTGATCCAAGTCTAAACTCTCCCAAGAGATGAAGGGTTAATATGGACCATGAGTTTTTTTTTTTAATTCTTTTTCAAATCTTAGGAAAGAGGAAAGAAGAGAAGTTGAAATCAAAATAGAAAAATCTATCTTTCAATGGATACACTGTTGTCAATTTCAGGTATTTCCAGTTCGCTTGGTACGATGCCATGCTCTTTTGAAAATGAAATTAGGTCTGAATGAAGTGCCATTTGAATAATTTATGTGGTTTTAACCCTTCTGTTGTTCATGCTACTGTTAAGTAACGTGCATTGATAATGAATACAATGTTTTTCCTATTTGTTTATTTTCAAAT
>CM053581.1:178225962-178251998 GCA_028627135.1 Pseudochirops cupreus | reverse complement strand
TTTATTTTTTTTTTAAAATTGATTTGTTTATTTACTTTTAGTTTACAAGATTCGGTTCCACAATCCCTTGAGTTTCAAATTTTCTCCCCTCCCTCTCCCCCCTCCTCAACTTCCCCCCATGGCGGCTCGCAGTCAAGTATAGGATCTGCAGATACTTTCACATTGGACATTAGTCTGGTTGTAAAGAAGGATTGTAACCAATGGAGTGAACAGTGGGAAAGAAGAAACAAAACCAAACATGGAAAAGAATGAGAGCATGTAGTTTGCTTCAGTCTCCATTTAAACTCTGTTCTTTCTAGATCTTTCTCTGTGATTCTTACACTTTCATACTAGAAATTTTTTTCCCCTTTTTTTTGGAGGGGGGAGAACAGGGCATCTGGGGTTAAGTGGCTTGCCCAAGGTCACATGGCTAGTTTTGTGTTAAGTGTCTGAGGCTAGATTTGAACTCAGGTCCTCCTGACTTCAGGGCTAGTGCTCGTTCACTGTGCCACCAAGCTGCCCCTGAATACTGGAAATTTCATACTGGAAATTCCACTTTTTTTTAACCCACCAATTTTCATTCTTTCATAGTCTCTCTGTCCACAAATTGTAACTTTTGAAGTCATTACTGCCAAAGTTACTGAAGTTTTCATCCTCAGTTTTTTATAATTAGTGTGAAGAAGCACATTAGAGAAAGTACTTGGGAAGTTATGAGTATTTTCCATACCAGACATTTTCACAACAGATGACTAAAACTTTTTTACCTTGTCTCTTAATCTCATGTAGTCATTGAACCTATGTTACCTGTATGTCTATATTCATATGTGTTCTCAGTAATGTGGGTACTTTCTCCAGTGATATAGATTGTAAAGTATCTATGCCCGCCTATGATCCTCCACAGGAGGAATCCTCCATCAAGGATCTGCCCAATGTGCTGCAGACTTTCCTTTTAGGTCTTAAAGCATTATGTGGGTACAGTGCAGTACTTGGTATGTTCATCTGTTATTACTTGGCTTGTGCTCCACAATCTACCTTCTTTTCCAATTATGCATTTCCTGGACATCTTTCATGCCAATTCCTGTGCTCAAGCCATGTGTGCTGCATCCAGCATATGCCTGTAGTGTGTGTCACTATTGTCCTTCGAGTCACCTCAAATAATTCTCATTCTTTTGAGATAGTCATGTTCTGTGACTTGTAGCTCTACAGTCTCACCAGAAGAATACTGATGTGAAAAAGATGGTTGGTCTGATTTGTTTTTTTTTTTTTAAACATAGGGCATTGAAGACATTGCACAGTTTCTCAGATGCAATCCAGGCTTATCCACTTCTTGCTGTTTGATTCTGGGCTCAGCTCTTTGTCTACCTTGAAGCCTTGTCCAAGACAGATATACTGATGTGCTAACTCAATGGGTGGCCAGTCCAGCTGCATGTTATAGTCTGGATAGATTCTTCTTCCATTTTCCCCCCTATATAGATTATATTCAGTCTCTTTTGAGTGGCTCCAGGATCACAGTTTTAGAGCTGGAAGGGCCCTCAGTGATAATCTAATCCAGCTGCCTCTTGTTATAAGCGATACTGTGATGATAGCATCAAGCATCAGAATACTACAGAATACCTTTTCTGGCCCCCACCCCCACCTCAAGAGATCCTTGCCATAGTGCAGTACTTCAGTATTTGGAGCCAGAAGATCTAGATTTGAATTCCAACACTGCCATATGCTACCTGTGTGACCTTGGGCAAATCACTTCACCGGTCTGGGCCTCAGTTTTCCCATCGATAACATGGGAGAGCTTGACTAGATTTTCTCCAAGGTGAGATTGTATGCTCCCTCTTCCCTTGGGATTTTGCAAAGTACATCCTTTGTCTTGGTGACAAACACATTGGTGAACACATAGTCTTTCTTGTTCTATGCTTGCTAATATTGATAATCAGAGAGTTGTTGAACAAAGTTCTCTCTGCCTCAAATCAGAGAATCTCATATGAGTATGACATAGGCACGAACAAGGAGAGTTTCTGAAGTTACATTTTGCTGAGTCAAGTGCTTAAAAAAAAAATCAGCAAATAATAAGCCCCATAAAAGGTTATATTCCTTTTACCTTTCATTAAGTTGTCCTAAGGCTTTCAGTTGTGTATCTGTGAAGATGAAGACTCTTTTAGGAAATTGTGCATGAACACTTACTTATTCTCTTCTATTTTCCTCAAAGATAATTTTGAAGCAAATCTAGATTACTTTCATAAAGACTTTTTAGAGATTAGAATATAAGCATGGAATGATAGTTTCTAAATGTCTTTTGGTCACCATTTTTTATAATACGAGTCTGTAACTTTTCTCAGTTTTTTTTTTTAATCTCTTCCCACATTTCAGTATCTGGGAAATCCATCTTTCATTGCTTTAAAAACCCAGAATATGGATTTTTTTTCCTGTGTCCAGATTGGTGTGTTTGTGTAGGGACAGGAAGCATGATAGGGCCATGTTCACATTCTACCACCCATTGGGGACTGAGGCAATAGAGACTAAATGCAGAGGTCTCATGCTTTTCTTTTGCTTTTCTTTGTATCCTTAGCAGAATGCCTAGCACCTAGTGGGCACTGAATAAGTGTTTATTGCCTGCCTGATTGATGAGAATAAGTTCATACAGAAACACCTGTAAACAGATGTTCTATGTTTCATCCATTTGTTGTCCTCCCACTTTCGTAAATACTCTTGGGATATTCTGACTTACTTGAGTTTCAGGCTAAACTTTATTCAGACTTCTTTTCTCCTCTAGCATTCTTTGTGCTTTTATAAGGTAGTACTCATCATAATCTCTCATATTTCTTTTCTGTGAGGCTTTAAAAATCAGTTTATATTTTTAATGTGTGTGGCCTGTGGCTGCCATGTTTCTCAAGGAGTTCAAATGTTCGTTGGTCAGTGCAGTTTCTGAAATCTTTTGGGCTGCTGTTGGGATGATCCCTTTGCATGATTTAAATTTCTATTGGGAAGCATGATAATCAATCAAAGTCACTTTTTCTTTTACCCATTTTCCATTCATCAGTAGTTTGTTTGAATAGCTCAGTTACGTTTTAGCTGTTATAATTGCATGCAACACTGTCTTCTCATATTTCCTTCTTATAGTTTGGTGTCGATTTTGACCATTGTTCAAACTCGTTCAGTTCATGGTTTGACTGTTCACTGATAACTGAGCCAGAAACAACTTCTATATTGGTAACCTTTCATTTTCTGTCTTTTAAAATATACTCAGTTTCATTTTGTGATGTTTTTCAGGGCCTCTAATAGTCTAGGACCTTCTGACTCTCTTCCGAAAGAAAGTATTCATGATATATAAATATGCAGCCTTTGAATAATACACAAACATTTATCCTTTCCTAATCCTGAGCCATGTTTTCCAAAATGTTTTTTTCTGTTGTCTTCATATTGACACATTGAAGTAATGAAGTGTAAATTTATATGTTGACATAATTTAGAGTTTTTTGTAGAATTTTTTTTCTTTTATTCTCTCCAACAGTTGTTAATCCACTAACTGTAATATCCTGGTTGTCCCAGCTTGTAGTACCTCACCTGCTAACTTTCCATCTACCCTCTCTGTATCTTGTATACATGTTGTTTCTGTTATTTTTGTATATGTCATCTCCTCCATTAGAATACAAACCCCTTGACATTTAATCAGACTCTCACAGTGTGCTCACTATGGAGAGGTTCTGCATAATTTCACACGTTTAGCCTGTATTTGATTGCTTATCCTTCCAGTGGGGGTGGGTGACGAGGGAGGAAGAGAAAGAATCTAGAATCTAAAGTTCCATAATCAAATGTTATAAATATCTATCTATCTATCTACCTAATCTATCTATCTATATGCAATTATTATTATTATTATTATTATTGACTACACCCAACTGGAACTTGAGATACACAGGCACTGTGGTTGGGAGATCCATCCTGCCCTACCGAAAAGTGACATAGGAGAGAATAGACTGGGGGAGGGGGGACACACTGAGATGGCTGTTTTGGGGCGGTGGGTGGGAGAAAGAGGGGGACAAAATATGTAACTTAAACTCTTATAGAAATCAATGATTTCTACAAACTAAAATAAAATAAAAAAAAAAGAATACAAACCCCTTGAGGGCAGGAATTCTTTACCTTTGCATCCCTAGATTTTAGTGCAGTACCTGACAGTTAAGCAATAAATGCTGGTTTGATTGGTTGGTAGTCTTTTTTGCTTCTGCTTATCTCATGAGGGTTGCAGAATTAGATAACCAGCAATCCCATCTATATTTCTTATTACCTTTGGATACCTGCTTAAATCAACTTCCATCATTTCCTTTATTTACTTCTCCAGGGAAAACATATGAACCACACTACTCTTATTCAAATAACCCCAACAAATATACATGAAACAGCAAATCAATATGATGAATACCCAGTTCACAACCTTTTCCTCTTATCTCTGGTCTTTCCCAGGCTAAGTACTTTTTTTCCCTTTCCTTATTCTTTCCTAATCTTCTCCTTAATTTCTTGCTTTTTTTTTTCCATAAATGCAGAACATAGGTCCCAGAATAGTCCCAGGTTTACACAATGCCTTAGATAGAAACTAGGTAAGTAATCCTTTCTTCCTTCTAAGGTTTATGCCTTTTACTTTTACATCATAACCATTTCTAGATATCTCTACCTCCCCATGACAAAAATGAACAAAGAAAACAAATAAAGACAAACAGCTAAGCGAAACCAACCACCCAAGTGATTGTGCATGCCAATGAATACAACATTCTGTAATCACAGTCCCATGACCCTCCACCTAAAGGATCATGGTGTCCTAAGGAAATGTGGGACAGGCTATCCAGCAAGCTCCTCCTCAAACTCTAAGGTTTTACACTTGTGTCGGTCCGTGTATCACTAGCATAGTGTTCACTTGCCTTCCTGTAGTAGGAAAGAGAGACTTAAATAAAGTTCACATAAAGACCACTGTGTTGTGTGGTTCCAATTAAGAGCACCTTTTTCTTTTAGCATTTTAAATTCATCTTTGGGATTGGCAGGAGGTAGGAAATGAATACCCAGAACCTTCATTGATTTGTTAAATTTTGGAGAATGAAACAAAAAATAAGATACTATTTAGCTTTTTTGAAGAGTTTATTCCCCAAACCCTGATAGTGTTCTTGTTTCTATCTATTTGACATAAAATATGTGACTGTAAAACCCTGTGTACAGTAATCACATTTGAATAACTACAAATAAGGGTCTATTGTTTAAAGTAAACAAAAGAGCATAACAGTTTTAAGTTCAACAATGTTAAGTATTATACCAGAGGTGTCAAATTCTGACCAAAGCTGCCTGTAAAACATCTGAGTGGGGCTGTAGCAGATTAAAATGTCATTGGTGAATGTTTAACAGAATATAATTAAAAATACAGTGTAATACAATGCTAGTTTATCACTTTCTAAGTCAAAATTCAGCACACAGTGATCCATTTCTCTTTGAATTTGGTAACACTGTTGCTTAAAATATATTTGTTTGATGTTTAATTGATAATAATTGTGCATATAATTTTACTGATGTAAATTTTTTTCTTTTTGGGAGAGGGGAAGGCAAGGCAGTTGGGGTTAAGTGACTTGCCCAAGGTCACACAGCTAGTAAGTGTCAAGTGTCTGAGGCTGGATTTGAGCTCAGGTCCTCCTGACTCCAGGGTTGGTGCTCTATTCACTGCGCCACTTAGCTGCTCAGCTGTAAATTGTTTTTAAGAAGGAAAATACTATTATAAAGGATTGTGATATCACAGGATGGAGGCATTTCCTCATCTCTTCCTCTTGAGATAAGATTGATTATTGAATTACTCAGCTTTGAGCTTCATTTTTCACCCCTGTTAAATTATCATGTTCATTGTGTATTGTTCTCTTGGTTCTGCTTGCTTCAATTAACATTTTCCTCTTTTTTAGAGACATTGCAAAGTATAATGATCTGCATTCATGGAGAGTTTACAAAGGTTAGGCAAAAGATCAGTAGCACATAATTCCCTAACCTCATGAATCTTAGAATCTGGAGGTTGAGGATAATGAGAAAGGAGAAAACTGAGACCCAAACACTGATAACTATAATTGATAGTATTCTATGACCAGTACTTTAGAGAACTCTTTTTTTTTTTAAATGGGCTATTGAAGTTTATTGTCCACTAAAGGAATCAGAGAGCATTTTATGTAGTAGGTCACATTTCATATAGTACTGCAAATTACAAAGCCCCATGAACTAATGAGCAATGCAGGTAATATTATCCCCATTTTACAGATGAGGAAACAACCTCAGAAAAGACATCATTTGCTCAGCTCACACAGCTAGTAAGTTATCAGCACTGGGTTCAGACCTAAGTATCTCTGGACTCTAATTCCAGTACTGTTTCCATCAGGCTATACTATCTCTTTTGTAGTCAGTTCATGGAAGAGGTGGCATTTGAGTTAGGTTTTCAAAATTGTGTGGGAATTCAGCAGTGAAAAGGGGGAATTAGAAGGACATTCCAAGTGTAGGAAAGTGTGAGCAAAGACCCACCAGTGGAGAAATGTAGTACCTATCCAGGAAGAAGAGAATACTCAAGTTTAGCTAGAGCAGAATACCTAAAGGGAAGTAACATAGATTAAGGCTGGAAAGGTAGGGGGTAGATGAGATTGTGGAGGGCCTCGAATAACAAGAAAAGGTGTTTGGGCCTTACTCTCTAAGGAAAAGGGAGCCACTGAAAATTTTGGAACAGAATAAGGGCAAGTGTGTGACTGTGTAGGAAAAATAGACCTATTTCCAGGATGAGGAAGAAGAACTTGGGTTGATTACTTCTAGGTCAAGAAAGTAAGAGAAAGCCACCAAATAATGACTGACCAGGGAAAAGGAAACCGAAACCAAGTGCCAAGTAAGGCAAGTACTTATGGAAACCACTTGAAATAGAGAAAAATCCTTTGGAGAAGGGTAATATCTGTGAGACTTCTGCTTCCTTAGGACATAAAAAAAATTTAGATATAGTAAAATAATATTTTAATTATTATTTCTAGTTGATGGACTCTTCTTTTGCAGAAAGGACTGTGTGATTGATTTGATTTTTTTTTAATTTTGAAGCAATATTGATCTCATTGTATGATTTGACATTGGGAATATTTTTTGATGGAATCACCCGTATTTTGACATTGTTGGATTAGGATGAAATATGTGTTGGTTTAAGGCAGGCTGTAATATTTTAAGCTTCATTGCATATGACTAATTTTTCCAATCCCATTCTTTCCTCACTTTGAAAGTAAAAGTCCCAGGCAATTGTTCCCTAGAGTATGTTTATTTTTTTTGAGTGGTTCATCAAGAGAAGTGAGGAAAATGAGTACTCCTGATTGTTCATCCTTTGTAAACTTTGTGAAATGTGATGACAGCTGTTGAGACAAAGAAAGTTTTGTCTGTTGAACCCAAAAGTTAGAAAAGAGAGACAGCTGTTTTATAAATAAATTACCTTCATCTGTATTTCTAATGATTCTTGGTCTTTGTGAGTCACATAGAGTCTCTGATGGGTGTTTAGAGTATTAAGGGAAGACTGGTATCTCTGGTGTGAGGGCTGCCAAATCTTTCAGGGCTGCTTTCTACTTTTGATATCCACCTGCCAACCAATTCTCACCTGTGGCTCCAAGAAGCTGTACCATGCACAGTGACCACACCATTGTAAAACTCTTTTGACAGATGGGCTAACCCAGGTTGAGGATAACCCCATCAGTGAGTTAGGGGAATGTCTGTCCCAAGCATGTGAAGACTTCTTTGGTGGAATGGGAGGTTGTGAACAGTTTAGTCTAACAGGCCATGAAGGTGGCAGAAGCAGGTGCTATGGAGTGCTTAGAGCTTGGTTGGATATTGAAGATGCCAAGGTTATCCACTGCCAGTCATCTTGACTTTTGTTTTGCCACTGAACTCTGTTGATTCAGGAAGAGAGAGTCTGATGACTTTGTGCAATCCTGCTTCACTTAAATACAAATTATGCACGAATCAAAATACATCACTCATCACATTTTACCTACCTCAAAGTCCTGTGGTGATGGACAAATGATGAAGCAGCAGGTGCAGATCCACAATCCTGCGCACAGGTGGCCCAGGCCATAGGGTCGTCTTCTTACTGGAACTAAAGCAACAGTGGAGATCAGTAGCCCCCAGATTATTTGAGCAACCTTTTTGAAGGACTGCATTGCTCACCTCCTGGCATGAGGAAGGGGCTAGAAAAGGTATCCTAAAAATTATCTGCTTCATCAAACCTAACCCTGGCCTGCTTAGCATAGCAGGTGGGGATCCTACCCTCTAGTAGAAACACAAAAAAATGGACAAAAACCTTTGCAAAGATGATTCTACTTACCTTTGGTACATTGAATTTATGTATACTTATGGGCAACACAAAAGGCAGTGGACCTGAAAAACAAACAGCTCTTGTTGCAAGAGAACTCAGCAAATATTACATCTAAATAGCAGCCTTGAGTGAAACAAAACTGACAGATGAAGGCCAGCTTGATGAAGTCTGAACTAGATACACATTTTTCTAGAGTGGTCACTGTGATGAGGAACACTGTGAAGCTGGCATAGATTTTGCAGTCAGATCTAATCTAGTTAACAGGCTCATATGCCTCCCAAAAGAAGTGAATGATAGATTCATGACATTGTGGTTGCCACTTGTAGTAAAGTGCCACACCATCATCATTAGTGCATTTGCTCCCACTGTGGCAAACCCTGATGGGGTCAAAGGGAAAAATTTATGAAGATCTGGAGACCCTCATCATCATTGTGCCAAAAGAGGATAAGCTTGTAATTCTGGGTGACTTTAACAGCACAGTAGTTACAGACTGTCAGGCATGGCAGGGAGATCTTAGGAGGGATGGTGTCAGAAACAGAAGCAGCAATGGTCTCTTACTACTGAAGACTTATCTCATGACATTCTCATCACCAATACTGTCTTCTGTTTACTTAAATGCTGTGAAACTTCATGGATGCATGCTCACAGCAAACATTTACATTTAATAAACTGTGTCATTATAAGAAGAAACAGGATATGAGAGTGTGGTGCAGAGTGCTGGATTGATCATAGACTTATCCTCTCCAAGCTAAATATTTGCATTCAAAAAAAGTGGTGGCCCCAAGGCAAGACAACTACCAGAAGATTTAATGTCAACAGATTAGAGTGTGTCTCCATGGGTGAAGTTTGTTGCTAAGTTGGAAGGAAAGCTGAGCCAACCCATGGTTGACAGCAGTGGAGCAGAAAAGGAGTGGGCATCTTTCAGAGATTTGGTGTGCAGCATCACATTTAATCATTTGGGCCAGAACACTCAAAAACATCAGGATTGGTTTGATGAAATGATGGGAAAATTCAGAAGTTACTAAATGAAAAATAAGGCTTCCACAGGGTTGGGGTAGCTAAGTGACACAGTGAATAGAGCACTGGCCCTGGAGTCAGGAGGACCTGAATTCAAATCCAGCTCCAGACACTTAACACTTACTAGCCATGTGACCTTGGGCAAGTCACTTAACCCCAATTGCCCTGCCTTCCCCCCTCCAAAAAGCAAAAAAAAAAAATTCCATAGGGTTTTATCAGCAGGATGATTTGTCCATCTCTGAGAAGGCAGCATTTAACTCTACCAGAAGTAAAGTACAAGCGAAACTTAGAGAAATACAGGGGATTCTTGGCTTAGTAAGAAGGCAGATGAAATTCAGTTTTATGCTGATAGTAACAATCCAAAGTGCTTTTTATTATTTTTATGATTCCCTTAAGGCTATTTGTAAGCTGAAGACTTCCTGTATCAGCTACTCAGTGCTATTGGAGCCATATTGATTAATGATAAGGACATAATCCTGGAGAGCTGTGCTGAATACTTCCATAGTATTTTCAACAGACTTTCATCAACCAATGCAGAAGCCATTGACTGTGTATCTCAGGTTGAAGTCAATCCCTTTCTAACTGAACTTCTAACTGAATAAGAGGTTTTGAAAGCCATTAGGCTCTTCTAATTTGGTAAAATACTTGATGCTAATTCTATCCCAGCAGAGGCTTACAGGTCGGGGGGTCCATTGCTCATACAAAAACTGATTGAAATCTTCCAGGTTGTATGGCAAGAGGAAGTTATCCCATAGGAGTTCAAGGATGCCTCCATTGTCCATCTCTATAAAAGAAAAGGAAATAGGTTGTCCTGTGACAATTACTGGGGATCCCTCTGTTAGTCATTGCTGGCAAGATTCTTGCCAGAGTCCTCCTTGACAGTTTGACCTTCACCTGGAAGATAGTTATCTACCTGAGAGCCAATGTGGCTTCAGAAATGGCCGAGGAATGAAGTTGATGGTCAGCAACTTCTCTAAAACTTACAGTCTTAGAGAGTTTCCTAGAGGTTCAGTGACTTGCCCAGAAGATGTCAGTGGTGTTTACTGCCTGACAACTTTAAAAGAAACAACAGGAGCAGAACAGAGGTCTTGTGCAATGTTCGTTGATTTGACCAAGTACTTTGATACTGTTAGTTGTGAAGGCTTGTGGAAGATCATGGCAAAATTTGGTTTTCCAGAGAAGTTCATCAGTATTGCATACCATTCCCATGATGGCATGCTTGCAAGGGTTCTGGAAAATGCTCTTGCACTTTCCTAGTCACCAGTGGAGTGAAGTAGGACTGTGTGCTAGCTCCGATGCTTTTTGGCGACATGTTTTCAGCAATATTGTTGGATGCTTTCAACGAGGATGAAAATGGCATCAGGGTCTGCTACTTCAATGTTAATAAATTATTTAATTTGAAAAGGCTACAAGCCAAAACCAAAGTGGAGGGAGAGTTGATGGACAACTTTTTGTTCACAGATAATTGTGCATTCAATGCAGCCTCTGAGGTGAGATGAAACAGAGTATAGACTGATTCTCTGCTACTTGTGCTAATTTTGTCCTGATAATGAACACCAAGAAAACAGAAGTTCTTTATCGGCCAACACTGTGCTATCCATACGTAGAACCATCAGTTACAGTACGTGGAGAAACTTTTGATGCCGTGGATGAGTTCACTTACCTTGGCAGCATACTTTCCAAGGGTATACATATAGATGATGAAGTTGATGCATGCATTGCCAGAGTTAGCTCAGTGTTTGGGAAGCTCCAAAGAAAAGTGTGGGAGAGAAGAGGTATTAGGCTGCCTGCCTTACGGTTTTGCTGACCTCATTATTGTAAGCCGTGAAACCTGGACAGTATACTGGTGCTATGTCAGGAGATTTAATCACTCCCATTTGAATTATCTTAGAAAGATTCTGAAAATCATCTGACAACATAAGGTACTGGATACTGAGAGCCTTTCTTGAGCTGAACTGTCAAGCATTCAAATTTTACCTCACAGTGAAACTCTACTTTCAAGGTCTCCCTGAAGAACTTTGGAATTGGTAATGAGGTATGGAAGATACCATAGGATCATCCAGCATGGTGTACCTGCATCAAAGAAGATGCTGTGCTCTGTGAGCAAAGCAGAATTGCAGTAGTTCAAAAGAAATGTGAGATGTGCAAATTTTGGGACATCTCCATTCCAGATATTCATATGGACTATTTGTGCCCAACTTTTAGAGCCTTCTGAGCTCATATGGGTTGGATCATAGTTGGACACACTGTACATTGACCTCAACATAATAATACCATTTTGGTCCTCTTTGACTGTAAAGGACAAGAACAAACCAACCAGTGCCCCTATGCATCTTCTTATAAGCTTGGACACAAAGTGTCAGGGTCTATGTTGGGTTCCATTTACAGTTTTGTGTTTCTTTGTGGTTTTTTTTTTTTTTTAATTCTGGCTTAGACTACTCTGATGTGCTACGTTCTACCTGTAACGCACTTATTTTGTCACTAGGGGGCACTTGTGCCTTTTAAAAAATTTAGTGGCATCTCAGGTTCAATCAGTCAGTCAATCAACAAAGATTCTCACACCTACTTCTAAAAGATGTTGTAAATGAGAACGTATCAGGGTGGCAACTAGTCAGATTCTTCCATTAAGAACACAGTCATATATAGGGATATACAAGGGTATGGACTGAACCTGTAATTTCATGGATGCAGTGAACTTCAGGATGAGGAAACTGTTTTATGCCGCTCAGCAGCTTTTCTAAAACTGAGTCTTAGAGTTTCCTAGAGGTTCAGCGACTTGCCCAGAGGATGTCAGAGCCAGGATTTGAAGCCAGGTATTCCTGGTTCTGAAGCCGGCCCTCTATCCCCTCTGCCGTGATGCCTCCGGACGACAGTCGTATGCTTCGTTAAAGATTTGATAGTGTACGTAGTATGTTATACATGTATGCATATAGTACACATTTAGAGTAACAGAGGAGTTAAAGGTGTAATAAAAACTTTTCTGTCTAGCCCAGTGGTTCTCAATCTGTGCGTTGAGACCCCTTTGGGGGTCAAACAACCCTTTCACAGGGGTTGCCTAAGATCATCGGAAAACACATGTTTCTGATGGTCTTAAGAACCGAAACACCGCTCCTCTGTCTCTCTCCAGGTGGGTCCACCCACATGCAGATATGCCCACATACGAGTATTAAAGGGGCGCGGCATTAGGAAGATTGAGAACCACTGGTCTAGCCAGAAATTCTTAACCTTTTTGGTGTCATCAACCCCATCTCAGAATAATGTTTTTAAATGCATAAACTAAAATACATAGGATTACCAAGGAAACCAAAAGCTAGTGAAAATAAAAGATGTAATTTTTTCTCCCATTTGAGTTAATGAATTCTCTAAAATTTGTCCACGTACCCCCCTGGCACCTGAGTTAAGAGCCCCTGGTCGAGACTCTCTTAAATTCTCTAATGTTCCTTTGGAATCGAGAGACCTCTCTTTTTTGGATCTTCCAGTGCAGATGCTGTGCTCAGCGTTTTTGATCTTGACTTTGAATGCTTAGCTAAGCTTCACACTTTTCTCTGAAGATGAATTCTTCATATATTGTGGCTTGAGCATTCTTTCACTTACTAATCCTTGTTCATCAAACATTGCTGCCCTTATTCAGTCTGGGTGATGAGGTCAGATTGACTGCCCCTGGGTACTTTTGGGTTCTTTGCTAAAAGTAAAGTAAAACGATTCTCTTGCTTCCTCTTTCTTTGCCAGAGCGCCCTGCTGAATTAGGAGAGGTTTTAAGTAAAAACTCTAAAAATTTGGATTTCCTAGGTTTGCTCAGCTTATACTTTAGCTTTGTGTTTTCTTATGCAATAGATTGTTAGAAACGTCAGTTCCTTCTGGACGCTGGCCTCCTACTTATTTTTCTACTTATCAAAGCCATCAATTATGAGAGTATACATCCTGTCTTTCTCCTAAGCTCCCATCCCACATTACAAGTTGCTTTTTAGACATTTTTGAACTGGATGTCCCATATGTATCTCAAGATCAACATGTCTCATCATCCTCTTTCCCACCGAATTCATCCCTCCTCTGATCTTCCCTATTACTGGCATCACCATACTACCAGTTGTGCAGGTTTGAGTGCTTGGTGTCATCTTTCAGCTCTTCCTTCTTTCTTACATCCATATATATGTTCAGTTGCCAAGTCTTGTTATTTTTATCTCCACAACATCCCATATATATCCTCTTCTCTTTGCTCACATAACCACCACTCTAGTTGAGGACCTCATCACCTTTCACCTGGACTATTGCAAGAGACTCCTGTTTGGTGGTTTCCCTACCTCAGATCTCCTTACTCCAGTTCATCTTCCACCCAGGCAGTGATTTTCTTAAAGTGCAGCAGGTCCTACCAAGTCATTCCCCCACCTGTTAAGATCCAGCTGTTCCTCTATTTCCCCGTAGGATCCCAATGTAAATTCCTCTGTTTACAATTTTAAAGCTCTTTACTACATGGTACTTTCTTATCTTCCCAGTCTTCCTGTGCATTATTTCCACCCTCTTCACTGTGGTGAAGGCCAATTGGTCTACTCACTGATCGTCGTGTGTGAGGAACAATTTCTTACCTCCTTGTCTTTGTACTGGTTATCCTATCTATCCCTGGAATGCTCTCTCTTCACCTCTGCCTCCTAGACTCCCTGTTTTTCTTTAAAATTCAGCTCAGGTGCCTTTCCTGATCTGATCTGCACCTCCTTCCTCACCACAGCATCTCCCATTCCCATACCTTCCAAGATCATTTTGTATTCGATTTGTATATATCTTGTGCATACCTAACCTATGTATATATCATCTCCCTTGTTAGAATGGAAGCTCTTTGAAAGTAGGCGTGTTTTACTTTTGCCTTTGTATTCCTGATCCTTAGCATATATATATATATATATACATATACATATATACATATACATATATATATACATATATATGTATATAATTAGTGTTAAATAAATGCTTGTTGATGGATTTAAATATCATATAATGGGCAGCTCTTTTCTGGTGAGATATCTTATGAGAAAACAAGTAGAAGCAAGCTATTTTCCTTCTTTTCTCACATACCCAATTTGATACTAAGTTGTGTTTTTGAGTTGAATATTGTCATTAATTTGCTTTTTAAAAAAGTCATTACATATTGCTTAAGTGTCAAATAAATGTCATTTTCTTGATTTGATTGCATAAAAATGAAGATGCTGCTGCTGTTATGTCTTAGGATGTAGGAGCAACCATACACAGGCTAGAAAAAGGGAAATTGATGTCTTGGCCAAAGTTGGTGGGTTTTTGTTTGTTGCTCCTTTGGTGTGTGTTTGTACATGTGTGTGTTTATCAGGTGAGGGTATTGGTGATATTTTGTGATTTTTTTTTCAAGGAAATGTCTGGGGAATCATTCTTTTCTTCTCTCAGAAATACTACCTTATTCCTCTATAGTTAATATTTAATCTTGCAAACGTACTGTTTTTTTAATCATGTGATAAGATAGTTGGATTTATTTGTTTTTGGTTTAATTTTCCTTGCTAGTACTTATTTTTCAGGAATGTGATTATTTGCAAACATTGGGATTTGTCATTTCTACACAGTAGTTCAGACATGTATAATTAGCTTCCAAATAAATAAATATTTGACATTTTGTGTTGGCAAAGCATCTACAACATGATTTCAGACAATAGAAACTATGTAGCACTTCCATAACCCTTTTTATTAAGTCCATAGTTTTATTTTATCCATAAACGTTTATTTTTAGCACATAGAAGAAAATTCTTAAGATCCCAATGTCAATAATAGTAGTAGCAGGGAAAAAAATAGTAAAAGCTTGGTATATTAAATTAGGCTATCTGACTAATTGTCTTACGTTTCCCCTTTTATTTCTTTGCCCCCTATCTCATTTTTCCTTTCCACTCTTCCTTTTTACAGTACTTTTGAATTCTTTAAAGTACTAGTTATAAGGGCTGATCTTCCATATGTAATAAAATTTGTTATCCTGGACAAAGTTGAATCCATCCCTCAATTTGAAAGAGAAAAAAAGCCAGCAAGATTAAAAAAAAAACCACATTCTGGTCATTTATGACCATTGTTAGGTCTTTTTTTTTAAGTGAATTTGAAACAAACAACCTTTATTTATAGCTTGAGCTTTCATTCATTGGTGTGTTATACTAATATGTGCCCATGTTATTATGGGAATAGTTTGTCCTTTGCTGCCACCAAAATAGCAAATAGAGCACTTGGTGGATTTGAGTCCCTTGAGGATAATTCCTGTCATTTTTATTTTGGTACTAGAAGAAGGTCTGCCTGAAATTTTTTGAACAAAGAATGAGCCCTTCCATTCCACAATTAGAGCTCAAACTTAAAATGCAAGTGTATCTTAACAGGTGTATCTGCTGGGATGTACCAGTGCCAGAAGTCATGGGACTGGCTGCTATCTTTCCTCTTCTCTCATCTAAATGTGTTTCCCACTTTGTTGTCTGGGGAATGTTTTCCCTCTGGTAAAAAAAAATGCTTTAGAATTTATAATAAATACTTTATTTACTTTATAATAAAAGTCAAGGGAAAAATAGGATTCCTTTTTATTGACTTAAATTGAATATATCCTGGAGTGTATCTTAAAACTACCTCAGTTTTGTGTAATTATAGTATTTCTGAAAAATATGCAGAAGATTTTTGCTTAGAGTACCCTAATTTACAGTGCTGTTATGAGGAAAACGTATGCAAAGTACTTGAGAGTAGAGAGCTGGATTAGATCGTCAGTCTTGTGATACTTTGGAATAACCAAAAATTCTGTGAAAGTTTTAGTAGGAGCTTCTTTTAAGATTTGAAAGTATCAAGTGATATACATAGATATGTATGTGTGGATATACATCCATATCTATACACACATACATGTTGTTACTGTTTGTTGTTGCGTAATTATCATTAGTCTAGCCTGGGATTTCATTGAGAAAATATCAAAATGAGCGCCTCTCTCAATATACATTGGCAACTTGTCTGTTATTCCTTTGGTGTGTGTATGTATGTGTGTCTCTTGTGGGGTAAGAGTGTTGTTGGTATTTTATGATCTTTCAAGAAAACATCTGAGGAGTCGTTCTCTTCTCTCTGTTTTTCTTGTTCTTGCCTCTGTTCATGTCTTCTTGAGAAGTACTACCCTATTTCTCTACATTTAATGCTTAGTCTTACACACTACAATTTTTAAAAAATATCACATAATGAGATAATTTGATTTGTTTGCTTTTGCTTTCATGTTTCTTTTCTAGTACTTAGTTTGTAGTAGCGTAATTATTCACAAACCATGGAATTCGTTTTTTCTATACAGTAATTCAGGCATGTATAATTTTTTTTAGCATATAATTACTTATGATTTTAGAGAGTTCCCTGGTATGGAGAAGTTAATACCTTGCCCATGGTTACACAGTATGGATCATAGTTGGGACTCAAACATAAGTCTTTCTTGTCTACAAGGTTGGCCCTCTCAATACTATACCATGATGCCTGTCATTATTGATAATAATAAATCCTATTTTTATAAGAACTCATTATTCAAGGTGCCATGTGATGAATCTCATTTAAAAAGAATCCTTTTGTAAACTTGAATGACAACACCTTAAATTATTTCATGTACAAGTTTTAATATATTTGGTTTTCTTCATCTTTTTTTTTCAAGAATAGTCATTTTTTTGTTTTTTGTGAGAGACATTTATATTAGAATATGGATGAATGCTTGGTAATTCACACTTTGAGCCCATATCATTCATTTGGCATTTGTTAAATACTTCCAAGGCACAGATTATTGTGCTGGGTAGGCAGAGAAAATGCCTTCTCTTGAGCTTACTTTTCATTTTGGAGAAACAACATATGTTTAGAAAATTCAGTGCAACACACATACAAAGTAAATCTAGTGGGAGGGCAGTAACAACTGAGAGGTTCAGAATGGGCTTCATGTAGGAGGTAGCCCTTAAGCTAAGCCTTCTTTTGGTAAATGACAGAATGTCCCTGGTATCGTATAGTTCTTAGTTAAACTACAGAGCTACTTCTGTTCAGCTTCAGTTTATGCTTTTGAATGTATTGAAACTTTTTCTTTTTTAAGACAGGCAGGAGAGACATGTGGGTTGTTTATTGAAAGTACTCCATCAGTAACCCCCCAAAGCTAGCAACTTTCTCTGGAATGTAAATCCTAAATAGTGCAGTCTGATCCAACAGTCATTTATTAATCCCCTCCTATGCACGATCATTATAATAGTGCTTTTAAAAATTGACCGTTCTTACACATACACATATAGGTATATATGCATTTGCATATGCTTATATATAAAACTGTTGACTTGATTTGTTATTGGAGAGGCTGTAGTGGAAAGATTTGTAAATAGAAATCTGTATCGGACTAATAGAGACTACTTAAAATGAGTTGACATTTCATTTCCTTTTGTACATTTAGCATTCCATACAGTTACATTAGCTGTGGCTTCAAGAGGGATTAGGATGCTTTAGTGAAAAGATAATTTAAGTGGGAGTCTGAAACCTGGGTTCTGCTCTTAGTTCTGCCACTGATTCTTCAAGTGTTCTTAGGGAAGTCTTTTAATCTGTCTCAGCCTCAGTTTCCTTATCTGTAAAATGAAATAGTTGGATTTAATTCTCTAATACCTTGTGCTATTTTTAAAATACTAAACAGTCCTGTGATATTTTGCCCAGGAATTTCTCTTTTAAAGTTTTAAAGTATTAAAGTTTGTGCATTTAGGAAAGATCGATTGGGCATCTTTCCATCTTTTCTGTTAACTGTGAAAATAGCCAAAGATGTATAAAACTCATTTTATAGAATCACAGCTCTAGAAGCTGATAGGCACTTCAGAGACCATCTGTATTATAATGCCTTCTTTTTACAGAGGAGGAAACTGAGGCCCAGAAAGATTGTGACTTGTCCTAGGTCATGTAACTAAGATTTGAACACACGTCATTTGAATCTGAAGCTAGTGTTCTTTCCAGTATTCAGATATCTATAGACCTTATTATATTTCAGGGATACCAAATGACAAAATAAAAATTAAGACAAGTTAGTGTTTCTGCACCATCTGCTTAAAAGAGGAATTAAATTTGGACTAGGGCCTGTCCATAGCTTTATAAATATTGTTAAGTATTGCCCCTTGGAAACATTTATTTAATTTTATCTTTATGCTAGAATGACTTTGACTTTTTTTTCTCTTTTCAGTTGGGCGTATGGTTTTCCCTAGGCTGTGCTTATATAGCACTGGAAGACTGGGGAGGTTCAGCAAAGGCCTTTCAGCGCTGTGTGACATTGGAGCCTGATGTATGTTTGATTTTGTTGATTTTCTTTCTCTGTCACAACTACAAATAATTGTCCCTAATCAGTCATTTAGGCTGTATGCCAGTTCAACAGAGGGCTGTGATACTGGGAAGAAACCATCCCTTAAGGAAGGCAGGAACAGAAAGAAGTACAGTATAGCTAAAACCAGTGGTACCCTGAAGTCTGGGGACTAAGGAGACTGTCTTCTCATTTTAATGAAGAAAAAATTTCGAGTAGATATAGTACCTACCACCCAGGTTTGTTGTGAGGATCAGATGGAATAACTTATTTGTTCAACATGTTATTCTTATTTAGAGCTATTTCTTTTTGTTTGTTTGTTTTTGGGGGGGTTGCTTTTTGGAGGGGGAAAGGTAGGGCAGTTGGGATTAAGTGACTTACCTAGGGTCACATGGCTGGTTTTTTTGTGTGTGTATTAAGTGTCTGAGGCCAGATTTGAACTCAGGTCCTCCTGACTCCAGGGACGGTGCTGTATTCACTATGCTACCTAGCCGCCCCTAGAGCTATTTCTTTAAAAAGAAGTGTCCATTTTATCCGTCCCTTGTACTAAAAGGAAGTTTCCTAGTCACTATGTTCTTATTCTCAGGTGATATCATGTACTGTCTATATTAACAATACATATTTAATTAAATCAGTTACTGAAACTCCGGTGAAAAGTTAAAAAATTAAATTCATGATTGGCCTTCTCAAAAATACCATGTTAAGGCATAAAAACAGCATCCCCACAACTTTCTATGGAAAGTAAATTCTAAATAGCTCAGTCCAATATAACAATCATTTATTAATCCTGTACTATGTATAAGACACTATTACTATAAAAGTCCTTTTTCAAATTGACTATACTACAGCATTTTGAAGATTAAAATTTAAAATTTATCATAATTATCATTATAAAAATAAAATTTATTTTCTGGAGTATGAAACATGAAAAGATATTAAAGATGCTATATTTTAGATGAAAACATTTTTCCCACCAAATTAGAAATACTTGGTTTTGTTAATTACATTCTTTTTGTTATCATTATAGAATGCTGAGGCCTGGAACAATTTATCTACTGCTTATATCAGATTAAAACAAAAGTAAGTACTTCAAACAAATAAGAGCATTGCTTCCAAAGTAAACAAATCAGATTTCCTTCTATCTCAGCGCTGAACCTACCACTGCCACTCTTTAACTTTTTCCCATTCTCTGGTTTTAAGTTTGCTCTCACATTAGTTTGGTCTGGGGTTTGTTTTTTAATGTAACAAACACAACACACACACACACACACACACACACACACACACACACACACACACACACACACACACACACACACACACACACACACACCCATATACCTTTTGGGTTTTATATGTGAAAAACACCAATTGTGTAATAAAAATTTCAGTCTTTTATTTTTGAATATTAAATCTGCAGGGGCAAGTCAATAAATTCAAACTGTTTGTATTAATCAACAAATATTTACTGTGTTTCAATGAATATAGGCCCCTCTCTTCCCTTCTCCAATCGAATGTATTAAAAATAGACATTTCGGTTTTCTCCCTGCTCTGCACTAAAATAAAGTTTCATGTAGTACTATGTTCTTATTTCTTCTGATAGTATGCCCACTTATGTTAGCTATGGGTATTTAATTAAAATAATTACTGAAACTTTTCTAAATGTGACCTGTAATCATGCTGTTAGTAATACAGACAAGGCTTCAGGATCACTGGTCTTCCTGTTAGCAACAACTTTTCCATAGCCTTATGCACATATTTCTACCTGGATCTGGTCCTAGTGCTGCCTTATACAGAAGAGAACTCTTGCTACTTGTGCCTTCCTAGTGACTAACCGTATCCTGGCCTTGGTTCCTTAGAAATAGGAGCTTATCACTTCTACTTCCTTCCCCTCCCTCTCCCTCAGATAGATCTGATCTGATTCTTGCCCACAAAGTGGAAATGCCTCAGCACATTGATATAAACCTTGGGAAGGTAATCCTACCATCTTAGAGTTTTGTGATACAGAAGGAAAGGAAAATCAGACAAAGCCTGATGTACACCCTGACTTTTCACCTCAGGGAACAGATTTCAGAGGGTTCAAGGACAGGTTAGCATTTCATGGCCTAAAGTTTTGCATTGTAAATCCACCCAGGACACATGGGAAACTCACGAGAATGAAATTCTGAAGTGATGAAGAAAAACAACTCAGGGAAAGAGAAAAAGGAGGAATTGTCTAAAGATAGTGATGTTGGTGGCTCACCAACTAACTCACATTTAAAACGATTTGTACAGAAGGTGAAAACAAGGGTAGGTAAACTAGAATAGAAAGTGCTAGGAGTGTTAAAGCCAATGCAAACAAAAAAGGTTTCTTTTAAGGTGTATCGAAGGTGGCAAAGGGAGGGTTTATAAGTAACAGAGAGTATTAGGGGCATGAGAGAGGGATCATTTCATGCCAGGAAGCACGGCCAGGGCGGTGTTATCTCCCGGAGCATGCTAGGTTTCTGTCAACCTAAGATGGAAAGAATGTGACAGGAAGAAGTCTAGGTGGAATGGGAGCTTGCTAATGGCAGAATAACGGGTTTCAGAGAGTATGGTGAAAGAGAAAGAAAGGGGATTGGCACTCTACTGGAATAGGGCTAAGCAAGATGTGAATAAGAGAACAGGGAGTACCAACAGGCCAAGGGATTTTTTTCATCATGGTCTACAGTGATTCTGAATCATAGGGATAAGAAGAAGAGGGGAGAAGAGTTTTTTAGCTATAGAAGAGATATAGGTTGAGCAGAACCCTCACCTTCTAGAGTCCTGGGAAGAATGAAGGAAAGTTGCCTCAGTTTATTCTTTCTTCAAATAACTGGGATAGAATATGGAAACAGAAGGAAGATCAATTCAAGCACCTAGCTTGGCAAATATTTGGTTACTGTTTACCCTGGACCCTGGATGAGCTCACATTTGTGAGTCCCTTTCCTTATACCCCAGTGGTGAGAGATGAAACCCACCCAGAAGATACTTGCGTGCAGCGCACGTGCTCTCCTCTCCATCAAGCCTGGTGTCTGAAGTCCTAATCTGGGATGGGTTCTTGGCAGTAAAAGACTTGGTACCTGGGTGCCTCCTTGCTGGAGAGGACCAAAACATGGCTGTTTTGTTGTTTTTCCCCCTCACTTGGTACACCATCTTCCACTTCATTTCAGGTGCTACTGAATCAGGTTGGAGAAAGTTATGCAATCACGCTGACTGGGTCAGCTGCAGAATTCTATCTAACCTCAACTGGACCCTGACTGCGTGAAAGCAATCATTCTAGCCCTCCGTAATTGATCCTTTTAAAAATGAAATTTTTGTCAGTATCTTTTTGTGTCTCCCCTTATATCTCTCATTCTCCCCCTCCCAGAGAGCTGTCCCTTGTAACAAATCATTTTTTAAAGTAAAAAGACAAAAAATGGAAAAATTGTGCTAGAAAGATAAATACATCAAAAAAATTGACAATATATGTAATGTTCTATACCTGTGGAGCGGGAAGAAGTGTTTTCCATATCTCTTTTTTTGGGGCCAAGTTTGCGCTTTGTGATTTTGTAGTGTTAATTTTTTGCTGTTTGGGGTCATTATTCTTTTCATTTAAGTTGTTAGAGTCATTTTGTATATCGTTTTCCTTGGTCTCCTTACTTTGCTTTGCATCAGTTCCCCTACGTCTTCCTATGCTTCTCTTTACTCATTATGTTCATTCTTCTCACAGAGCAGTAATATTCAATTACGTTCATGTACCACAGTTTATTCAGCTTTTCTTCAGTCAGTGGTCATCTGCTTTGTTGCCAGTTCTTTGATACCCAATTTATCTCACGCGTTACAGGGTCTATTCCACATCATCCTCTCTTGGCCGAGGGCCTCACTTAATACTTGACTGAAAATACTGAGGCCATTTGCCTTGAGTTCATCTTTTTTCCTCTTCCTCCTCATCTCATAATTCCTCAACACTGTTTTGTACTCTTTGCTCCTCTGATGGTCTCTGATGAAGAAGATGTGCCCCCTTTTGTCCACCAACTCCTCCACCTATAACTTTGGCTTTTCATGACATTGCTCTTGCTTGATTCTCCTTTTAACTTTCTGACATCTTCCCAGTCTCCTTTGCTGGATCATCATCCATGTCATTCCTTCTCATTTTGGGTGTATATCCAAGACTTTGTCCTAGCTATCTCTTTTCTTTCTACATTCTCTCACTTAATGACCTCACCAGCTCCTATGTGTGTATCATCATTAAAGTAGATATGCATATTCATATATCTGTATATTCATTTGAATATTGCATCATCCATTCATCCATCTATCCATCTATCTGTCTGTCTATCTATCTATCTATCTATCTATCTATCTCCTACCTTAATTGTGCAAGTTTTAGTCCTACATCAAGGAATGTGCTCAGGATTTAGAAGACCTGGATTCTTATTCTGCTTATGAAGTGTACTACCTGTGTGACCTTGGAAAAGTCACTTTAACTCCATAGACTCCAGTTCCCTTATATGTAAAATGAGAGGGGTTAAATTAGATGGCTTCTGCGATTCCTTTCAGTTCTAGAACTAGGATTCTATGATCCTATGATCACTTACTATTGAGCACTTTGAATGAGATTTCCCATAGTCTCAAACTCATCATGCTCCAGATAAAACTCGTCATCTTTCCTTGGCTGATCTAGCTGTCTTGCAAACTTCTTTCCTTCTTTTGAGGATATCATGCTGGTTTTCAGCCCAAGAGTTATTCTTGACTCATTCACACCATATATCCAAATTTACTGATTGTAGAGGGTGAGGAAGGATATGACCTTGAATGTCAGCAGCATTCCTACTTGACTTTGTCATGGAAACGGAAACATTCTTTTCTTAGATGATTTGATGACACAGTAGACAGTAGAATAGGTACAGCCTTCACATGTTGTGGGTTCTGGGGTGAGAGATCCTTTAAACACAGGCCCTTGAATTAAAATTAATAGTGTGGCACCTCACACCATTAGCTCCAGTACCGATGAAGAGTAGATGCTAGCGTAAGGGCCTTTTGTCTCATGTGTACTTATTTCATTTCCCTTGAGTTAGTCTGCCGTAGTTTAAGGGGAAGGGAATTTTTTCCCCTATCTCTTTGAAATCCTGAAATGCTTCCTCTGGCATAAGCTAAGAGTCTCAGTGAATAACAAACAGCTTGTTCTTCCTTCATTCTTTCAATAAATCATTAATATTAAGTTTCTGATAGCAACTGATTATATTAAACCAAGAGACAGCCAAAGTAAGTTTTAAAAGTGGTTAAGGGACTGAAGGGGAGGTAGGCCTGGCATACTTGCAGGATGATCTCAGCGATATTTTCTAGTAACTCTGATAATTTTGAGTTACTAGACTCTTGGTGCTCCTTGTTTTTCTTTCAGCCCATCAATCTTGTGAGCACAGCTCTTTCCTAGGAGTTTCTGTCCCTTGCCTTTTAGCAGCTTCTCTGAATCAGCTCATTGTGTAGAAGTAAAGTTGTAACATCAGAGGTAAGCCTCCTTCCATTCCTTCTTCTCTCTTCTTCTTGCTGCTGCACCACACGTAGCTCATGTTAGACTCATGAGATCGTGACATCAGGAGTAAATCACTGTTGCTTCTTTAAAAAAAAATGCTAGAGATGATTATGGTCTCTTAAATCATCTTGTTCTCCCACCACTACAGGATTTTTTACTATATAGTATTTTCCAACTGTTCTGTTTAGTACAATTTTAAATATCTTCAGTGATGGTTTCCAAAATTCCCTTGGGAAATTTTCCTTGTCTTGTTAGCTTTCCACATTAGGCTTCTCTAGTGGAGGGATACCTTGATTAATGGGTCTTCTGGAAGTGAAACCCACTTTTTGAAGAAGTCAGCTATGGTTGTGGTTTTTTGTTGTGCTTTTGTTTTTAAAGAAAAGTTTTACCATTTGGGGACCCTAAGAAGCCTAGGCATAGAGTAGGATTGGAAAGATGAAATTAGGAAGTTCTAGACCTCACCCCTGGGTTGTGACGGCCCTGCTGGGTGTTAGACAAGTCTTTTTCACCTCTTTGAAAATGAATTCTGTTGTTTAAAATGAGATCAGTGACATATTAGTACCCCTTACCTTATAGGTTGTTATGAGGATTAAATGAGGTAACCTATATGGAAAAGCTTCTGAAAAGTGCTATATCAGTGTAATGTAAGAGTTCTCTTGCATACTGTATATCTAGCTGAATGGTTTGATTTTTCATATTCTCTATGTAGATAGAGAAATCTATTCTTTTAGTGTTTCAGAATGATTATTTTTTGTGTTATGTAAGTGTTTTTATATTTATTTTTATATATTATGTGTGCCTGACTCAGTCTTTCCCCCTGTCCTTCTTTTTTCTTTCTTTTTTCCTTCTTTTCTTTTTTGAAGTGAGTTTTTTTGAAGGGGAAAGGCAATTGGAGTTAAGTGACTTGTCCAAGGTCATACAGCTAGTAAGTTTCAAGTGTCTGAGGCCAGATTTGAACTCAGGTCCTCCTGGCTCCCGGCCTGGTCCTCTATTCACTGGGCCACCTAACTGCCTCCCTTCTTTTCTTTAAGAGCAGTCATTGAGAACCAGAAAGATGGAGTTATGATATTGAAGCCAGAGAGGATGATGGGAGAGAAAGGAGCAGTCTCCTAATTGAACAAATAAATGAATGAAAAGCATTTATTAAGCCTTTACTGTTTTACTAAATGCTGGGACATAGAAATATAAAAAATGGACTGCCTTTCCCTCAAGATGCTTACATTTTCATAGGGGGAAATGACATTGATAGAGGACTGGCAGCTAGGGAGGGACAATTTGTAGGTTACCAAGATGGTGAGTAGAGAGCCTTAGGGCAATAGACTGATTATCCCTTCCAGAAGTTGTGGTAATATTGATTGGTTACTACTAGATAAGTATATACTATACCCATCAAAGAAGCATGGTATAGAGTAGAGGTTCTCAAACTTTTTGGTCTCAGCACCCTTTATACTCTTAAAAAATAATTGAGGACCTCCCCAAGAACTTTTGTTTATGTGGGTTATATTATATTAGTATTTAATATATTAGAAGTTAAAACATCGTAGTTTTATGAAAATAGTTTTGACCTTGTGGACCCCTGGGGTCTCAGGAGTCCTCAGGAATCCCTGGACCACACTTTGAGAGGCATTGGTCTGGAAGGTCTGGACTGGGGCCAGCTTGATATAATATGCTATGTGAATTTGTACATTCAAAGATCAGACAGTTTGACTCAAGGGTCAGAGTTCCAAAGCTGAGTGAATTAAATAAAGTGGTGGTCATAGCGAAGGTGCTATGAGGGAAAAAACAGTGAGATTAGCTCATAATATAGAAAATTCTGACCTATACTTGGCCCCTATCAGTTTAATTTTTACTACAAAGAATTAAACTTTTTTTTT
>CM053581.1:178202429-178225462 GCA_028627135.1 Pseudochirops cupreus | reverse complement strand
TTCTACAGGTGAAATTGATCCTAAAATATACAATATAATGTAACATAATAACGCATAATAATATAATAACAATAGAATACCTAACATAACGGAATGGGATGTAACATAAATTAATATACTATTAGCTAACAAACTTTAATGTAATAATATAAAATTCTTTTAAATTTGATTTAAATGAAACTTGTTGTAAAGTAAAAGTATTTCTTCCTGAGGAAATATCTCCAAACTAGGAAGCTTGGTTCTCTTTTCCCTGGTACTATAATGCCAGATATTTTAAAGCAATAATAAATGAGGACTTTTATCTCTATTTTGCATAAGCCTTTGAATCAGTGGCTTGAAAATTGATATGCATTCAGTCATGGTACGGAACCTACACAAAATGGTATTCCTGTTGCTATTACATGGGAGATCTCTAACTGGACTCTGGGAGGGGAATCTGTGATTGAGCAAAAAGAATTCTGAATTGGAAGTCAGAAGACCAGAGCACTAATCCAGGCTCTCTGGAAGTTTCTCACTATGTGGCCATAGATAAGTCTCTTCTTCATCGCTCTAAATCTTAGTTTCTAATCTGTAAAATCAGGATAATAATAATATTTTCATTGCTTACTGTGGGACAGCTAGGAGGTACAGTGGATAGAATACTGGGCTTAGAGTCAAGAAGACTTATCTTCCTGAATTCAAATCTGGCCTCAGACATTTACTAGCTGTGTGACCGTGGGCAAGTCACTTAACCCTCTTTGTCTCAGTGTTATCTGTAAAGTGAGCTGGAGAAGGAAACAGCAAACTATTTCTTCATCTTTGCCAAGAAAACCCAAAATGGGGGTCATGAAGAGTCAGACATGACTGAACAATAGCATTGCTTACCTTCCAGGTCTGTTGTGAGAAAAACCCTAAATAAATGTGAAATGTTTTTGTGAGTTATTGTCATAACCAAACTGAGTCATAGAATGATAGAACTCAGTGACGTGAGAGAAGATGATGTCGAATTCCTTCATTTCACACTGAGGAAATTTTAAATAAAATTAAATTATTTATTAAATAATTTATTATTTATGTAATAAATAAATAAAAAAATTAAAAATAATTCAATTTCCTTCTTTTTCATTTCTTTATCTTTCTTTTCTTTTTGGCTACGTTATCACTATTGCCACTTCATCCAGTGATGAAGTGATTTAGTTAAGGTCACATAGCTAATAAGTGACAGAGCCAAGACTAGAGATCACAATTCCTGATTTATATTCCATTGCTGTAAAAATAACTTAAAAAAATTATATTCCTAGCCAGTTGAATAGTATCTTGTATACCCTTTGAAATTTTCCTCCCTTTTGTGTGCCTAGCTCCATCGGTAGAGGGTGGCTCCTGAGAGTTTTCTATACCAATGAAATCATAGGTCAGGTCCAAACAAAAGCACCATCTGGGAACATCATCTACAATTTGAGTTGGTTGCTTTGTTAGGTTATATACTAATTGGAAAGCTCTGTCTAACATGGATACCTAAATAGGCTAAGTTAACTAATAATTCAATCACTTATTTAGGAAAACATTTCTTTTTGTTAATAATCAACATTGTATTGAAGTATTTTTTACTTATTACTAATGAATTAGTCAATTGTGTATATTTAAGAAAGGATAAACTAAAAAATTAAAAAAAAAAACACCTCTACGTTGTTATCTTCGATAATATCTGTGTTCCTAAATCACTTAGGTGTACTTACATCATTACTTGACTTGCCTCTCACGACCATGATTGTGACTACTCACAATTTGTCCTTTAAGGCTAGTAGCTTTAGCTGTAATAGATGGAAGTGCTTTGGCTTTTAGAAATTTCAAAGCTTCATTTAAAGTCTACAGTTCTTCTGGAATTGTCCACTTACTGTCTGAGAAACTACCCCTGGTAGGTAGTCACCTGTTGCTGAGTCACACCCTCTTCAGGAGAATGCATTGTCAGATAGAAATGTGAAGCTGGGCCCGCTTTCTCTCCTGAAGGCAGAGTCTCTGTGTTCTGCTAAGTGAGCTGAGGGCAGCTTCTCCTGTCTGTTAGTCTTCTTTCCTGCCTTGGGAGGAACAGAAAATAGGAATCATCTGGACCTCTCTGGGTGGTGTTTCTCTGTGCTGCCTTGGAAACTGCTTCCTCACATGCGGATCACCAGTTAGTTTAACCAGACCAGACTGATTATGCCAGTTTGTTGGTCTTTACTCATTGACATAAGTTTGGGTTTTCTGCTTCTTTTCCCTCTCAGGTAATTTTCATATACCTTAGTCTCCCCTAGATTTTCCTGAGGATTACTAATGATTAGCCAAACTGGCTTTCTGACCTTCTAGGGAATCCTCTTACAACATCACTTGAAATTTTATCATGTGCATAACATTTTGGGAGACAATTTGTTTACAAAGAACATAAAAGCCTGGGTCTGGGGCTCCTGTTTCCAATGATAAAATAATCAATGTAATTATGGTGGCTACAATTCAAGAGCATATATGTTTCTCTTTTTTTATTGTCATTTATTTTTAGCATTCATTTTTTTAAAAAAAAATTGAGTTCCAGATTTTCTCTCCTCCCTGTCCCTCCCCCACCCATTGAGAAGCAATATAATATCAGTTATACATGTGAAGTCATGCAAAACATATTTCCATATTAGCCATGTTGCCACCACCTGCCCCCCTCTCCTCTAACTCCTCCCCCTGCAAAAAAAGAAGCAAGAAACATAAAAAAAAGGAAAAAAGAGTGTACTTCACTCTGCACTCAGAGGTCATCATTTCCCTCTCTGGAGGCGGATAACATTTTCCATCAGGGGTTCTTTGGCCTTATCTTGGATCGTTGTATTTATCAGAATAGTTCACAGTTGATTATCATTACAATATTGCTATTAATGTGTACAGTGTTCTTTGGTTCTGTTCATTTCACTTTGTATTAATTCGTATAAGACTTGCCAGGTTTTCTGAAACTATCCTCCTCCTCATTTCTTGTAGCACAATAGTATTCTATCATCATCACAGTCATATGCCACAGTTTGTTCCGCCATTCCCCAACCGATGGGCATGTCCTCAATTTCCTATTCTTTGCCAGCACAAAAAGAGATTCTATAAACATTTTTTGTGTATATATAGGTCCTTTCTTGCTTTCTTTGATCTCTTTGGGATATAGACCTAGTAGTGATACTGCCGGATGAAAGGGTATGTACAGTTTTCTAGTCCTTTGGCTGTGGTTCAAAATTGTTCTTCGGAATGGATGGATCAGTTCAGAAGTTTACCAACAGTGCATTAGGGTACCTGTTTTTCTGCACCCTTCCCCCCCAGTTTATCATTTTCCTTTTCTGCTGTGTTAGCCAATCTGATAGTTATGACATGGTATCTCAGAGTCGTTGTAACTTGCATTTCTCTAATCTATAGTGGTTTAGAGCTTTTTTTTTAATGTGACTGTTGATAGTTTTGATTTCTTCTGAAAACTGCCTGTTCATCACCTTTGACCATTTATCAATTGGAGAATGGCTCTTATTTTATGTATCTGGCTCAGTATCCTGTGTGTGTGAGGAATGAGGCCTCTATCTTGAGAAGCTTGTTGCAAAAGTCAGGAGGGAAAACATTTCCATGAATGGGGGAGGGTCATGCAGCTTGTTCAAAAGGAGAAAGAGAAAGGCAAAGAGAGGAAGAAGGAAGAGAGGAAGAGAGGAGAGAGAAATGAAGCATTTATTAAGAACTCACTGTGTGCAAGTCCTGTGCTAAGGTGTGAACACACAATATAAGCAAACAAGACAGTTCCAACCTCAGAACTTACTTCTGAGGGGAGAAAATATGTGAAGGGAAGCTGGAAAACGAGGGACCTTTATGTGGTAAAGGCTGCTGGTAAGGAAATTAGAATAATTTATAATGATCATGTCACCTTTTCCACCATATGAGAGAGATGGACTTTTCCATCTCTCTCTGATACATTTTTCAGTTATTCGTTCCCATCCAGCACCCACTTCTCCCTTGCCCCTCTTGAGCTCATTGGCATTGCCCTAACAGATATGAATTTGTTGAATTTAAATGTAGCCTATATCAGTCTATAACAGAACATCTTGTATAGGAGCAAAATGGAAAGAGAACTGGTCCTGGAGTCATAAAGACCTAATTTCACATCTGACCTTAGACCCTTACTAGCTGGGTGAGCCTGGACAAGTCACTTGACATCTGTTTCCCTCAGTTTCCTCATTTGTAAAATGGGGATAATAATAGCACTACCTCCCATGATTGTTGTGAGGATCACATGACATAATAATTGTAAAGCACTTAACACAGTGCAGGACATACCATAAACCTGTATAAATATTAGCTATGAATATTATTAATATTCAGAGTCATTGACTGTCAGCATTAAGTAAGACATAAAACAGAGTGACATTTTGCCAGAGCTGTTTACCAGTGTCTTATTGAAATCCCTAAATGGCCTTCAATGGAAGAGGGATTTCCTATTGACAGTGAAGTTCTCCATGTACTCCTGTTCACAAATGATATTTTGCTGATTATATCAACCCTATAAGGGTTTCTGAGTGAGATCCTCAAATGAGATCAGTGTAATTATCTATAGGGAAAAAACCCAGTGGGTGAAGAATGCATATTGGCCAGAGTATAATATGCAATTAGGCAGGCATTGTGTTAGTGCATGAGTCTTTGACAAGAGGTGGAAAATGAGCCTGGACTGTTTCCAAAATGTGTTAGGAGGAAATTGGATTGTATGCATTTAGGAAATAATACAACACATTAAATAATCTCTCTTTTTTTTTTTTGCCTTTTTTTGGAGGGCAATTGGGGGGTAAGTGACTTGCCCAAGGTCACATGGCTAGTTTTTGTGTTAAGTGTCTGAGGCCAGATTTGAACTCAGGTACTCCTGACTCCAGTGCCACCTAGCCGCCCCAAGCTCACTATCTGTAGAAAGCCCCAGACCATGATTCACATTCATCCATCTACCCTCCTTCACATTACATTGTCCTCTCTCCCACTCCCTATACTAGCTTCCAGGTCTTACTATGAAATAGTAATCCAATTATTATGATCATTGCAACTAAAAAATCGATGTGGCTCCATTCAGAAACTCTTAGACTCCCCAGACCAGAATTCCCTTCGCTGTTGCTTTATAATGTCCTTTTATTAGAATGCGGGTCCCTTGAAGGTGGGGACTGCTTACTTTGGTATTTGAATCCCCAGTGCCTTGCACAGTGCATGATACATGGTGGGTTCTTAGTAAACACTTTTTCATTCATTTTAGGAGGGAGAGTTCTAATAACTGGGAGGAAGGGCACACCAATAGGGAGATCAAGAAAGTCCTCATTTAGTGTTTTCGAACTCAAATTTCCTCATCTTATTTTACAGATGAGGAAACTGAGGCAAACAGGTTAAGTGACTTATACAGGATCACACAGGTCATAAGTAGACTTCCTTAGTCCTAGCACACCACTCTCTTCATGGTGCCACATCTTTCTCTTGTCTACATCTATTTCTCTTCAGAATAACTTGTTACTACAATTACACATGCCTTTGGGACAAAGGACTACATTCTATAATTTAGAGCGGTGGTTCTCAACCTTCCTAATGCTGTGACCCTTTAATACAGTCCCTCATGTTGTGGTGACCCCCAACCATAAAATTATTTTCGTTGCTACTTCATAACTGTAATTTTGCTACTGTTATGAATCGTAATGTAAATTTCTGATATGCAGGATGTATTTTCATTGTTACAAACTGAACATAACCCACAGGTTGAGAACCACTGACTTAGAGGCTAGTATCTCCCCAATACTAGCAGCCAGTTTGAAATCCTTAATATTGTAATCTTGTAATTGGAATTAATTTATTGATCTCTTAAACTAGGACAATCTAAACACTAAATCTATTTGCTGATTTATAATTGGGAGATATATATGCCAAGAGAGAATTAAAGTCAGCATAAATATGTGATAGGTAATGATTATAGGTAAGAATTAAATCCTTTTGAATGTATGCATAACTCTAGTTATTACATCTGTTGTAGACTTTTCCTAAGGGTCTCATTTCTAAGCCTCCCTGAAACTGAAATAAGCTCTAATCAGGATGGAAACATTCTTTGCAAGCTGTAGAGAACTGAACTGCATTCAAGGACTGTAAGATGTGTGAGAAGAGATGGCAGAAGAATCTCTTCACTCCCTTGAGAATTGCCTTGGCAGGAACAGCCTGTGATTGTTAGTCTCCTAGAGACAACTAAAGACCCAACTTCGGTTGTGGCTTAGCTGTGTTGAATACCGTCTGAACTTCAATGGCCCTCTAAGAACCGGTCCTTAGAAATGTTTTGGGAACCCCAAGCCAGGACTCTTTTTTATGCACAATTGCTTACTCTGTGCACAAACCTTACAAAAAGCAAACGGGAGAATGAATGAAATCAGTTTGAAGGAAAGAACAAGTATTTCTTTCCACATTGGGTTTGAGTTACAGGAGAGAAAGTAGTGCTGCTGAACAAAGGTAAAGAACACCTTGTGATAGAGAGGCTCATTATGCTCTGGCATGCCTGTCCTGAGTGCACATGAGAAAGACTAAAGAATTTTTTATGATTTCTTTTTTTTCTTTTTTTACATTTAATAGTATTTATTCCAATTACATGTAAAGAGAGTTTTCAGCATTCGTTTTTGTAAGATTTTGAATTCCAACTTTTTCTCTTTTCCTTTCTCTACCCCCCACCTCCTAGGATAGCAAGCATGGGTTATACATGTATAATCATGTTAAACATATTTCCACTTTGGAGATGAAAGCATTTTTTAGCCAGGACATGATGCATTGTTTTTGTTCTTTTCATGTGATTTCTCCCTGATGTCAGCTAAATGTTGGATTTTGGTAAATTTTATTATAGTTCTATCTTGGGACAGACTTAGAATGCAAGTCATAAGCAACATAATTGAATTTAAGTTCCCACTCTCATAGCATTTATAGTAAGGGTTATTGTGACTTCCAAATGACCCAATGTATGAAAAGTGTTTTTGCAAACTTTAAATGACTTCCTAAATGTTGGTTTTAATTATTATTTTTTTATTCCTATGCCTTGTCTGACACATAATTGCTTGTGTTTTGGTCAGAAGGTAGTAGAAATGTAGTTAATATCTAAAGAAGCCAGGCCATATTTTAAATCCTTGGTCAGTTACATTTCCTTTATCCTTCCACTTCCACTCCACTTAATAACATAGGACTAGCTTCATTTTTCAAATTGGAATTTTCATTTCATTTGGGAAGAATATTTCCAAAGAATTCTGAAATTAAACTAGTCTGTAATAAATACATAGCATTCAAAGGAAGAAAAATAGACATTTTGTCAAGGGACTCTAATAAAGAAATATAGTTTTCTGTGAATGCTGACATTTTTGGAAACTATCACTTGAGATGGGACCTCAATAGATGATTGCGAAGCAGTATGGTGTTGCAGATGGAGGGCCAGCCTTGGAGTCAGGAAGATGTGAGTTCAAGCCCTGCCCTTGATATGTGGTAACTGAGGTCTTGGGCAAATTAATTAAATGGCCCTCCTGGATTAACTTGTGATGTTTTTCAATTTAGAGGAAGCTTTCAGGCATTTGACTGTAGAGATAGCTGATTAGACATTCTCTTATTAGCCTGCCATAAGGCTATATAGCTGTATAGAATTGATCATGGTGAATTGATGGTGAAGTTTGTCTCAGGTGCCTTAGTGATTAAAGAAACAGCTGGGTGGAGTAGATGGAATGCTAAGGTTGGAATCAGGAAGAACTAGGTTTGAATATTCCCTTAGATGCTTAGTCTACAAGAAGTCATTCTTTGCCTCATTTGTTACCTAATCTTAATCCATTGAATGGGCCATTACCTCAGACAAACTAAGATTTGGGAAAGACCTTAGTTTAAAAAGGTCAAGGTCTCTCACTGCATCCAGATCCATCTCCAGTCCTTCTGTTCTCTATCTTGCCACTGGACCCAGATGGCTCCAGAGGAGAGAGTGAGGCTGGTGACTTTGCACAGCCCTGCCTCACTTAAATCCAATTCACATGAAAGTCATGACATCACCTTCCTGATGTCGTGGTCCTCTTTGAAAAAGAAGGACAAACAACAGCTACTTAGTCATTTAGCCTCTCTTGGAGTCATTTTTCTCATCTGCAAAATGGAGATAATAACACCTACTTTGTAGGGTTTAGGTGAAGATGAAATGAAATTATGTACATTTTTCAAATCTTACAATGCAATTAAAGTATTAGCTACATAATCATTAGATAATTATTTAAATATAATTATATTTTATCCAATTATTTAAGTAATTTCAAAGATTATTAAATTATTTGAATAATTAAATATGAAATTATGAAATCACACTTTTAAATAGCTTCCCAGAATTATATGCTTTATTAACCAAGAAGTTATCTCCAAGGATTCCAATATATTCCTTTCTTGTATTCATTCTTGTTCTTAGACATAAAACCCTCTCTATGTTGGAATATAGAATTATGTGGAAGACTTTCCTTTTCATAAAAGTTTTTGACTATTGAAATATCTAGTAATCTTTGTGGCATTCTTACTGTTCTCATTGTTATGACTCATTTCTTTGTTACTATTCATCAAAATGGATCTCACAATCTCACTGTTTCCACCTGTGCTTTATGTTCATATAGAAGAGGCATAACTGATTATACTATGAGTTAAATGCTCCAGGGGGTATGCACCTGGGGAAGGACCCTGATTGCTGAGGCTTTTCTACCCTCATAAGCACTATTAATTAACTAGTAGATCACAGCTGTCAGGACTGTAGGTGAATTGCCTAGTAGAATTTAGTTAGTTCCTCTAAGGGGCTGAGCAGTTACCATTCATCCAGTCTATTCTAACAATCTCTACTGCAGTATCCTCCTCAAGCGGTCATTTGGCCATTGCTTGAAGACATCTGATGTGTGGTAGTGGCATTGGGGGAAGGATAGGTTAACCTCTATCTCCAGTGACTGCTCACTTCGTTTCTGGATAGTGCCAGGTCGTGGGAAATCCTAAATGTGCTTCTTTGTAACTTCATTTAATCAAACAGATAATGTGTTTTCTCTTCTCTACAGGACAGCTCATTGAATGTTCCCTCTGTCCTTTTTTCTCCAGGTGAAACAACCCCAGAAACTTTCAGGCAACATTTATTGCCTATAGCACAAAGTCTAGATTCTATAGACTGCTTTTCTAGGCTACCATAAAATGTCCACAATATTTTAAACCTTTTTTTTTCAACTGATTTGCATTCTGAACCTTCCACTCCTGCCAGATCAGTCTCCTCATTAGGATGGGATGGTACAAAAAGTGCTAGACATGGAATCAGGAGAGACCTGGGTTCAAATTCTACCTCTTATATTTACTAGCTCGGTGATCATGGGCTAATCATCTAAATCCTCTGAGCCTCAGTATTCTGTAAAATGGGGATATATGAGTGGTAGCGTGGCCAGGGACAGCCTTGGAGTCAGGAAGACCTAGATTCAAGTTTTACCTCTCATATTTTAGATGAAACCATGAACAGGTGGCCCAATCTCTCAGGGATTCTTTCAGATTACAAATTATGGACTAACTGCTGATCTGTACAAGTGGACTAAGTTTACACATAAGGATTTACCAGTGTTGTTGAAATCACAGATCCCAACCCAACAAAAAGGGGAAGAAGTAATTTTTAGCACCTACCTCATAGCATAACTAAGTAGTTGTGGAGATTAAATAAGATAATGTGTGTAAAATGTGTTGTAAGCTTTAAAGTAGTAAAGCAGTGTCAGCTGCTGTCATGTCACAGAGGTGTGTTTGGGAATGTTAAAGGGTGTCTGTGCTTAAACTCTTTCTCCTACCTGTTAATCTATCTCTTCCTCTCATTCTTCAGGGCTGAGCTTAATTCTCACTTCTGTGTTCACCTTAGCCTCAACTTCCACAGTTGTAAGGATTACTGTCATGTATGGCTGTGTTCAGCCTACTGTCCCTCTTAAGACCTCAGTTTCCTGATCTTTAAGATGAAGAGGTGTGGTTCATTGGAAAGAGTACTGCATGGGGTGGCTAGGTGGTACAGTGAATAGAACACTGGCCCTGGAGTTAGGAGGACCTGAGTTCAAATCCGGCCTCAGATACTTGACACACTTACTAGCCATATGACTTTGGGTAAGTCACTTAATCCCAATTGCCCTCCAAAAAGCAAAAAAAGAAAAAAGAAAAAGAAAAAAAGAATAGAGTACTGCTCTAGGAATTCTAGTTTTACCTTTTGCCTTTGTATCCCTAGGACTTAACACAGTGCCCAGCTCATAGTAGGCACTTAGTAAAGGTTTGCTGAGTTAACCTTGTCTAAATTAGACAGCTATCAAAAGTTAAAATAAAGAGAAGGGCAGGAATGAGCTAGAATCCCATTGGGTTAAAAACTCTGCACTTATGTCTTGTACAAACTTGTTTTCTTTTACTTCTTCCCAACCCTTACATATATGAACTCTTTCTGATCCTATCTAATCTCCTGATTAGACCTGAAGGTGGTGTAGAAAAAAAAGGATGTTCTTTCTGAACCCGAGAAAGTGGAGAAATTCCAGGGCAACATTCCTCTCCCCTCCCCCCTTCCTCCATGAAGGAAGGGTTGAGCCTGAGTTGGAGCCCATGTCAAATCAACAAAAGCATATACTAAGTGCTTATATGTTCTTGGCCCCATGCTAATCACTGGAGAAACAGAAAAGCAAAAGACAGTCTTTGCTGTCAGGGAACTCACGGTCTAATGAAGGAGACAATATGAACATAACGATGTATAAACGAGATATATGGAGGATCAATTGGAGAACATCAATGAAGGGACAGTGCTAGAATTAGGAAAGGAATCAGGAATTTTTAGCAGCAATTTTATAGGATCAGGCAAGGATAGGATAGGAGAGAGGATTTGAGCTGAGACTCGAAGGGAAGCTAGGGCGGCCAGGAAAGGGAAATAAGGGGGGAGAAAATTGCAGGCATGGGGGACAGCCAGTGAAGAAGCATGGAGCCAGCAGATGGAGTGCTCAGTGCAAGAAACTGTAAGAAGTCTGGTATCATTGGATCAGAGAGTAAGCTGGGGTTTGGGAGCAAGAAACAAAATAGAAGAAGAGTGGACAGGTAGGAGGAGGCCAGGTTATGAAGGAGTCAGTAGGGAGCCACTGGACATGGTCAGACCTGTGCTTTAGAAAGGGCATTTTGACAGCTGAGTAGAGGATGGACTGGAGTGGGGGAGAGCCTTGGGGCAGGGAGGCCAACCAGCAGGTTATTACAGTAGCCCCAATGTGAAGTGATGAGGACCTGTGCAGGGTGCAGACTAGATGACTGTAACTCTGAAGACTATGGGATTCAGGTTACCCCTCAGTTAAAGACTCTCCTATACGGAAAGGTCTGAGTAACCTTTCCTTGTTGTATTGAAACAGTTTCTTATCGAGTTACAGATACCCTAGACATGTACTGCATGAAAAGAACCAATACACACTGGCTTTTATATTACTCTCTGTAATCATTCCCCCAGATAATAACTAGCAGGGACTCTGTAACTGTCACATGCAGACCAGAGAGGCAATAACATAGCTAGTACAAGTCAGTAAAATGTTTATCTGACATCAGTTGTGAAAAGTAATCTCTATTAAGTGATTGCTCTGTGTCAGAATTAGTTCTTCCACATCATAAAAGAGAGCAGTACAATGCTGATGTAATGGAATACTGTTATTGAAACGTTGGGCACGTACCAATTCTGAGCCATAGATCATTTCACAGGCTAAACAATACGTTTAAACAATTCATTGCAAAGTTGGAGTAAACATTTCCAGTTTTGCAGTATCTCAGAAGTTCATAGTTAGAAGACAATGAGTCTAACCTGGATCTGACCAAGAAGGACATGTTCCCTAAGTCTCTATTTGACGACCTCCAGTAATGAGGGACCTGTTATAGCCTGGGGGAGCCCTTTTTATTTGTTCCCGATGGCTCTACATTTTAACAAGTTTTTCCTCACACCGAGCCAAAGCTTGCCTCATTGCAGCCTCTACTGTCTGCGTCTGGGTCTGTCTTCTAGAGTCAAGCCAAGCAAACTCTGATCCATCCTCTACATAACAGCCTTCAAAGTCCTTCAAGAGAGCTGTCGGAGCCACTTTCAGGTCTTCTCTTCTCCATCTTAACTTCTCTGGTTCCTTTTATTTTGTGGTCTCTCATAGTTCACGTGCCAGTCTATTAACGTCCTCCCTAAAATGTGATACCCCAAACTGAATATGGTACTAAATAGGTAATATGATTAGGGCAAAGAATCTCAGGATTATTGGTAAGCATTTATTAAATGCTTATTATATGTTGGCTACTACTAGGCACTAGAAATATAAATAGAAAGAAACAGTCTCTACTTATGAGTTTACATTTTAATGAAAGAGACAACAAGTATACATATATATATATATATATATATATATACAAGAAAAATAGAACAGGGGCAGCTAGGTGGCTCAGTGAATAGAGCCCTGGTCTTGGAGTCAGGGGGACCTGAGTTTAAATCCTGCCTCAGACACTTGACACACTTACTAGCTGTGTGACCTTGGGCAAGTCACTTAACCCCCAACTGCCTTGCCTTTACCCCTCTTCCCCCCAAAATAGAGCCAATAAATAAATAAAGGGAAGTTTGGGAGGGAGGACACTAGGAAGGGTGAGAAGGACAGGCTTCATGTAGAAAGCAGTGCTTTAGCTGAGGATCAAATGAAGACAAAGCTCCATCCAGTCATGAGGGACAACTAGGTCAAAGACATCAAGATAGGAGATGTACAATCCTTCCTCTGGAAATTATGTCTCTGTTCATACAGTCTGAGGTACTATTAGCTTTTGGAGTTGTCATGTTATATGGCTGACTCCTAATGAGTTTTTAGACTCCCAAGAGTTCCAGCCTTTTTTTCTACTCAAATTGTTGTCTAGACACACATCCCCCATCATCTATATATGAAGATAATTTTTTTGTTCTAAGTGCTAGACTTTATATTCATCCCTATAGAATGAAATCTTACTAGTTCTATTCCATCATTGTAGCCTATTGAGATGTTTTTAGTTTTCTCTCCCAGTTTTGTATCTTCTGTAAATTTAATGAGCACGTTTAATGGATAGATGTGTATGTATGCATGCTATCTATCAAAAGATATGTATATATGTATACAAAAGATATATACGTACATACATACATATACAGAGATACAGATAGATGTAGTTATCAAACATGGTATCAGTAGGACAGGACTTTATTTCTCAGAATGCTATAAACAGAAAGCATTTGCTTAAAGATAACCAAGCAGAGGATGTAGAGAAAAACAAAACAAAGCAAAACACAGGTTTGTAAAAGAATGAAAAACATGGCAGCAGCTGTCTCTGCTCATAGCACTGGGGCTTCCTAAGCCAGGGCCAGGCAGGTCTCAAGTGCTAGCAGTGGCACAGTGGCAGAATAGGGGCTGGACCATGCCAGATTTCAGAACCAAGAAAGTGGGTTGAGACTCTAAGGAGAATGTAGAAGCAAGGGTGGGGGAGGCAGGGGAGGTGGAGGAGTCAAGACCAAGAGGGGACAGTCTTCACTGAAGAAGTAGTGCGTGTTCTTGGGACTTCTCCTTTGAGGTTATGGGTTTGTTTTTTGTTAGTTGACTTGGGACCAAGTCCCATTCACATTTTTTCTTTTTTGAAAAATAAATGTATTAATATTTAATGTGCTCAGTGATTTACTTTGTATCAAGTGAGTTAAGTAAAATATCCTAAAAGTCCGCCAACTTCATGTTGTCAGCTTTGGAGGCAGGAGCCACATTGTATTATTATTAATATCCCTGTAATTGAACCTGGTCCTTTCCTCATTTGATATGGGTTACATGATACAGTTCACTGATAAGAATGAATGTCATAAGGCCAATGATACATAGCTGGAATGCTAGAGAATTCCTAATGTAATATCCGTTAAATAACCATTCTTTGTTTTGTTTTTTTGTTTTTGTTTTTTTGCTTTTTGGAGGGCAGTTGGGGTTAAGGGACTTGCCCAAAGTCACATGGCTTGTAAGTGTGTCAAGTGTCTGAACTCAGGTCCCCCTGACTACAGGGCCGGTGCTCTATTCACTGCGCCACCTAGCCACCCCAAATAACCATTCTTTGGATTCAGTTATTTTAACCTGTTCCACATTCTCCTATCTGCCTATCTTAGTCATGAAGATATCGTAAGAAACTTTGACAAATGCAGCATTTTGTCAGTGAAATTGTTCTGATTGCTCTAGTAACCCCAGCAAAATAGGAAATGAGTTTAGTTTGGCACTTATTCTCATGAACTTATGCATGCTCTTAGCAATTCTTTCTCTTTCTAAATAATGGATAATGATGTGATCTAGGATTTTGTCAAGAATCAAAGTAAAGTTCATTCATCAGAAGTGTGAAGATGCTACTCACTTCCATTTTGAGGGGAAAATCAGAACATTTGCTACTTGTCCTCAGTCCTGTGATATTTCTTGCATTCTCCACAGTTTTTCAGAGATAATTAAAGGCAGCTTAGCAATCACACTTGGCAATTCTTTCACATGAATTTATTGAGAACATCTCAGTCCTTTCTTACCATGTACTTTTGGTCTTAGATTTTAACTTGTGATTCATTTTTATTCCATACTTCCCAGTCTTAAGGTGTAATTCACAAACAAAATAAGTATCGAGCAATTTTGCCTTTTCGCTATTAGCCATCATCAATGTACAATCCAATTTGAGCCAGCCTTAGTCATCTCTTATTTAATCTTTCTCTTGCCATCAATACATATTTTTTTAAAAAATTCACCACCAACTTTGGTTCATTCTGACTTCTAGCTCCCCTCTAACATTGTTTTTATAGGACCATGCTTATCTATCACTTGTGTTCATGCTCAGTCACATGCCCTGGCTTCTTTTATGTACATCTTTTAAAAATCTTAAATTTGGCAGTGAGTTCCCTGTGTACCCTCTTTGACCTCTTGATGTGCCTTCCCCTTTTTTTCCTCATTGGAGTCATTAGTCCTCATGTTGTAAAAACCTCACTTTTGAGCAGTTGCCATTTCCCTGGGGCCAACTTCTGTTAATAAATTTTAAGAAGTGGGGTCCTAACCAATTTCTCCCAAACTTTTCAAATAAGCATTGTAATTTTATGAAGAGAGCATTGTATTTGAAGTCAAGAGAGACCTGTATGACCATGGACAAGGCACTTAGTCTTAAAGAATTCAGTTTCCTCATCTGTAAAGTAGAGATAATCATGTTTGTAAGAGAGAGGCAACAAGGCATAGAGGATAGAAGCCTCACCTTGGAATTAGGACAACCTTGGCTTGAGTCTTGCCTCACACATATTGACTGTAGCCCTGGACAAATCATTTAACTACTTAAGTACCCCAGGCAGTTGTCTAGCATTGTAAGTTATAAAACACAGTTGGGAGAGGGCATTTTCTCAGCAAGAGTAATTACAGGTTAAATAATAGCTATCTCGTGGAAGAAGAGAGTTGTGAGGGTCAGATGAGGATCAAAGATGTGGATCTGGAAGGGAGCTTAGAGGCTATCCAGGCCAACTCCTTTGTATCACAGAGAAAGAAACTGGCTATGAGAGGGTCAGTGATTTGCCCAATGTCATACAGATAGTAAATATCAAGGGAGGGACTGGAATCAGACTTGGCCCTTTTGAGTCTATGTCTAGGATTCTGTCTATTGCTTCATACTTCTCCTTACTGTAAAGTACTGTGCAAACTTCAAAGTACTATATAAATGTCAGCATGTACTGCTATTACTTTTTGAAATCTGCTCTCTGAAAATCTAGAGTGTATATCATTTTAGTCTCCTTACCTATCATAAGCTCTGGGAATGGCTACTTCTTCCTGGGGTTTTCAGTTTTAGTGAAGAAAATGATTACTTTTGGGGATGTTAGATTAAAAGGTGAAATTAAATTATGCTCTAATATTACCAAAATCAGAGAACTGAACATGACATAATTGCTTTTTTATGCATTTAAACATCTCTGAGCTTTGTTTTCCTTGTCTGTAAAATGATGGAGTTTAATTAAATAATCTCTAGTCCTCTCACTCTAACGTCCCTTTTAGCCTCAAATCTGTAATTCTGCTTTCCTGTTAGTGTCAAGGTTTGGAAGACCAGTGAGATAAGCTAGACTAAAGACTCAGAACAACACTCAGATCTGCTGGAATGGGCAAAGGCAGCAATGGAGCTTTGACTATGTGGAATATGAGGATGATTAAATACCTGGGCAAAGTGTCAGTAGTTTTATGGCAAGTGATAAATGGAGACCTGTGGGTGGTTGGCCTCAAGGAGCAAAGACAACAAGTGTATGTCTTCACTGGACTTCATCTTTACTACCTAGAAGAATCTCATGTCATTTTCTAATTTGGAAATTTCACTTTTCATTCCTTCTGATTTCTGAATATTAATTGACAGATCCCAATCACCAGAAAAACTTGGTTTTATTCTTATTCTTTGTTCCCTATTTCTAAGCCAATTCCTTCCTTCTTTTTGATAAAAGAGTACTTCCAATTCCAAGAAAGCTACATTAATTTAATAGCCTCTGGGGTGGAACCTTGTGAGACACTTTGGGAAAATTTAAATATAAGTTCCTCACAATTGATCAGTCTTCTACCCCTCTGAAAATTAGGTGTGATTTCCTTTTGCAGAGACCATGTTGCCTTTCTTCCAATAGCTGATTTTTATTTAAAGGCCAAAGCAAGGACCTTGACAGATTTTTCCTGAATCACATGAAATTGAGAAATAGGAAATATAGATTAAATTCACAAATTCATTTCCAAGTCCTCTGGAAATTGGCCCTCCCCAAATTAGCCATATTTCCCCTGTACTACCCCACTCCCTTGATTAGGAGTATGCAGTTTGCCCAACATCTAAATATTTTTTTCCCTAACAAAGTTATTTTAGTGACCCCAGTGACTGGCTATCAAATCACAGTGCTTTAATAGCATGCCATTGCCAGTTGTGTGGCCTTCACTTAACCTCAGATATAAAGGGGAGGTTGGAGTACGTGATCTCTGAGGTCCTTCCTAGCTTTAAATCCTATGATCCATAACATTTGCTGTCCATTTCAGAGAGACTGGGTATCTGTACAGTTTTGTCTCTAAATATTATAATGTAGGAATTTGATTTAATAATAGCTCATATTTCTATAGCATTTTAAGATTTTAAAAGAGTTTCTTTAATTCAGCTCAGTACTGTAATTATTAAATACCTACCATGTGCCAGGTAGTATACTAGGCCATAGGGCCTAGTGATCTGCCCCTCCACCCCCCCCCCCCCAAAAAAAAATCATCCCTGCCCTCAAGGAGCTTATATTTTATTGGAAAAAATATGTAGCAGCTGATGCTTAAATAGCTTAAATAGCATTTTAAAACTTGCCACATATTTTATGTACATCGTCTTACTCATTTTGACATCACTCTAAGGTAGTTGCCACAGGTGTTGCGATCCACATTTTACGGATGATGTATCTGAGGCTCAGATGGTTAATTGATTTGCCTGTGGCCACATATCCTGTGGCTACTCTCTGACATTTCTAATACCGGTTCTGTCCTTCCATGGGACTGCAAAAATATGGTTTGTCCACCTCCCTCTCTCCCCCAACACAAGACTCAAGACAAGAAATCTATACTGCATCAAGGTATATGCGTGTATTCCTTTGTTCCTCTTAGCCCCACATGATGCTAAAACTTGGGGACAGATCCTTGGCATCCACCCACACGAAGAACCAATCATTGGCCTCTTGTCCGTATATATACTCTATAAAAACTGCTTGAAAGCTTTGCATATCATAATCTGTTGAATATAGAAAGCTTGATTTCCAGCCTCAGTTAATATATATTCTAGAAAGGAACTTTTAAAAATAAACTTATTAGAACCTGATTATACACAAAATTACAAGATGTTTTTGTGATTTACTGATTTGCTTACTTATATGCATTTTTTCATAAGGTCCTGAAAATTCTGGTCAGGGCAGTCACTGATGGGATGGCTGATCGTAGTGGAGATATTGCAACTGGCCTAAAAGGGAAACTCCGGGAATTATTTGGCAGAGTGACTTCAAGAGTAACAAATGATGGTGAGATCTGGAGATTGTATGCACAAATATATGGGAATGGTCAGAGTGATAATCCTGATGAAAATGAAAAGGTAACTTTTAAAAATCTCCTGGGTACTTTTTCACAATCCAGAATGTGATAAATCCCACAAGTATAGTCTGTTTTCTTGGTTGGGCAAAGAGAATTTTTTTTTTTTGAGAATAAAGATCTTGTTAATATCATTGATGTAGACCTGGAAGATAACTTAGAAGTCATTTAATCCAACACCTTCATTTTATTTTTTTTTAATTAATTTAATGACCACCAAAAAAAGAATATTTTTATTTACAACTTAGAACAGAAAAAAAGGACTAGATGGGAACTGCTCATTTCTACTGTATACAGCTTGCTTTTTAAAGCAGTACGTAATAAATTCAGCTTATTTTAAGTTGTCCTGCTTGCCTTTTCTTTCCCTTTCTATACATTTCTAAGGTGCTTCACTGATTCCCTTTAAAAAAAGTTTTTTGGCAACACTCTTTTCTTCCTCTAAAGTCCCCTCCCACAAATAAGAAGGGAAAAGTACATTGTTTATAACAAATAAGTGCAGTAAAACAAATCCACAGATTTACCGTATCCTGTATCTGTCTGTCTATATCTATGTATATCTATAGTCATATACACATACACACACATGTATACATATTATATCTATGTATTCATATCTATCTATATGTGCAAATCATGATTTCATGTTTCCAATGTCGTCATCCTCATCAAGCATGAAAGACAAATAATAGAATAGATGCTATATGTGTGTATATACAATACCGTGTGTGTATGTGTGTGTGTGAATGTAAAATTCCACTTCTTAGGTTCATCACCTCACATTCAGGATATAGTGTCATGCTGCATTCCTGAGGCTCCTGAATCATGAATTGTGATCAGTCATTACATTGACTTACTAAGTTTCTTAAAGTTGTTTTTCATTACAGTGTTGTATAAATTCTTTCTTGTGGTTCTGCTCGCTTCACTCTGCATCAGTTTATTTAAGTTTCCCAGGCTTGTCTGAAACCATGTCTTGTCATTTCTTGGTATTTTACTTTTCTATTGCTTTCATATACTATATATTTTTTAGCCATTTTCCAAGTTTATGGGAGCCTCCTTTGTTTTCAATTCTTTGTTGCAACAAAATGAGCTGCTATTTTTTTTTTGTACGTATGAAGGCCGTTTTCCTCTTTCTTTGGAGAATGTGTCTAGTTATAGCATTGGTTCAAAGGACAGGCACAGTGTAGTGACTTTGATGGGGAATCGTTCCAAATTCCTTTCCAGAATGACTAGATCAATTCACAGCTATACCAAGTGTGGCAATGGGCCTGTGTTCCTGTGGTCTTTTCAGCAATTGTCATTTTCCTTTTTTATCATCTTTGCCAATCTGTGAAAGAGGACCTCAGATACAGTTTAATTTGAATCTTTCTAACAGTTATTTGGAGCATTCTTTCCATATGGTTGTTGATTGCTTGAGTTTCTTCCTTTGAGAACTGCCTTTTAATTTTTTTTGACCACTTATTTATTGGGAAATGACTTTTATGCTTGAGTATTTTAATTCAGTTTATTATATAGCTTGTGTATCAGACCTTTATTGGAGAAACTTGATGTAAAGACTTTTTTCCTCAATTAACTATTTCCTTCTCATTTTAACACATTGGTTTTATTTGTGGAAAAACAACTTCATTTTACAGTGTGGGAAACTCAGACCCTGAAAGATTCACTAATTTACCAAATGTTCCATTAGGGTGTGACAGAGCCAGCATCATTCTTCCACCGTACCATCAGGCTGACTTAATTAGGAATAGTTTGCCCAATATTTTAGTCACAATTCAGTATTTCCTTTTTTTCTTAATGTTTTAATTATCATTATTATTTTTTGCTTTTTGGAGGGGGTAAGGTAGGGCAGTTGGGGTTAAGTGACTTGCTCAAGGTCACATGGCTAGTTTTGTGTTATGTATCTTAGTCCAGTTTTGAACTCAGGAGCTCCTGACTCCAGGGCTGGTGCTCTAGCTAGCCACCCAAGACCTCATTTTTCTTATCTCTAAAATGAGGGGATTGGATTAGGTGATTTCTGAGATTCCTTTTAACTCTAAATCTCTTATCCTGTGGTCCTCATATTACAGATGAGGAAACTGAGGCCAGTAAAATGACCTTCCTAAGGTCACATTTTAGTAAGGCCAAGCCAAGATACAAACCTAAGTCCTTGAACTCTATCACTTAATTTCTTTGGTCCCTAGTTTTTTCATGTGTGAAATGAGGGTGTGTGTCTGGATGACCTCTTACATGCCTTAATTTTGACCTAGCTGTAGGTCAGACAGAGAAAGAGACTACTGTTGAGTAATATAAAATCGAGGAGGCCAGAAACCAATCAATAGCATCAGAATTTTCTATGAATCCCATTCCTGACCCTTGGTGCCTAGTCCCCTTCTTTGTTTTCCAGAGAGGAGGGTCTCTCTGAGTATGCTTGGATGGTTCCGTGTGTTAATAACTATTTTCTATTGTATGTACCACCCTGCATTGTAATGAGCAACAGAAAACAGACTTTTTTGCACAAATGCAGTTTTTCAGGTTGGAATTAGTTCCATGTGATTTCCAGGTAATACAAAGTTTAAAGTAGAAATTTTTGTTTTACTGATAATATTCCTTCTCTTCTTTCTCCAGGTCCTCCAGTATCTCACAAAGGCTTATAAGTGCGATACACAGTCCAGTTCTTGGGAGAAAGACATTGTTTCATTCAAGCAAATCGTTAAAGGGGCTGTAGAACTTGCACATGGTATATTTTTCATGTTTTACAGCATTTTCTATTCATTCCTTGCTTTCATGAACTTCACTGATAATGATAAAAGCTAGCTTTTTATATAGTAATTTAAGCTTTGCAAAGCACTTTATATGCATTAACTCACCTAACCCATGACAACTCTAGGAGGTAGGTTCTACTGTTATCCCCAGTTTGCCAATAGAGAAACCAAAGCATAAAGAGGTTAAGAGACTTGTCCAGGTCGTACATGTAGTAAGTATCTGAGGCAGGATTTGAACTCAGGTCTTCTGACTCCAAGTCCCTTGATCTACTTACTGTACCACCTAGCTGCTTTAAAAAATATATATATATACACTACTTACTAGTTAGTTTTATAACTTAATTGGTTGTCAGGTGATTTATTGGCCAGAGAGTTTCTCATATTAAATACTTTTCAAAGTGAGAGGGACTTGGAATTTGTTATTTTATGGAGATTTGTGCTGGAAAAAAATGCTTAATTCAGAATGAGAAGACTTTGATTCAAATCCTGGCTTTCCAGCATTTGCCCTGGATGATCTTGGGCAAATTATTTTACTTCTTTAAAGCCTGTTTACTCATCTGTAATACTTTGTTTGCTCATCTCCTGGGGTTGCTGGAAGAATCAAATGAGAAAATGCCTTTTAATGCTAGAATGCCATTCACATTTAGATTGCTACTACCTTTTGTTTTCATTGATAGCCATGTTTCTGAATTGACTTTGGCCTCTCATATAGAGGGCTAGTTTACATGGCTCCCCTTTACTTAAATGGAAATATTTGCTTTTTGCCTCCTTTCGTTCACTTATAAAAAATATTCATTTTATGAGAATTTACAGACTGCTGTAGTCATTGCAGCTTATTAACTGTTGTGAGCTATTCAAAAGAAGAAAACACACTCCCTAGGAGCTTACTTTGTTTGGTGCAAGTGTGTCTGTATTGCCAGTGATTCCCAGATTGTCAACTTTTTATTATTTATACTAATGGGTGGGGACAGAAAAGTGGATATCCCAAAAATCTGCACTTTGGGCTTAGTAATAGATATTTTTACTCATATTTCAGTATGGGTGTATCTGATGTCCGGGGAATCCACTTCAAAAACTAAAATGAAGTCACATTTTAAAGACCTGAATCAGCAGATCAGGAAGCTGTCCAGATGCCCTAAGATTGTTGCCAAACTCCTCCCTGTTGTCCATTCTACCTGAGATTGGTTTTCTTTTTCAGACCTTTCCTGAACCAGGGAGATAATGAAATATTTGTTGACCTCTCAGCTAAATCTGATGACTTGTATAAATCACTTTAAATCTTGTAATTAAGCAGATGGGGCCTAGGTAATTAGTTTAACTTCAAAGAAAATGTAGTAGTTTCTGAAGTACCGATTAAGAAGATTTTCTGGTGACCATATTAGATAGCTAAAATATGTCCTTCTATATAAGGTACTTCCTTCACCAAGCAAATCACAGCCCATTCCTGCCTTCTTACCTTGTGCATATCTCTTCAGAAATTCTCTGTGTAACATCCATCCAACACTCCTTGCAAAACAGTTCTCTGCTTATGCAAATGGATAAATTATTATCAAGTTCTTGAGAAAATGATACAGTACAGATTTGTGCACAACCAAGGGGACATCTTTTATGAAGAATTTTTTTCCCTTAAGCTAATCAGTAAGGAAAGATCCTTTCAGGAAATCTCTGACAACAGAAGCTCAGGATGTCTTTGTCATCACCAGGCAACTGACTTTTAAAGCCCTATAGATGTAAATGCACAGGTTTAATGAATACCCTAGAAACAAGTGCAGCTTAGTAGTGAGAGGCACCATGGCATAGTAGATAGAGATCTGGCCTTGGAGTTAGGAATGCCTGGATTCATGTGCAGATTTTGGTGTATCCTGTCTCTCTGACCCTGGTGATCTTAAGTTATAAAGAAGGTACCCACCTGCATTGGTTATAGTTTCCTCTTCTGGAAGCTTCTTACAACAAAGAAATCATGAAGCCAGTACCTAACCTTAGTCCCTATTAGCTATTTATTATTAGTTAAATTCACAAATAGTTCAGTGTTGCCCAAGGTTCGGTTTTAGTACCCGGGGAAAAACAAGGGCTTCTTTTTCTGATTTCATTGTAGGCTTTAGTGTGTCTTCAGTATAAGTCGCAGCAGCCCTAGTGAAGAAGATAATAGGTGGAAAAAAGATAC
>CM053581.1:178184451-178201929 GCA_028627135.1 Pseudochirops cupreus | reverse complement strand
AAAAGATATGCACAACCAGAGATTTCTGGTTGTATTCTGTAGGCTGCCCTCCCTTATTGTCACTCTGATGCCCTCCTTCTGAAAAGGAGCTGCCTACCTAGTAGACCTTAAAAGGAGAGACACTAGCCTCTGGTTCTCTCTTTTCTTTCCTTTTTCCGGAATGAGTGGCATGTCATTGTGTCCCTCTTAGACTTCCCATGAAGGATGGGGAAAGGAATTTCTTTGTTTCTTCCCTCCACTTTGGATATTAAGGTGACATGTATTGCTTAAGTAAGCTTAATCCTGGACCTCCAGCCTTGGATGAATTTTTGACTTTGTATTTCTTTCCCTAAGCATAGGTGACCAAACAGCAATCATGAGAGATGGACTTTTGTTGTAAAGAATGAATTGGAGAAAGGTGGAAATAGCAGCCAGGAGACCAGGTGAGTGACTATTATAATATATAGGCAGGATAGAATGGAGTGGATGAGGAAAAAAAGGAAACATTTTTGGAGGTGTAGAAGCTTTAAAAAAGATGAAAGAAGGAATGTTTTATTAAAAAAAAATCAAAGAAAACAAAGTTAAAATTGTAGACAACAGTTGCTCTCCAGTAAGCAATTTGCTCCCTCAAATCAGTCACTTTCAGTCCAACAACAGAAGAGGGGCTTGCTCCCAAGGACACCATTCCCCATTGGCATTACTGCTGACCTCCAGCCTCTGGAAAGCTCACCAAGGGATGAGGCATCTTTTTCTCTCTCTTTGACCAGCTCCAGGTTCAGAAAGGATGATGGCAAAACATAATTTCCTTTCTCCCTTTGATTCCCTAGGATATGTATTCCTTGTCTAAGAGCCCTTCTTTCTTTTTGGGGTGCTGAGAAAGCTCCCCAAGCTCTCCCTAATTATCAAATAAGGAGTAATTTTTTAAAAAAGTGTTTATTTTTATTCCAAACTTAAACACCAGAGAAAACAAGCATTTCATATACAAAGCAAAACAGAAAAAGAGGATTGTACGTGAAATCACAAATCTATTGCATATAAATTGCCTTTTCTTTTCAATATGATAAATTCAACATGTAATTTTCAAAGCCATTCTGCTTCTTTGTATTTTGTTCTGGACATTCTGTTCTCTTCTATGCCTTTAAAAATGTTTCAATGACCTTCTATTCCTTTTTCCCTTTTTCCTTTTTTTTTGTCAGTCCTGTCTATAGTCTTTCTCTTCCTCTCAACTTCTCCCAATTGAAAAAAAAAGAAAAGAAAAAGAAAACCCTAGTAACAAATATGCATAGTTAAGCCAAACAATTTCTTACATTAGGCACGTCTCAAAATATTATTTCCTTTCTTGTTCCTCTAGTTTGTCTATGACATGCTCTTTTATACTGAAGTCACGTATCCATGGGAGCCTTGTCTTGGTCTAAACCCAGGTTCTCCCAGCTGCTTTTTTATTTTTCCAGCAGTTTTTGTTGATTATTGAGTCTTTTACCCCCCGGAGCTGGAGGTCTTTGGGTTTATTCAATACTATGTTGCTTTGTTCATTTGTTTCTATATGTAATCAGCCAGTTAATAAACGTTTTTAAGTGCCTACTTTGTTGCAGGTATTGTGTTAAGGCCTCTAATATATACGTTATACCGGATGACTGAGTGACTTTTTTCATTGACGGATATCTCTATTGTTTTAACTGGTACTAAATAGTTCTATTAATTGCTTTGTTGTCTGGTTTGAGATCTGGTACTGATAGTCTCTTCCCACTTTTTTACATTGTTTCCCTTGAGATTCTTGACTTTGTGTTTGTCCAGATTAATAAAGAAATCATTTGGTAGTTTGATTGGTACGACATTGAATAAATTAATTTAAAAAATTTTTTTAGATTGGCACAACCCAACTATGAGTGCTTAATGTGTCTCCATGTATTTAGGTCTGTATTTCTATAAAGACTGGTTCGTAGCTGTATTCATATAGTTCCTGTGTATGCTTTGATATATGGGCTCCTAAATGTTTTGTACGTTTTGTAGTTAATTTGAATGGAATTTCTCTCTCTCTTCCTGTTGGATTTTGTTGGTAATATATAAAAAAGGCTGATGATTTCTGTGGGTTTACCACATAGCCTGACACTTTGTTGATGTCCTTAATTTTTTCAATAGATTTTTAGACGTCTGTGGGTTTAGGGTTCTCTGAGCATCATATCATATCATCTGCAAAAAACAAAAATACTGTTTGTTTCATCTTCATCTAGGGTTATTCTCTTAATTTCTTTTTCTCATCCCATTGTTATAGCTGGCATTTCTGGCTTTGCATCAAATAGAAATGATCATGAATTTTGCTTCATACCTGAAAACGCTTTAAAAAAAAAATCTCCATTACATATAATAAAATAAAGCAGCTAGGTGTTGCAATGGACAGAGCACAGGACTTGGAGTCAAGATGAACTGAGTTCAAATCCTGATTGAGATACCTAGAAGCTATGTGACCCTGGGCAAGTCATTTGCATTTAGTTTCCTCACATGTAAAATAGAGATAATTATAGCACCTATATAATAGCAACAATAATAGCACAGGGTTGTGATAAGGGTCAGATGAAATGACATTTGTAAAATACTTTGCAAATCTGCACTATGTTAATGCTAGCTAAATATAATTAGTACAGTGTTGGCTCTTGGTTTTAAATGGATATTATTTATCACGTTAACGAAAGATCAGTTTATTTCTATCTAGTGTTTTTATAAAGGATATTTTATTTTGTCAAAATTTTTTGTGTGACAATATAATTATGAAATACTTACTATTTTTATTATTAATATGGTCTGTGTTCATTTTGTTCCTAATTTTGAACCAACCTTGCATTCCTTTTATAAATCTAACCTGGATTGTAATCTTTCTGATGTGTTGCTATAGCCTCTTTGTTCATACTTTATTTAACATTTTGGCATCAATCTTCATTAGGAATATTGTTTTACAATTTATTTGTTTTTGCTTAGGTATCTACATAATTATATATTTAGGTATCTCTGATTTGCTTTCTTTCCCCCCTGATTTAGATATCAAGATTATATTTGTAGCATAGAAGGAATTTGATAAGTTTTTTCCCCCCAGTTTTTGAAACAGTTTATATAATATTGATGTGCTGGAGCCAACTTCAAGCTGTTATTAAATTTTCTTTGTGAGCATTTGTATCTCAGAAATAAGAATATGCAACAGATCACAGCTTGGTGTATTGTTTGATGACTGGTTAGACTTAAGAACGTTATGGGCAGCTATGTGGCACAGTGGATAGAGTGTTGGACCTGGAGTTAGGAAGATTGATCTTTCGAGTTCAAATCTGTCCTCAGACATTTACTAGCTGTGTGATCTTGGGCAAGTCACTTAACCCTGTTTGCTTCAGTTCCTCATCTGTAAAATGAGCTAGAGAAGGAAATGGCAAAGCACTCCAGCACCTTTGCCAAGAAAACCCCAAATGGGGTCATGGATGGTTGGACACGACCAAAAATGACTGAATAAGAATGTTGTGGAGAAATGTTAATAATGCAGACCACATTTTAAAATGCATATACTTTTTCTCCCCCTGGAGAGCTGGTTGTTAAACATTTATGAGTTTACTCCTAAAAGTAATTGTTCTTTGAGTGTTTGAAAGAGTTAATTTATAAATTCATATAGTTCTGACTCTTTCCTTACCCCCAACTTTAGGAGGTTATGATTGATTCAATTTATTTTTCTGAGATTTAGTTTATTTAAATTTTCCATTTCTTGTTCTATTAGTCTAGATCTTTTGTATTTTTGCAAATATTGATCCATTTTATAAGCTGTCAGTTTTGTTGGCATATAATTGGGTAAAATTAGAGGCAGTAGGTGGTACAACAGATAAAGCACTGAACCTGGAGTCAGGAAGACCTAAATTCAAATCTGACCTCAGACATGTTCTAGCTGTGTGACTTTGGGCAAGTCACTTAACCCTGTTTACCTCAGTTTCCTATCTATAAAATGGGGATAATATAGCACCTACCTCCCAGAGTTATTGTGAGGATCAAATGAGATAATAATCATAAAGCACTTAGCATGGTTCCTGGTACACAATAAGTGTTATATAAATGTTAGCTATCGTGATGATGATGATGACAATGATGATGATGATGATGATGATGAGGTGCTTTTTATTTACATACCCAACTCAATTCATTCTTTCTCTTTTTTAATTGTTGTTGATGAAAATTGATAAAGGCCTATAACCAAGAATAATTCACCTGGAAAAATAATGAGTATAATCTTGCAGGGGGAAAATGGATCTTTGATGAAATAGAGGATTTCCCAGAATTCCTATTGAAAAGACCAGAGAGGAATAGATACTTTAAAAGGTGAACACAAGAGGCAAGAAAAATGAAGAATGTTAAACACATTTGAGCAAATAAAGAGACTACATGATAATGAAATATTTATATTTTAATAGGTGGAGAAGAAACAAGTGTTCTCTCAGAACCTTATGTCTTCAAAGATAGGGCATCTGATTGTGGTCTTGTTACATCTTGAAGATCTTAAGAAAAGAAAGAAAGGGAGAGGAAAAAGGAATATAATGGAAAGGGGGAAGAAGAGGATGGAATTTACTATTTCATCTAATAACAATGGGCTACACAGGCATGGGGAAGGGAGTGGGAGAAGCAGACTACTCAGGAAACTCATTCTCATCTGAACTGGACAAAGGATGACTGAACAGACATATATACACAGAGAGAAACACAAAGAGTTTGTTGCACAAATGCATCAAATGCAAAAAGGAAATAGGTGGGAACAAGAAGGAAGAGCAAGTAAGATTCAGGAAGGCATTAACCATAAGCAAGACAAACTCCACTTTTGGAGGGTTGATTATGCAGAGACAAAAGAAAAGGAAACAAAAAAAAAGAATAAGAACCTGTGATTAGGGACTGACAGAAAAGAGGCAATGGAATGGAAGCAGATTGTATCAAACAGTGATTGTTAATATTGAATGTGGTCTCCTCTCTCACCTCTCTCTTCTTTGTAAAGGGGTGAGGGGAGGGAGAAAAATGGAAGGAAAAGGAAAGAAAAAAACAAGATGGACTGGAGGGAAATATATGATTAGCAAACATAATTGTGAAAGTGAATGAGATAAACTCACCCATTGAACAGAGAAGGGTAACAAAATGGGTTAAAAAGCAGAAGCTTATGTAAACAATTAGTTGTTTAAAGGAAATACCCTTGAAACATAAAGATTTACACAGAGTTAAAATAAGGATCTGAATTAAAATCTATAATGCTTTGGCTGAACTAAAAAAAGTAGGGGTAGCAATTATGATTTCAGACAAGGCAATGGTAAAAATAGGGCTGATTGAAAGGTAAATAGGGACAGCACAATATGCTTAAAGGCAACATAGATAATTAATACCCATACTTATATCCTCCTTTGTTGTTCAGTTGTTCCAGTAGTATCTGACTCTCTGAAACCCTGTTTGGGGTTTTCTTGGCAAAGATAGTATAGTATTTTGCCATTTCCTTTTCCAGTTCGCTTTACAGATAAGGGAATGTTCTGAATGACATCTAAATACTGTAAGGTAAAGCTAATCGATTTATAGGAAGAAATTGAAAGTAAAAGTATAGTATTTGGGGATCTCAATACAGCCCTCAGAGAGAGAGAAAGAGAGAGAGAGAGAGACAGAGAGAGAGAAACAGAGACAAACACAGAGAGAGCAAGCACCAGATGGAGACAGTGAAGGAGAGAAGAGAAAGAAAAAATAGCAGAAAAGTGAATTATAAAAGATCTTTTCATAGAAACAAATGTTTAAAATGATGGTTAGAGTTGCAGCTGAGTGTTAAGACCTTGCAGAGTTGATTTGATTTTACATATTTCAGGGAACATCCTGGAGACAACTTAGAGATCATAGCTAGTATAAATTTATTACCAGTACCCACTAAGTCAATCTTGGATGCTTAAGATGGGATGTGCTGCCGGTACTGGAGCAGTGGAACAGCCCCATGTTTCCAGCATTACATATAGCCACAATAAGTTGTTCCAATCACAATTACCTTTCCATTAAGTAAGGACCTCTTCACTCTGTAGTCTCTGCGAAGAAATATCTCAAAATTGTATAACATCTTATCTTAGGAGGAGGTCATTGAGGATTTAGCTCTATCTTAATGAAATATGTATACATGTCTTTTCTTTTAATGGCTTAACCAAATATAGTTTGGAACTAGGAATCAGATCTTTAGATTTTAACATAAATTTGTAAGAGTAGGACTGTAAGAACTTAGCTGTATCTTTAATGCCGAGCTATATTATGAATTATAGAGCACTTGTCCAGATGTTTAAAAAAATTAGTGGAGAGTAATGCAAAGACTCTATCCTAAACCCAAGCTAAAAATAGAGCAGCGTTAGTCCAGGTTCACAATTTAGAGGTTTTTAATCAAAAGCTTCCCTAAAAGTAAATTCTATAGTTCTGTTTAAGTATAGTACAATAATTTAATTGTATTATGGATTAGTCTTTTGTAGGCTAGTCTGAGAACCTAATCACCATCTGTAACTATAAGGGAAAATATATTCGGAAGCCCACATGATTTTGGAAGTTCATCTTTAGAAACATCATCTGTTTGTCGTCTCCATTCAGTTCAATTCAGCAAGCATTTATGCCAGGGTACTGTGCTAGGTGTTGAGGATACAAAATGAAGAGTCCTTGCCCCCTAGAGTAGACATTCTGCTGGGGAGAAACAACGTGTACACAGATTAGAAAATGCAAAATATATGCAAAGTAAATCCAAAGTAATTTCCAGGGGGATCAGGGGAGGAGGAGAGAGGAGGAATTGCTAATAACTAAGATCGGGAAAGACTTCATATACACAGTGGCAATTGAGCTAAAACAAAGCTCTGACTAGAGCCACTGGGATTAAGCTTCCTCTGGTTGGTTTGTGAAGAGGAAGCCAAACTTGGTAGGGAATGGTAATGGAGATGGAACAAAGAAGTCCACCTTGGAGTCAGGGAGGGGTGGAGGGGTGGTCCAGGACTCAAGATTCCAAAGCTGCATGAGTAGGGAATACTAACACTTATCCCTCTCTCACCTTCCCTCTTTCTTTCCTAGTCTTTCTTTTTTCTTTCTTTTTCTTTCCTCTCACTGTTTTCTTACTTCTTTATAAAGAATTTTCTTTGTAAATTGCAAAAATAAGAAACTGATTAATAATAATAATACCTAGCACTTATATAGCACTTTTTAAGGTTTGCAGAATGCTTTACAAATATTAATTCATTTGATCATCACAAACCTTGGTAGGTGCTTTTATTATACTCATTATTATTCCCAAATTAGAAAAATGAGGCAGAAAGAGATTAAGTGACTTGCCCAAGTTCACATAACTAGAAGTATCTGAGGGTAGATTTGAACCCAAGGCTTCCTGACTCCAAGTCTAGTGCTCTATCCACTGGATCATCTGTTTGCTACGTCTTATATTCTTGATTTATGTGAAGATCACAATAATGTAAAGGAAAGTAACTTTGAAAGACTTGAGATCTGTGATCCAAGGAGTAACCAATCAGGACTTGGAAGGGTGATGATGAAACGTGCCTTCTACTTCTTGGCTGGAAGCTGATAAACTCTTTAAAAAATTCTTTTAAAAATTTATTTTGTTAAATATTTCCCAATTACAAGTAAAAAAATTAATGTTCACTTGAAAAAAATCTTGAATTCCACATTCTCTTCCTTCCTCGTACCCCTTACCCACCAGTTGAGAAGGCAAGCAATATGTTATTGATTATATACATGAAGTCATACAAAATATATTTTATATTAGCATTGTTGTAAAAGAAAACACACACACACACACACACACACACACACACAAGAAAAAAGAAAGTAAAAAAAAAATTATGCTTCAATCTGCACTCAGTGTTCATCAGTTCCCGCTCTGAGGGTGGACAGCATTTTTCTCACGGGTCCTTTGGAATTGTGTTGAGTCATTGTCTTGATCAGAGTGAGTTGGTAGACTCTTGAGGTGCAGAATGAAGCCCTCATTTTCAGACACAGCCAATGTGTTCATTTGTTTTGCTTGGTTATATCTACTTTGTACAAGGAAAGCTTCTACAGGTGCTGGGAGGAGTAGAACAGGGGTGGGAGCAGTTTGTGAGTTGTATGAGAGCCCCCAAAAGAAAGAGCATCAATCAAGTATGAAAAATGTATAGAAGAAAATAAAAAAAACTTCAGAAAGTGATATAAACAGGGAAATTTTGTTACTACCACGTTAAACTTAATATACACTTAAAAAACAAGACTGTACATAAAAGAACTACTTGGTTTCTATACTGTCCCTTTGTTCTGTACACATAGAAATTTTTTGATGCTCATTAAATTCATAATAATTAATAAATCTTTTGTAAAGTTTATGTTCCTTATTCCCAATTTTAAAAGCAATCAAGTTAAAAATTTTTATTTTTCTCCTCCCCATCCCTAAAATTTGCTTTCTACTTGAATGTAGTCCTTGATTCATTTTTTTCTTCCTGAGTCTGGGCCCCCTATAATAGGAAAAGGGGTTTCCCCACCCCCACTATAAAATACATATACCCTCTTTTGAAAACAAATACTTTTCACAGAGGCCTTCCTGTCTCAGAGAGCCCTTTCGCACCAGCTGTGTGCAGTGCAGCTAACAATGTCTGTTCAAACAGCTGTATCTCATTTAGTGTTGGGTCTTTGGTGCCTAATAATGACATGGTTAAATACTTGGTATTTCCAAGCACCGCGTGCCTGTAAGCTTTGTCGTAGTTTTCCAGTGCTAATGTTTTGTTTGAAAAACAACTCTGAAGAAACTCAGTTGGGAAACTGAGGCACTAAGGGATGAAGAAAGCTCTTCTTCACCATCATTTTATAGCTGTTGCTAAATGACCTTTCCCTGTCCCTCACCTCACTTGTCCTATCAGTTGCCAAGACTTGTTGAGTCTTTTCTCACAAGCTTTCTTGGATCTGTCCCCTTCCCTCTTTGCTCTGCTCACTCACCCACCACCCTAGTTCAAGCCCTTGGGATCACCTCTTGCCCTTGATTATTACAGTAACTTCCTAACTGGTCCTTGTCCCTCAAGTCTCTCCCTTTTCTGATCCATTCTTAAAAGAAAGATCTGACCATGGTTTTTGCCCTGACTCAAAAACTCCAATGGCTCTGGAGCTATTGCCTTTAGAATACAGTATAAATTCTTTAGGATAAGACTACAAAAACTACGGAATTTCAGCCTAGCATTTAAAGACCTTCACAAAGGCTTTTGCCTAACCCGCTTCCCTTTCTGTTCTTGTTTTATACTGTGCCCCTTCTTACACTGCTGCAGTCACACTGACCTGCTCACCATTCTCTCTACAGCCTCCTTTTCTTTTTCTTTTTAATTTTTAAAATTTATCTTTAATTTATGGAATAAAACAAGCATTTCCATAACACAGCATAATAAAAAAGATGATTGCACCCAAACTGCATGTCTATTATGTACTGTTCCTTTAAAATGTATAATAATAATGTAAATCTCTTTTTTTTTTCTTTCTTTCTCCCCCTCCACTCCCTACCCTAGATTTGGCTACCAATGGACATGCCTTTTTTTTAGAATGCCCCCCTCCTTACCTCTGCCACAGAATCCCTAGCTTGCTTTGAAGCCCACCGTGGGTGCCATCACCCATAAAAGGCCTTTCCTAATGTCCCCAGTTATGTACACTTTCTCCCTCTTGAAATTACTATGTATAGGCTTTTTATTTACTTGTCTCTGCACATGTTATATTCCCTGATAGAATATAATCTCTTTGAAGGCAGGGATTATTTTATTTTTGTCCATATATCCCATGCACCTATCCCAGAGCTTTACACATTTTTGTTTTTCAATCATTTCTATTGTATCTGACTCGTTGTGACCCCATCTGGGGTTTTCTTGGCAAAGATACTGGAGTGGTATTCCTTTTCCTTCTCCAGCTCATTTTACAGATGAGGAAACTGAGGCAGAGTTAAATGACATGCCCAGGGTCCCATAGCTAATAGGCATTCTGAGTTGAGATTTGAACTCAGGAAGCCGAGTCTTTCTCACTCCAAGCTTAGCACTTTATCCGCTGGGCCACGTAGGTGCCTGCCTTGCACATAATAAGTGCTTAATAAATATATGTTGAGAAGGCAGTTGGTGGCCCAGTGGATAAAGTGCCAGACCGGGAATAAGGAAGACCTGATTTCAAACTGAATTGGATTGAATGTTTACAGTATGAATATTGTGTAAAGACTTAAATTATAGAGATATTTATGGGCCTGACAGCTAGACATAACTATAAAAGGTCATTTGATTCAAATCCCGATTCCACTTTGGCTATCCAAGGCAATTGAGATTCTACTGTCCCTTGGTAGGCATTTAGCTTTGGTCTACTTTGTTTCCCAGATCTTTAAAAATCTATATATTCCTAGCTACTCTTTTGAATGTAGCTTTATCAATTTAGTCAGCTTTCACACTGAGGCTTCCAGGTACAAGTAGGACTCTAGTACATGGAGACTCTGAAAGAATAAGGAATCTCTTGTCTGCACCCAAACCACTGAGGAACTTGAAAATGAATCTGTACTAGCAGGAGGGTCAGATGGGGAGATGTAGCAGTTGGAGGTCCTTGCCAAGCTCTTCACTACTGAATCCCTTTTGGGATTTGATGTGTCCTTCAATGGCTCTGCCTTTGCACAAAGAAGTTTTAGGACCATGGAAGAGAGGGTCTGCCTTGGTTGCCAGGAAGCCATGATTGATAGCATAGTGATTTCTGTGTAATAAGCATGCCAACAGGGCATTTCAAAGTAGAAATGAGAACAAGAATTCATGACAATAACATGATGTTTCTGTAGCCCATTCTATAGATTTAGAGCTGGAACTCTGAGGTCATTCATTCCAACTTCCTTCTTTTATAGATGAGAAAATAAAGGTCCAGAGGGGTTGTGACATGCACGGTCACACAGGGAATGAGCAGTAGAGCATAGATTTAGACTCAGGTTTTTGCCTCCAAATCCAGCCCTCTTTCCCCTACACCACAAATACTTCCCTCTCCCCACTCTCCACTCTCATCTTACAGATAAGGAAACTGAGGCAGAGAAAGGTTGAGTGCTTCCTGCCTAGGGTCATAGAGCTAGTAAATGCCAGAACGAAGATACAAACCTATGTCTGGTGATTCTATGCCTATACAATAAATATGTGCCTTTTATTCTTAAGAAGTTCAGACATTTGAGTGTATAAATATAAATGACTGATTTGCAGCATTTGTGGGAAATTATCCAAATAAATACTACTAGGTCAATGCCTACAGTTAGAATTGTGGAAAAAACAATTTTTTTCCATCTCATTTTAGAGTTTTTAATGTCCAAATGACTTCCAACCACTGCTTAGGGACTTAACTCTTGGTTTATTGGCCAAATGTGAGGAATAAAATCCACACTTCCTCTTGTTTCCTTCACTGAGTGGGGCCTCAAATGAATAGGGCAAAGGACCCTTTGCTGGCATGGTGGAAGGCAAGCACGATAACACAGATGGATATTTCACAGCATACACAAGTGCTTATAAATAGATAGGTTTCAATCGGCAAGTAGGTTATTTAGGCATGTGCTCAAATATAGTAGTGACATTCATTAGCCAAACATTTCTACTAATCCCTGGGCTATACTAATAAAAGAGTAATCCCTTATGGGTCAAAGGTAACTCTAGTTTGCTTTTAACTATGAAAGTCCTTCACAGACCAAGGCCTAATCATAATTGGGGCTGTGTTGGGGTTTCCCCAGGCAAGGAGTTTAAAAAACTGAGCTGATCTTAATATTTTTCTTTTCTTAATGGAATTAAGTTAATGGACAAAGAAGCAGTTTGAGCTTCCACTGGGCCTTATGTGGTAGAGCCAATTTAACAAAGGTGTGGGGTTTTCCCAGCTGCATCCTTTGATTGGCCATAATGGGCCTCCCTGCTTTCCAAGGTTTAGTCTTTTGGAAGCATTGACTGAAACAGGTTTCGGCTTTCTCCTTGCTTACAGCCCCACTGCAATTCCTATCGTAAAACCCGGTTGTGGAATTTGGGGTATCAGAAGACCCTGGCCATTGTTAATGGCATTTCCCATGACTGTGCTTTCTGCTTCAGTTGGAGGGGAGAACAATGCCCTGTCTCTTTCCACATTATCCAGAGCTGGGTAATTAGTCTGCTCAGCGCACACCAGGGTGGGTTTTTTTTCCCCTTCACTCACCAATGATGTCAGAGCTCCCTTCCTCTTTATTATTCCTTCTTCTCATAAACTGCAGTGACCTGTGAGTCAACCACAGCATCTCTTGGCCCCACACCAGCATTATGATCTATGAAGGGGGAAGCTAGCCAAGAGCCTTGAAGGAGAAAACCGATATTATTAAAGTGCTCTTCTGCACAGTAAGTTTAAATTGGTGGTGGATCTTTTGTAGACAGAATGAAAAAGGCAAAAGATAAATTGTGCTAATTATTTAAAGCGTTAACTGTTGGACTGCTGTTCTTTTCCAAACTAGTTCAATCTGGACATGAAATAATGAGATGTAGAGCCTGGAAGGGACATTAGAGATCCTCCAGAATCCAGGGATTCCTAATTTGGGGTCTGTGAACTTGGTTTTAAAATATATATATATATATATAAACATATATTGATCATTATGTTGTTGAGTCATGTCCAACTCTTTGTGACCTCGTTTGGGATTTTCTTGGCAGAGATACTAGAGTGGTTTGCCATTTCCTTCTCCAGCTTATTTTGCAGATGACAAAACTGAGGCAGAGTTAAGTGACTTGCCCAGGGTCACACGGCTAGTAAAATGTTAAGTGTCTGAGGTCGGATTTGAACTCAGGTCTTCCTGACTCCAGGGCCAGTGCTCTATCCACTATGCCTCCCAGCTGCCCTTTTGATAACTATATTTTTAAACTAAATAGATTGATAACTATATTTCTATATAATTGGTTTCCTTTAGAATCTTACATATTTTGCTTTATGTATATAAAGAGCATTATTCTGAGAAGAGGTGTATAGGTTTCATGATAGGGTCCATGACAGAAAAAAAATTGAGAAGAAGTTAACTGCTGGACTGCTAACTGTTACTTGTTAACAACAATTAATGCCTGATCAAATGAGATAGTCTTTATTAGGCATCTAGCATATTGTCTGGCACATAGTAGGTTCTTAATAAATATCGATCGATTGATCAGTAAGTGCTTGTTCCCTTCCCTCCTCTTCTAGACCCACCTTTTGATTTAATGAATGAGAACACTGAGATCCAGAGAAAGAAATGATTTGTTGTCCCTCGGAATGAAGTCCCCAGACTTCTGTAAGGATGACATTTTTCAACTATGTTATTACATTGCCCCATCTTATACGTGTACAGGCAGGGGTTAGCTGGAGCCAAACCAAACCTGCTCCTGAGAGCCACTGAATGTTTTAAAGTGAGCATTTGTTGTTCAGTTATTTTTTTCAATCATGTCTGAGTCTTCATGACTTCATTTGGGGTTTTCTCGGCAAAGATACTGGAGATACTGTCTACAAAAGATCCACAACCACTTTGCCGTTTCTTTCTCTAACTCATTTTACAGTTGAGGAAACTGAGGCAAACAGGGTTAAGTGACTTGCCCAGGGTCACATAGCTAGTGTCTGAGGCCGGATTTGAACTCAGGAAGATGAGTCTTCCTGACTCCAGGTCTTGCCACCTACCTGAGTTTACACCTCAGAAACTGTTCAGTTCTGCAAATTGGGGTTTGACTTATTGTCTCGTTGATTGACTAGATTTAAGAAGTGATAGAGAAAACGGTAGTAGTTCAGGTTAAACTTAAAAGTGTGTCTGAGAACATTTGGTTATTAAACATTTACCAGCACATTTCTGTATAGGTATAGAAACATTAAGATTAGATAGGAATTCATGCTAATTGTTCAGTTTTTCAGTCACATCTGACTGTAAACCCATATGGGGTTTTCTTTGCAAAGATACGGGAGTGGTTTTCCATTTCCTTCTCCAGCTCCCTTTGCAGATGAGTAAACTCAGGCAAACAGGTTAAGTGACTTGCCCAGGATCACACAGTAGATGTCTGCAGCCAGATTTTAGCTCAGAAAGCCCAGTACTCTATGCATTGCACCACCTCACTACCCAACCTATTAGTCAACAAATGTTTATCAAACACAATGTTCCAGCCATGGTGCTGAGCCTTGAGGATACAAAGACAAAAGGAGAAACAATCCCTGCCCCTCAAAGAGCTTATAGTCTATCAGGGGAGATAATATGTGTATTAGTAAATATCATATACAAAATTTTATTCAAATTATATAAATTATCTACAGATTATGCACAAAATAAAAAGGGCAAGTGTGGTAGAGAGACCATTAAGAACTGGGAATGGGGAGAGTGAGAAAGGTTTCTCGTAGGAGATATGGATTGAACTGTATCTTAATGGAAATTAGATTCTAAGAGGTGGAAATAAACATTTCAACCAGTGCAAAGGCCGGGAGATGAAGGGAGTATCTTGTGGGAGGAGCACTGCCATGGAACTTTGTCATGTAGAATCTGGGTTCAGGTTTTGATCCTACAACTTTTTAGTGGCATAACCTTGGGGAAATCAACTTTTTCATTTGTAGAAAGGGTTTTGTTTTTTTTTAAAAAAAAAAAAAGGTAAGCTGGAGTTAATTATCCATATAGAAAAAAAAGAAGTATATTACAAATTCCTGCTGCCTAAGCTATGAAATAGAGTTGGATGGACAACCTTTCCGTGCAACAGGCTTTATAAATGGGACAATGAGGTGGGCCCAGACTTGAATGGGAAGAGGAGAGCAGACTGCATTGCCTTTGGGAAAGAATGCAGTTCTTTTAATTATTCCAATCTTCTTACAGAAGCAAGTGGCCGCCTTAAACACACATACATACATGAACACACATCCACATGCACACATATTTTACTGGTGTCATGGGACACTTGTCTGCAAAAAACTGAAAATGAGTCACCCAAAAGGCAACGCAAAAGCTTGTGGTGGTCATGGACAGGTTATAACATCTACAGACAGGGAAATGCAAAGAAGTGGTGTAAAGCATGTCATCAAAGAAATACATAACAGTAAAAGAAGATGGACTGGTCAGCCAGGTAGCAAGACTAATGGATAAATGATGGATAGTCATGTACCTTATTGGCATAGTCACAATGCCAAGAGAAAAGAAGGAAGGAAGGCCCTCACCACATCAGGATGAAATGGTGACTAGATGATGTAGTTTGCAGAGTGTCAGGCCTCAGAGTCAGGTAGACCTGTGTTCAAATTTGCCTTTAAACACTTCCTAGCAGCATGACCTTGGGCAAGTCCCTTAACCTCTGTCTGACTCTGTTTCCTGAACTGTAAAATGAAGACAATAATAGGATCAAATGAGGAAATTTTTATAAAACAGCAGAGTGTCTTGCACATGGTAGACACTATAGAAATGCTGGGCATTATTTTTAATTATTAGATAAAAAGTCCCATATTTTCATCATTGGGGGGATTATTCATATTAAGAAGATTACAGCTTCGTTTGAGTCGAATAAGAATAATAATAATAGCTCCACTCCTACCTCATCGGATTATTATGAGGAAAGTATTTTTTTAAACCAAGAAATGCTGTAGAAATGTCACTTAAAGGGGCGGCTAGGTGGCACAGTGAATAGAGCACTGGCCCTGGAGTCAGGAGGACCTAAGTTCAAATCCAACCTCAGACACTTAACACTTACTAGCTGTGTGACTTTGGGCAAGTCACTTAACCCCAATTGCACTGCCTCCCCCCTTCAAACAGAAGAAAAGAAATGTCACCTAAAGATAGTAAAGAACACTAAATTTGGAGTGTGAGTACCTGGGTTCAGATTCTGTTTCTCACACTTCTTGTTTAACATTGGCCAAGCGAATTAAGCTTTTTTGGGCTTCAGTTTTCACAACTGTAAAGTGAGGGGGGTAAGATTGTTTTAGTCACATCTGACTCTTCGTGACCCCATGTGGAGTTTTCTTGGCAAAGATAATAGCAGAGTAGTTTGCAACTTCCTTCTCCAACTCATTTTATAAATGAAGAACTGAAACAAACAAGGTTAGGTGACTTGCTCAGGGTCACACAACTAGTAAGTGTCTGAGGCCAGATTTGAACTCAGGTGCTTCTAATTCCAGGGCTGGTACTCTATCCACGGCACCACCTAGCTACCTTTACTAGAGGGTACCTTCTTAAATCCTTGTGGGAACCATATCTAAAGTTTATTTGAAATGTTTCATCTGGGACTGTGGGAATGGAAGCATAATGAATTGGGGAGGATTAGGAAAAGTTTTATTCCTTTTCTCTGGTGTTAGGCTACTCTAAGACTGAACCTGGTCTACCTGAAACCAGAACAGGAGCTTTTTGTGGACCAGGGGCACCTTTCTGTGACATATGGAATTTATGCTACTTTAGAAAAAAAAGACTGAACTTTTGATCTTATAAATAAACACTGTCATCTCACCACCCCTATTTGGGGCCTTATATTTAGTGTTCAAAAAAATTATACTGACACATTATGTTTCTCAGACAGTGTTATTCTTGGTCCAGGTCCTGACTCCAGTACCTCACCTCAGTACTGGAAAAAGTGTGACAAATTTATGTGATATGAAGGAGAAAAAGATGTCTCGTTAAGGAGAGGCCAAGTAGGAAGCAAGGTGAGAACAAAGGATGACATAGAGAATAGAAGATAGCGAAGGAGAACAGAAAGAGGGAGAACATTATTGTTAATTCCAACTGCAGGAAACTGGCTTGGCTACTGTGATGGCCTGCATCCAATTATCTAAGCTCCAAGTGCCTGATCCTCATGGAGGTTATGGCTTTTTGCTGTATGAGAAACCATGTTCTCTTGCATGGAATATGATGGTTCTCAATTGTTCTCTGCCCCCATTACTTCTCTCCATAGAGAAGCTGCTTCAAAATCATAGAATCCTAAAGCTGCATGGGACCTTTAAGTTTTTCTCATTCCAGCTCCCTCAATTTACAGTTATGAAAACTCAGGTCTAGCGACGATAAGTAGACTGCTTGTGGTCATATGGTTGAGACTAGATCCTGGTCTCCTGACTCCTAAATCAGTGCTCTTGCTCCTCGGGCAGATGCCTTCCCTTGGTCTGTATGACATCTTGTAACCTGGCTGAGGAAAGAATGAACTCTAGCAGTCAAATGCAGTTTCATTGTTTTAACAGTTGCCTAGCTAGAGCAACTATGATATGGAGTAAGATGCCAGAATTTCACAATTTAAAATTTATAGCAGGGAACATGGCATGTTTTTCTTCATATAAAACGATGGCTCCCCTGAGCCTCTGCATGTACTCTGGGTTGTTTTTCTGCTCGTACAAGTGGGTTTACTCAACTGAAGTCTTCTCATAGCAGGGAGGTGTTATGGGAATCTGAAGATCTTCCCTGCCCCTAGGCCCTTTGTTAAAGTGGCTACGTGACCCTGAGGACCCTTGGATATTTGAAAGTATACTCTGTTCTCTAATAGGCTGAATGTGGTCATGTGGAGCCTGTGGCGC
>CM053581.1:178103458-178183951 GCA_028627135.1 Pseudochirops cupreus | reverse complement strand
GCTCTCTCTTCCATTAGACTGTGAGTTCTTCAAGAGCAGGGCCTATCTTTTGCTTTTCTTTATATCCTTGGTGCTTATCACAGTGCTGGGCACACAGTAGGTGCTCAATAAATGCTTGTAGATGTGACCTTTGATTTTCTAGGGGCCCTCTGGAGGGCTTCTTCCCTTGGGACTCTTCTTCTTGGATGCTCTTATTTGAAGGTATCCACTGGAGAAAATTTTGCATTTTTCTCTTTTGTTTTATGCTATTAACAAGGCAGCGTTCCCTAGTGTTGATAACTATTGCGCACCCCTGATATCTATTGTACATTGCTAGTATCTATCTGTATATTGATCAGTGTGTTAATTACAGCATGTTTAAGTATACTTCTATTTAATCACCTGGATATGCTAATTTGCTTTGTGTTCATATTCTGCTTATATTGTAGCTATTTAACTTTGCCTAGTTTTTCTGTTAGTTCTGTGCACATAGCGTTTGCTAGTTTGCTAATCTTATTGTTTTGTAGACTTACTATTATTGCTTAAGTTTGTTATTATGCAATATGTTATGCTTGTAATTTAGACTTGTAGTTACTGAAGCAACGTGCCAAGGGAGGCCTTGCATTATGCTTATGTCCATTGTGGGGATGGTTGATGGGTATTTGCCATGGATGGTGATGTAAAGTGATAACCTGGGATGCTGGGTTAGTCATCCTTGTTATGTATGGGCCAAGGTGTATTTGATTCTGTGCTGTTAATTCCAGATGCCAAGTGTGCCATAGCTGATTTTGCAATCAACTGGGGAGTCTCCAAGGAGTTTTCCAGGCAAAGCTGTTTGGTTTCTCATTTGAAGGGTGACTGAGTTGCTTCTAGTTAACTCCAGCTCTCTAATCCCTATGGAGAGATGTCAATGTGTTTGGGAAGCTAGGTTGAGATTAGATTGTCTTTCTCTGGAAAGGAAGTTTAGTTTTCCTTTTCTCTGTTTTTTTTTTTTTACTTTTGCTAGCTTTGCTAGAATAAATCAAATTTATTCCAATTTGAATTTTTTAGTAATTTTTCATTAGCTCCGTATCTGTAAGTTGGGACAGGCCCCTTTTCAGTACAGTAAATGATAACCTCTGAGGAGCTTTGTAAAATGTTCTTTGTCTGTTGAATTTGGACAATTCTGAATTTGGAAAGTTGATATGATTTCTCCTTGTAATATGTGTGCCACATGAACTTAGTACAAGCATCTGGTGAAGGTATTTGAAAAGGACAATGATTAAGCCTCCTCAGGACCCCAGAAAATTGTTCTGGATTAAGAATATGAGCAAATTAAAAATGCATGTCAGCTGATTTACTGAGGGCAGGAAGTGTTTCAACCAGGGCAAGAGGGGTAGCACTCTTTAGTGGCATTCTCCTTAGGGCATTGAAGTCAGATTCATAGACTCCCTCCTCTTTCTCCCTCATACATCTTGGGAGCATGCACATATGTTCTCTGCCTGCCCCTAGGGGACATCATAGAAACTTGAACATATGCGGGGACCCTCTGTTTCCTCTGGTTATGTATGATTCATTGCTGGGTTCTGTTCCTCTGATTGGTTGCTGAGCCAGAAAATCATTGATGAAATGGGTTGCCACACAGAATAGAAGAAGAGATGGCATCCAGGAGGCAGCCCTCATGGCTTCCACGTTCCAGGAATTAAGATAGATTTCAGTGGGAGGTAGAGGAATGTGGATCTATTTTGGCATAATGGCACTATGGGCTGCTCCTCCTTCCTCCCCCCCCCCTTTCATTTTGAAGTGGGGGCTTAACTTGCTAGGCTTGTACCAGGGTCACCAACTGCTTTTCTGGGAAAGCATGTTACAAACCTCTATTTAAGTCAAATTAAATATTAAGAAAAACGGTTTTTCTTTAAAACCTTTTCTAGGCTCTTGGGATAAGCCCCTCGGAAAGGTAGGTGATAGGTCAAGAACAAAAAGGCTTTTCTTGAGGAAATAAAGGATGGAAACTAACCTTTTAACAAAGAATAACTGTGTTCACATTATTGCCTTTCCTACTGGGAAGTGATTGGCTAAAGACCCACTCTTCTCTGTTGGGAGAGGATTAAGATATTAGTAAAAAAAAAAAAAAGGAGGTCCCTTTAATCCAGAAATGAGGAGAGTAGTCCAGGAGGGAATGGGATAGTAATTTTATTACTCAAACATTCTAGAATATTGGCCCCAAACTGTGTTTTACACATTGTGATCTCTCTTGTTCAAGATCCCTATAAATGTTACCTTAAATTGTCATGGAGGTAGAGAATCACATCAGAGGGCCTGACAGAACTATGCTGATTTGGGTATTGCTTTTTCTGGACCAGTGGATTAATATTAAATTAAATAAATTGTTTCTGGCAGACCTAAATGTGCCTAAAAATGCAATATTAATTTTTTTCTTTGATAGCCTCTTTTTGTGTTGTTTTTTTTTTGCATATACTTTGGCATCACCATTGTGTGTGTCGAAGAGTTCTAGAAATATCAGAAAGTCCTACAAGAAGTGTGTATATTGGTGAGAATTAAAAGGGGCTACCAGACCATTTAAAGGTATGATAGTAGAAGAGGTAGACTAGCAGTAAGTAAAAGGCTGCCATCAAAAAGAAAACTCGGCCATTTGAAATAGCATACTTGGTATTTTATTGGACTCTGCTCAGTGGAAATGAAATGCATGTTTTGCTGAGTGGCAGATTTGCAACAAAACTGTGACCCAATGGGGCTTGAATTGTACTAGTAGTGATATGTTACTGGATTTTGTTCTAATCATTCTGTGATTATTACTTAGACATTCTATTTTCTATGTGGGAATAAACAGTCTGTACCATACCTGATTTGTTATATATGCAGTATATAACTGTGTGTCTATGTATATGTATGTACATGTGTATACATATCTATATATACACATACATAGTATGTGTATACACACACACGCACACACACACACTTACATGACTCACCCAGAGTCACAGAGTTAATAACTGTCTGAGGTCAGATTTGAACGATAAAGATGTCTCCCTGATTCTAAGCCCAGTGCTCGATCCATTGTGCCACCTAGCTGCCTTAGCTATAGAAGTGATTTTACTCCAAACAGAGATGAAAGTTCTTTTGCTCCCAGTTTAACTGGTTCTTTTCCTAGGGAGAGCAAATATATTCAGAAGGAAACCAATGTGCTCCCATAGAAGGTTAGCACTTACTCCAACAATGACGATTTCCATGAAATCTCCCCATAATTCTACTGGTGATGATAATTCAAAGACCTCCAGCTTTAAAAAAAAAAAAGAATTTAAAAAAGGGCTTTGAAGCCTTTCAGTGCACCTGGCAAGGTTCCAGAGATGCATATTTGGAGGGAATGTCTCAGTGGTTTTATAGGAAACCCCCTAAATAAACTAGTGATCTCAAGATCAAAGATATTGTATTTTATTAGCAGTTTCTTGATCCAGACAATTCTGCTTCAGATATTCCAATCACATGAATAAACTCTTCCTCTGCTTGTCTCTTCTTTGCTCCTATAAGGGATTTTTTAGTATCACCAATAGGCCCTGACAACATTTGGTTTCTTGTTCTCAGGAATGTAACTGATACATTCTTTAAATGAAAGCAGCGATACCAGGAAGGGGCACAGGCTGGAGAGAATGAAAGGTATCTTATTTCATTCAAGGAGAACAAAAGAATGCCTTGGCCTTCCCAGTGTTTCGGCGAGGTAAGGGCTTGAATGAGAATGTTTTGGCTTGGGGTCTAGTCCTGAGGACAGATGTGAAGTAGGGAGGAAAATGTGGCTTACTGAAATAAGAAGGATCACTTTTCTTCTTTCCAATAAAGTTCATACAAAAGCCCCCAGATTCCTATCTCTAAGGGAGCAGCAATTGATGTGGAATTATTTCTATAAAACTGGAATCTAAAAAACTCATTCAAGTCTGAAGAGTAGTTCTGTCAAGCATTTTAAATGAGAATAGAACATATGTGGCTGCTCACAAGGTGGCTTGTCTCCAGAACTGTGCCTGGTCATCAGGCACAGTTGGACAGAGATAACAGCCATAGCCTGAGAAAGGGAAGGGGAGGGAAGGATAGGAGGAAATAAGCCTTTATAAAGTACCTACTATGTGTCAGACACTGTACTAAGCACTTTACAAATATCATCTCACTTGATCCTCACAACAACCCTAAAAGGTAGGGGCTATTATTATCCCCATTTTACAGATGAAGAAACTGAGGCAAGTAGAAGTCAAGGGACTTGCCCAAGGTTGCACAGTGAGTATGTGTCTGATGCCAGATTTGAACTCAGGTATTCCTAACTCCAGGCCCATCTTTCTATCCCTGTGCCACCCAGCTGCCTCAATGACCATGTCATAATAAATAACCCACAAGAGGCCCTTCCTTGCTTGTTATCCATGTGGTGCGCTTTTCAGCATCAATAAGGAGTGAGTAATGATTTGTTAGTGTCTAACTGTGACTGACTGGCAGGATCCCAGAGCGCCTCCCTCTCTCTCCCCTCTCTCTCTCTTTCTCTCTCTCTCTCTCTCTCTCCCTCTCTCCCTCTCTCTCCCTTTCTCTCCCCTCTCTCCCTCTTTCTCTCTCTCTCTCTTTCTCTCTCTCTCTCCCTCTTTCTCTCTCTCTCTCTTTCTCTCTCTCTCTCTTTCTCTTTCTCTCTCTCTCTCTCTCTCTTTCTCTCTCTCTCTCTCACACACACACACACACAAACACAAAAACACACACACAAGCACACACACATCTAAGTCAATAGAGAAGGGCATGTGGGGGTAGTTTCAAGGGTACAGCTGTCATTAACCTTGTGTGTGTGTATATATATATATATGTATGTATACACACACATATACATATATATACATATATACATATGTACATTAACTTACGGAGTCAGTACATACCAGCTTTTTGCTGTACACTGTGCCTAAGACTTCCAATGGTTACAGTGTAGTCCAATACATAATTCTTTTCCTAGGACAGTGATTCTCAACCTGGGGTCTGTAAACTTGCTTTAAAACATAGTTTGATAAGCTGTATTTCAATTTAATTGATTTTTGTTGTAATCCTGTACATTTTATTTTATGCATTTAAAATTTATTTTAAGAAGACGTCTATCTGTAGGATTTACCAGACCACTAAAGGTGTCAATGAGACAAAAATAGTTAAGAACCCCTGCCTTAGGGACAGACACAGCACAGAGGGACATAAACACTGACTCTCAGCAGAGGGAAAGCTATGCCGGTAACACAACTTCTTAGGGCTGCACTACTATAACCAAAAAGAATTCTCAGCTGGTAGGTCAGCATGGTGTAGTGTCTAAGACTGCAGGTCTCAACATCAAAATGACCTGGGTTCATATTCTACCTATGACACTTGCTAGCTGTGTGACCCTAGGCAAATCACTTCAATTCTATGAGCCTCTGTTTCTTCATTCATTCATTTATATTTTCTAGGGCACTCACTCTCATAATGGAGTCTACCACCATGAAAAGCTAACTCAGGTTCAAGGTATTCTGTGAGCCTGTGTCCACTCAAAACCTTAGCTCAAAAGCCCCTCAAGCATGTTTACTTTTACTAGTTAACCAGAGGATGCAATTAATTCAAGGTAAAGGAATTTAATGAAATAGGATAGTTAAAAAAATAGCAATCAAATATTCCCCACATAAACCTAGGGCATAGTATCCCACAACAACCCATACTATTAGTGGGAAGAGTGGGCAGACATAGGACTCACACAGAGGGGCAGACATAAGAAACCCATGACCAGCACAGACATAGAAGGCCAGTTCACACTTCCAAAGCCAAAGGACCATCATAATCTTCAGGTAATGTCGTCATGATGGACCCAATCACCACTGGGCACTATATCCCTTCTGCTGTGTACTGGACATCTACTCTTAGTTGCCTCTAAAAAGAATTGTAATTAGCCATTTCAGCACCAGAGGGTATGGGAAAATAGCTCATTATTTATCATTCTTTGAATCTAACTTTATGTGACTAGAAATTATCTAACCCAAAACTTACTGCAGAGGTTAGGGACTTCCAGGGAAGCCAGATGGCTATAAGGAATGTCTAGATCCCATTTAGTGCTTGTTTTGGGTACACTCAGGTTTTATTTTGGGCCTAACCAAAGCTTGTATTTTGGGTTCCCCAAATAAGATTTATTTACCTGCTGATGTACATCTCAAACTGCCCTTTTCTAGAGACTACCTACTGTCTATGTGTGCCCAATCAGGAAAATATCTTTATGCCTTTGTCTGAACTCTATATAACATAAACCTCGGAGAGACTGAGCAAGGAACCACACCTTTTGGCTCTCTACCAAATGACCAAATATATTTCTTTCTAAAATTCTTTTAGGTTTAGGGGCTCATTTTCCTGACTAAAAGAGGTAAATAGCATGAAATACTTTAGAGAAAAGTAGAATAGCCTTTGCCTTCAAATCAAGTTTGTAATTCATGATGTGAAAATAATACAAGAATAGTTAAGGTCAATTCAGTTGAGTAGGAATTGGTTAATATGATGCCTTCTCTACTGCCAGAGTATTTCACCCCCTAAATTTCAATGTCCTGGGAGGGAGCTTGGGTACTTTACCCTATTTATGGCTCTGCCTAAAGGTCAGAGGAAAACACTATGTTTTCTATTTAGGTAGCATACATTTTCTGTTTAATTATATGTTGCACGTACTAAAATATAATGAGAGCTGTCTTAACTAATCTCCAGTGAATAAGAAAGTACGTTATTAGTGTTTCTCTTTTGAAAATTTTCAAAGATATTGTTCCTTAAACCCATCAAAAATCCATCAGCAAACAGTCTCAGCAAGAAGAGGCAGATGGTAGGTGAGAGATTTCATAATATTTTAGTCCAGAGTTCTGTGTTTGGTGACTGGTGGAGGATGCTAGTTGATACCTAGCTAATCAGCAAAGGACCTCTATCTGTCTGTTGAATTCCTTTTCATTCTTTGACTCAAATCAAATGCCACTTCTTATATGAAGCCTTCACTTGATTCATGGGCTTGGAAATGACTTTCATGCCTTGGAATTCTCAGAACACTTTACTTATATCTCACTCATGCATTTATCATGTTCTATTTTGAATTGGGGTTATTTATGCATGGGTATTAAATCATTTTCTACTTTGTAAGCATCAAGAGACCACAAAGAGAACAGGCTGTAATTTGTTAGGTGGAGATATAGGACAAAGTTTGCCTAACTTCTCCAACAAGTCCACCCCTTGTGATTTGCATAAACCAAAGGAACGTAATGGTGATGATGGTCAGTTAAGTCTATTAACATTTAGTAAGTGCTGACTGTGCCAAGTACCCTGTTAAGTGCCTGGGATACACAGAATGGTAAAAGATGGTTCCTACCCTGAAGGAGCTTACAGTCTAATCGGAGAGACGACATGCAGATGACCACATACAAATAACTATATTAATCAACAGAGGGAAGGCACTGGAATGAAGGGGCCTCAAAAAAGTCATCTTGCAGAAGGTAGGATTTTAGCTGAGACTTGAAGGAAGTCAGGAAAGCCAAGAGGTGGAGAGAAAGAGAGAGACGATTCCAGGTGTAGGGGACGGCCAGTGGAAATGCCTAGAGTCAGAAGACGGACCATCTTATTGAAGAAACAAAAGGAAGCCAGTGTTGCTTAATTGCAGGATGTATGGAGGGAGCGTGTGTGGGATAAGATATAAGAAGACTGGAGGTAGGAAGCGTCTTTGAAAACTAAACAGAGGCTTTTATATTTAATTTTGGAGGTGATGGGGACCACTGGAGTAATTGAGAAGAGGGTGATATATGGTCAGACTCTTGCTTTAGGAAGATACTTTTACAGATGGGTGGAGGATAGATTAGAGTAGGGAGAGACTTTTGGAAGGTTTTGGGAGAAAGATAACGAGTTCACTTTTAGACAGAGTGAGTTTAAAATGTCTATATAACATCCAGTTTGAGATGTCCAATAAGTAGTTAGAGATGTTAGAATGGAGAATGTGCAAACAGACCTGAGAATCATCAGCATAGAAATGAATAATTGAATCTATGGGAAGTGATGAGTTTGCCAAATGAAATAATATAGAGGAAGAAGAGGGCCCAGGATAGAGTCCTGGGGGATGTCCACTGGTCCCAGGGATGACCTGAATGAAGTTCTAGCAAAGAAGGCTGAAAAGAAATAGGTAGGTATGAGGAGAGTCAGAGGAAAATAGTCTTGAAATTTCTGTTGTTTTTCAGTCTTGTCTAATTCTTTGTAACCCCATTTCAGGTTTTCTTGGCAAGGATACTTGAGTGGTATGCCATTTTCTCTTCCAGACTCTTTTACAGATAAGGAAACTGAGGCAAACTAAGTTAAGTGACTTGCCCAAGGTCATTTAGCTAGTAATCATCTGAAGCCAGATTTGAACTCACGTAGATGAGTCCTCTTGACTCTAGGCCCAGCTCTCTCTCCTAGCTACCTATAGTCATACATAGAGAGAAAAAGAATATCAGAAGAAGTTGATCAATAGTGTCAAAGGCTACAGAGAGGTCAAGAAGGATGAGGACTGAGAAAATGCTGTTGGATTTGTCAATTAAGAGATGACTGGTAACTTTGAAGAGAGGAGGAAGAGAGAGAAATGGAGGCACCTATCGCAGACAGCCTTCTCAAGGAGTTTAGCTACTTAAGGGAGAGAAAAATAACTATAGTCAGTTAGGATGGATGGATCAAGTGAGGGTTTTTTGAGGACGGGGGAGCATGTTTGTAGGCAGCAGGGAAGCAGTCAGTGGATAGGGAGAGATTGATTATGTATAAATGCCATTGAAGGTAGTTTATACACCAGGGTTTCACTCAGCTTCTATATTTGAGGAAATAGCTTGCTGGGCTTACTTGTACCAGCCAAGGAATAGGATAAAAGCTAAGAACTAAAAAATATTTTTGTTCATAAGTCAGGTGAGAGTTGTTCTAAGGGAACCAGAGGTGGTAGTGGAGAAGATAGGCGTTCAGAGAGTAGGTGTGACCTTAGACTGGGCATCTGTTACTTTCTGATGGTGTCTGGCCAAGGTGAAGTGATTCATAGCTATTGACTGAAAGTGCTAGTACCCTTGTGTTCTAGGGAGAAGCTTGCTATCTAAAGCCCCCTGCCCACCCCATCCTCCACAATGGGTGCTAAATACTATAGATAGTGACGCTGAAGAAAACGCCTAATCTGAAGACTATAGTTTAAGGTCTAGTCTTAGTAACCATTATACAACCCAGAGGGTGGTGGAGGTTGTTCAAAGCTGGATCACTGTGGCCTTCTCCTACAGGGGAGAGGCCTACAAATGACCGTCTTTGTGGGGAAGAGTGAACTTCAGATTTTTGTTTTTGAGGGGTTGTTGTAAATTTTATTTGATTAAATGCTTTTTCTTTGCGCAGTGGGCCTCTGACTGACAAGTAAAACCAAATATATCAATGAGAGCATTAGGTGGGATTTGAATTATGTTTTGAACAGGATTTTGACTCTGAAAAACCTGACTTTCTTGGGGTTCCATCAAGGAGAGTGACCTTGGCTAGCCATCCAAGAGCAGGGAACAAATCTTATTTATCCTTGTATCTCCCTCAGGACTTAGCATAGTGCTTTTCATGTTGATACATCAGGCATCTGTAGTTCCATCAGTGCCTCACTGATGCAGGTTACAATGCACCTATAACTTTCTAAGTCCAAAAGAACTGCTTCCAGTCAGAGAAATTAAATAATAATAATATAGTAATATAAGTTTCCACGGCGAGTTTTGACCCCAGATCTTAATGCCCAGTCCAAATATTGGATCACACTTTCTTCTCTAGTGGGTCCTTAATGTTAAATAAATTAATGAAGAGAAGGAAAGTATTAATGTTAGCATCCTTTCATGTAAGTAGGAGCTCAGCAGTAAATAGATCTGTCAAACAGGAAGTCTCTACAGTTGTACTAGTGAAAGTGCTGGCTAGAGGAGTCAGACAGTCAATAAACATTTATTAAGGGCCTACTATGTGGCAGGCACTGCTAACTGCTGAAATGGGAAGTAGTTTATGGGGATACCACCGTGAGGAGCTACAAAGGACTTTAGTTTCTTCGTTCAGCCACTATTTATTAAACTCCTCTCGCTCTGTGCTAGACCCTAGGGAAGATACAAAAACACAAGAAGCTAATGCAAATGCCTTTCCAGAAATTTTATCTTTAATAAAAGTAAAATGTAAATGTTATGGGGTCTCAGCATAACACATTTCAATGCCTCTGGATATTTTGCCCTCTTTAAAAAAAAGCAGTGAAATAAAGTGGCAAGAACTTACTCATTAGTTCCATTTCAGACCCAGGAGGTATGGAAACTGAAGGAATGATTCCAGTGACTCTCAGAGTATGTGCTATGTTTTTCTTCCTGCCTGAGGCACTTATAAATTATGTGTGCCATAAATGCCAGCTAAAGAGAAGGTGAAAGGTTTAAAGAATGCATCTTTCTGCTTTTGCTTATTGTAGAGGATGGAAGATTCCTAGACAGGGCAGAAAAAATACTCTAATAAAAAAGTCAGGGGGAAAAAAGATCATTCTGGGGGTGCAGGGATGGAATCAAAACCAATATTTAGAGTTTAGTGAGTGGAAAGATTCCATATTGAAGAGAAAGAGAGGAGAGAACTCTGAACCATCGGAGAGGAAGCAGCATGTGTGAGGCATTTTCTATAGAGGTTGAATTATGGATCTTTAAAAAATTAGTACCATGAATATTATTATTATTATTATTTTCACTATCATTGTTATTATATTTTTGGTCTCAACCTCTTATTTAATCATCGTACAGAGCTCCTGGTATATAAACTCAACATTATTGTTGTTTTTAATTTGTTCTCAAAGAGGAAAAATGATATCACAAAAGTGATGTCTTGTTCATGAATTGGACTTAAGTGAAGCAGAGCTACACAAAGTCATCAGCCTCACTGTTTCCTTCAGAGTCATTAGAGTCCAGTGGCAAGACAAGAGTCAAGATGGCTGGTGATGGCCCAGAATGCAGTAGGTGACCTTGGCCTTTTTAAATTAAGGTCTTTCCCAAGTCTAAGTTTGTCTGAGAGAACCTACTACATTGAAAAGAAGTGTGGTCTGGTGGTTGGACTTGGCTTCAAGATCTGGGGTCAAAACTTGCCACAGAAACGTATATTATGATGGGCATTATTATTTATCTTCTCTGACTGGAGGCAGCTCCCTTGGACTTAGGAAATGATAGATGGCTTGTGACCTGTGTCAGCGATGCACTGATGGAACCATAGATACTTACTGTACTAACACGAAAAGCACTGTGCTAGGTCATCAGCTGTTTTCTGCATTGTATGGGCTTTCATAGTTGCCTGTGTCTCAGAGGTTAAGTGACTTTCCTGGGTTATATAATATTAACAGTTAATTAGCACAGAACCTAGCACATAGTAGATGCTTAATAAATGTTTATTGACTGACTACTACTAGTAGTAGCAATGTATAAAACCTACTATGTGCCAAGCACTGTGCTAAGTATTTTACAAATATTATCACATTTGATTCTCCCAACTATTCTGGGAAGTAGGTACTATTATAATCCCCATTTTATAGTTGAGAAAATTGATACAGAGAGGTTGAGTTGTTCAGGATCACATAGCTAGGGAGTCTCTAAGACCAGATTTGCACTCAGGTCTTCTTTGAAGTTAAGGCTGGTGTTCCATCTGCTTTGCCACTTACCTGTATAAGTCAGAGACAGGACCAGAAATCAAGTTTAGCCGACTCTGAGACTGGCGTCTTATCTGCCATCCATGCTTCCTCTTGGCGTGCATATAGCAGGCACTGAAATAAATGTTTATTAAATGTAATTGAGTTGAACATGTCAGCATCCTGTGTTCCTCAGAGTAACAAGGAGACTTATAAGCACTAGTAATCAATCAACAAGGATTAAGCTTCTACTTTGTGCCGGTCACCATACAAGTCTGAGGAATCCTGTTTTAGCCTCAGAAGAAAGAGGTACATAGTAGTAGGTGATGGTTTCCTATGGAGGGAGCATAAGATCATAAATCTAGACTTGGAAGGGACTCAGAGGTCATTGAGTCTAACCCTCTCATTGTACAGATGAGAAAACTGAGACTCAGAGAAGTTTAGCAACTTACCCAAGAGCTAAGGCAGGATTTGAACCCAGGTCTAACAAACTCCAATCCAGATGTCTAGCCACTGTACCTGTCATTGCTAAAAAAGGAAATATTCTATTCTTTTGGAACGTGCATCTGCTAAATAATGGATATCCTGCTAAAACTTAACCAAACCTATTTGACTCTTGCCCATTTTTGTTGATTCACATGGAAATAAATGTTATCAAAAGAAACATTCGTATCTCTAGTAATTTTGAAATTCTGTACAGTAAAACAATTCTCCTGGCAAGGGTCGGACTGGCTGTCTTGTGAGGAGAAGAATTGCAGTAGGAAGCTGGAAGACTTGAGGGTATGGATTATCCAAGCCTTATCCTTGGCCTAGCTACAAAGCCTTGTGGAAGTGCTGGCTAGAGTTAATGCGTCTGTAAACATTTTTTGTATGCCTACTATGTGTCAGGCACTGTGCTAAGTTGAGAATGCAAAAAAAAAGAAAGAAAAAACCAAAGATAATCCCTGCTCTCAAGGAGTTTACAATCTAACAGGGAAGACAACACACAAAAACCAAGTTGAAGAGGGATGAGGGGAAGGTACTCTATTGGAAGGCAATAAAGTGAAGTTCATAGGAGTGTCAGATGACTGGCTTGGATGGCCTCCTTAAATAGAGGTTCTGGGAGGAGCTCTTTAATTGTAAGGAAGGGGTTTGAGTGTAAGAACTGCCCACAGATAACAGTATGCAACAGGCATACCAGTTCAGCCACCAGTATTTAATACCTGCTGTGATTCCTCCGTGTTTTGGTTCTTTGTCCAATTCCTATTTTGATTGCCTAAATATCTCTTACTAGACACTTTGTCTTGGCCTGGTGCTTCTTTTTGCAGCAGAACCTCGGTATAATGTGGTTCCCTATTATCTCTAAGACAGACAAAGGCAAACGCCATAGCCTGGTTTTTGAAACCTGCCGTCTGGCTCCCACCTCTCTCCAGGCCACTTCGCATTACTCCACTTCATGCATTCTATACACTAGCTACTAGACAAACTCAACATGCCAGTCTCCCATATCCAAGCATGTGCACTAGCTGTCCCCAGAACATGGAATGCACTTCCTTCTTATCCTTTGCCTTTTGTAATTCTCTTTCCTTCAGAGTTCAACTCAGGTTCAGCCACCTCCTTTAAAAAGTCTTTCTGTATTCCCCTAACTCTTAGGGTTCTTGATGTCCTGAAGGAGTCATAGAGCTTCCTGACTGATCTCCCCTTTGCACCCTTCACTCATTATCCTAGCTTATATTTTTCAGTGTTCATCTTGTATCTTCCTAGTATCAAATAAGATAATATTTGAAAAGTACTTAGCATAATCCTTGGCACACTGTAGGAGTTTAATAAATTTCCATGAAGGTACCTCTTTTTCAGGAAGTTTTTTTTTTTAAGACAAAACATTCTAAATTAAAGTTAAAATTTCTTTGACTCCTATTGAAGAAAATTCCCAACATTGAGGCACAGACTGAATTCTTTGCCTAACTTTCCTTTCATATACAGTGTTCCAAAAGTCTTAGTGAAGTTTTAAGCTATTAGAGCTTAGACTTTTGGTGTACCCTATATACCTCTAGTTAACTACTGGCTCTTTATGGTGGGGGCTAGATTCAGTTTGTTGGGAACATGTGGGTAATGAAACAAGAGATTTTGCTATAGTGACAATTGATAAGCAATAGGTGGGGAAGTTCTAGAAAGGGCCAACCTTTTCTCAAGATTTTTCAGTCCAGGTCTTCTTCTTGGAGATACCCATGTAGACAATGACCCTCCTACATATTTCCTTTCTCTGCCACAAATCAGTCCTACTTTTCTCCCCAGGGGAGTATTGGAATGCTATAATTGCTTCAACCTCTTTGCTTTCAGACCTTTAGAATCTCTCTTTTTGCATTATACAAGTATCCTATGGCAATGAAATTTGATTATGCCACAAAAATCATTTGCAAATCATCAATAAGTTGAAGAGGGATTCAGAAGCAATTCCAAAAACTGGAGCATTTTTTTACTTTCCCATGAAGGGAGAACAAGAGACTTCCATTCAATCTCTTCCTGTCCCCATCTCCTTGACAAGAGGAGAACCTTGTGAGTCTGGCAGCTGGATGCTGGACTTCCCATCTCCCTTTTGCTGTTTTAGTCATATCCCTGGATGGTGGCAGTGTTTGAAGCAGGAGGCAAGGACAGACTGAATTTATAGCTCAGCAAAGAGCCTAGCAAAGCACGTCACAAAAGTGCCATCTCTGTGATCAATCAGTCAATCGAGTCCCACTATCTAAGGAGAACTTATTAGCTCCTCACAAATGGGAAAAAGAGACTCAACAACAACCGGAAGCTGTTAACCCTTTGCCACATGTACTTTATAAGCTTGAGCCCACTTTTCCCTGTTCTCTGTATGTGCTTGAGTGAGAGTATGTCACATTTGGGAGGGATGTTTTGTGCCATATGTTCTTACAGTTGATTAAACTGATTCTCTACACAATGATAATCTTGGGGGAGGGGAGGACAATGGAGGCTCAATATAAAAAAGAGCTTTCTAGTAGTCAGAGTTGGTCAACAGTGGAACACAATGCCTTGCCATGTAGTGAGTTCTTATCACTGGAAATTTTCTTAAAATGATTGGATGACTGCTTGTTAGGGACTCTGTAAAGGAAACTGACACCTAGGGTTGGACTAGGTGACCATTAGTATCCCTTCCAGTCTCATAATTGCTTTTAAAATCAAAGTATGCTCTGTTTACGATAGATGGGTTGTGAGCTTTTTGGTCCTATCCTAGAGGATGATTCTCCCTATTTCTTTTGTTTATGTTCAAGAAAGAGAAGAGTTGGTAGTTTATTTTGGCATACAGGACTGGGCAGAGTAGGAAAGTGGGTTAAATGAGTGCTCAGTGGCAGAATAAGTTACTGATATTTTTTGTCTTATGAAGGAATTCCTTAGGCCAATATGCACAACCTCCCCCAATTCCCTTAAAAAAAAAACCCACAAAAATTACTGCAGGTATTCCTGGACATTCACCTGTCCAGGAATTTCTTCTCATATTAATTTTCTCTCTTCTTTCAAACCCTTCTCTATTCTTTCTTTTTCTTCCTGTTCCCAAGTTTTTTATTCATTTTATTTACAGTTTCCTAGAAGAGCAGGGTAACCAAGGATAATAGATTTCCATCCTAAGCATGCCTTTGACAATAGGCCAAATGGGCCAGCACACCCTGAGAAGGAATGTTCCCTTTGTCTTTTCCTTTTCTTCTTGGTGTAAGGACTATTCATAATGCTTCTTCCAGTGTGTTTGGATCCTCTTGATCCTCATTCTAGGCATACCTATGATTTCTCCTGTCATATAGGATCCTTCTCTACCCTGCTTTCTTTTCTGGTTTAGGTTCTTGTTCAGTGTGCTGACCCAGTAACCAGGAAAAACTAGATTACCCTGTCCTCAACTGATTAGGAACTTTCAACAGCTCAACAAAGGTACAGTTTTGTAAATAACCTTCATACTTTGCTTATCTTTGCACACTGAATATTTATAAGGTGAGTCCAAGTCCTAAATAGGAAGGCTTCTTTTTGGTAAATAGTATTTTATTTTTCCTAATTATATGTAATGATGATTTTCAGCATTCCTTTTTTTTTCTATAAAATTTTGAATTTCAAAAATTTTTTTTCTCTCTCCCTCCTATTCCCCCGCTCCAAGACAGCAAACAATCTGATATAGGTTACACATGTATGTAATGGTAATGGGAATTTGAAGACCTTCCCTGTCCTCTTATAGGTCAAATGTAATCACATGGAACCTTCTGTGAGAGGAGAGTTGAAGGCTGGAGCAGAACCCATAGGAAGCTGGGAGTAAGAGCAGCTAGATAGTGGGAGAGAGAGGAATGTACCCAGGGAGATAGCTAGGCTTGTGAGTATTTATTCCCTACTGTGACAGCTAGGCTTCTGAGTGTTGGTTTGTGGGAAGGCTAAAGGATGGTGTGGCTCTCTGCTATGTTATGGTGTGTTAACTTCTATGTTGCCAAGATGGATTCACTTTCCTGGTGTCTGAATAAATGTTTTGCCTCTGTCTTTTATATGGAGAGTCTGCTATATTTTGCAATTGAGAACTATGCCAGCATATTTGTAGTTGCTGTCAGCACTGTGAATATTGCATTGGTGCTACAATGTGCAGTCATGTAAAGCATATTTCTATATTAGTCATGTTGTGAAAGAAGAAACAGAACAAAAGAGAAAAGCCACAAAAACCACAAAAACAAGTGAAAATAGTATGCCTTAATCTGCATTCAGACTCCGTAGTTCTCTGAATGTGGATAGCATTTTCTATCGTGAGTCTTTTGGAATTGTCTTGGATCATTGTGTTGCTGAGAAGAGCTAAGTCAGTCATAGTTGGTCATCACACAATATTGCTGTTACTGTGTACAATGTCCTCCTGGTCCTACTCATTTTACTCCGCATCGGTTTGTGTAAGTCTTTCTCAGTTTTTCTGAAATAATCTTGCTCATCATTTCTTATAGCATAATAGTAAGGAAGACTTTTTTAAAGAAATATATTGTATTTTAAAATTTTTATACGTAATTTTCTTTCCAGTTACATATAAAAGCAATTTTAATGTTCATTTTTCAAAAATTTGAGTTCCAAATTCTCTCCCTCCCCTCTTCCTCAAGAAGGCAGGTAACCCAGTATATACATATGCCATCATGTAAAACTTATTTCCATATTAGCCATGTTGCAAATAGAAACATAAACCAACAACAAAAATAAAGAAAATGGAGAAAAAAAGTGTGCTTCAATCTGCATTCAGACTCCTTCAGTTCTTTTTCTGGAGGTGGATGGCATTTTTCAGGATGAGTCTTCCAGAATTGTCTTGGGTCACTGTATCACTGAGAACAGCTAAGTCGTTCACAGTTAATCATCGTACAACTTTGCTATTTCTGTTTCCAGTGGTTTCCTTGTTCTACTCACTTCACTTTGTGTCAATTCATGTATGTCTTTCCATGTTTCCTAAAAGTATCCTGCTCATCATTTCTTATAGCACATTAGTATTCTGTCATGATCATATACTACAGCTTATTCATCCATTGTCCTGATGACTGAACTGATGGACATCTCCTCTTAATTTCCAGTTCTTTGCCACCACAAAAAAGCTGTTAGAAATATTTTTGTACATTATAGGTCCTTTTCCTTTTTGTTTTTTTTTTGTTTTTGCTTATCTTTTTGGGATACAAACCTAGTATTGCTATTGAACTATTGCTGGGTTGTTTCAGTTGTATCCTTCAGTTGTATCACCCTATTTGAGGTTTTCATGGAAGAGATACTGAAGTCGTTTGCCATTTCCTTCTCCAGCTCATTTTACAGATGAGAAAACAGAGGTAAACAGGGGTAAGTAACTTGCTTGGGATCACAGAGTTAGTGTCTGAGGCCAAATTTGAACTCACAAAGATGAGTCTTTTTGGTTATAGGCTTGGTGCTTGTAAAGCCAAGTACAAGCAGCTCTCCTGCGGACTGCTGCTGTGAATAACTTTAAGGTTCTGATCACATAGTATAGTGAACTCTCTATTCAGCAGTAAACTAAAGCAAAACATTCTCAGAAACCAAAGTACAACATTCACAACAATATAACATAACTTATTACTAAAGTGGACACATAGTCTTAAATAAAAGATATCATTCAGTAAGTCACAATCTGAATCAATCAATATAAAGTACCCATCTAATTGAGTTGGGTTCTTGATTGGAGACTAGCTTCCAATCATCCTTAACTCAATCATCCTTAAGGAACAATTATCCATAAGGGGTACAAAGTACAAAGGTCTCCCACCCCTAGGTCACAATATCTTAATCTCTCAGTCAGCACTAAGTACCCAAGTGAAGAACCTTTCATCTTGCCTCGAGACTGATTACCAAACTCCATGGTTCTTCTCCCATGCTCCCAGCTCCTGCTCCAGCTCCTGCTCCAACCTGAAGCTCACACTGACCAATCCACCTTTTGCAGTTTCTGATTCTGGGAAGACAAAACTTAAGAGAGCCACAACAATATCTACCCACGTCAAGCTTAGCTGAGTTACAACAATACTCATACACATTGCTGGCACTATCATCTCAATTCACTTTCTGCCTGTGAAATCAACACAAGTCAACAGACAGGGTGCTTCTGTCTGACAAAGTATACAAATCAAGAGACAATGCTTCTGTCTGACAAAATAACACAAACACAAATGAACACAGACAGAACAGACAAGACAGAATGCTGACACTACAAGTGTTCTCCCTCTCAGTTCTGCTCAGTCCCAGCTCATGCTCGAGCTTTTATTTGCTCTCTTCCTTCCTGTTCCACCCTTTCTCTTACGTCTTTCCTATTCCAATCTTTGACAAATTCCTCCCACTGTGGACTTCACAGGTTCTGTTTCTAACAGAGACTTGATATAATCACAGGTGAGGCTCAGAGACAGTTGAATAACTGAAACAAGGAACTAAGTACCATTTTGCTTGCCACTGTAGTACTCTACTCACTGCACCACCTAGCTGCTCTATATGACTATAGATAGCTTTGATTTCTTCTGAAAACTATTTATTCTTATGCATTTTTATTCTTATGCCTTTGATTCAGTTTTCTATTTGAGAAATAAGTCCTTTATCAGAGAAAATTGCTGTAAAAATTTTCCCTGTTTTCTACATTTAATAGGAAGGCTTTGGGAAGACCTTTGATCCAGGAGATTTTATTTTTGTCCTTCTTGGGGGAATGAGGAGGGGCTGGAAAGTGATGTCTCTGCCAGCAAAATATGCCCTTAGCTGGCATGGCAGGAAGGAAGTCCAGGAGTCCCTCTAACCTCCTTCTCATTAGTTAAGACCTTGGCTTAGACCATGGGAACATCCAAATGTGTATCTCATTCTAATTGAGGTGGAAATGAATATGTTCTTTAACATGATGAAATTGATGATAGGATGGAAAATCCCCAGCAGAAAACAAAGTGACTCTGAAATAAAGAACAGCGAAATGTCCAATGTCAACATATCTTGGCTGCAATTGTATTTGACCTCAGAGTGAGAAAGGGAAGAGTAGATTACCAATTTCCAGTATTGCTCAGCCTATGCTTTTGCTTTAGGTACTCATGGCTACAGAACACTCTCTACACCTACCTTCTGACGGTCAAAATAGATAACCTAAATGGGAAGCCAGATACATCATAGAAACATTATGGTGAAAGGACTTGAGGTAGACAGGATTGTCTATTATGTCAGATGTTTGAGGGACTTTGCATGTTACTCACAATATCTGTGCTTGGCTTGTACTCAGGTTAGAGATGTTTTTATCATTTATAATTAGCATTCACTGAACATGCAAGTGGATCATAGGATGGCATATTTAGAACTGGAAGGAATCTTAGGAATCATCTAGTCCAACTGCTTCATTCATGAAGTGGGGGAAACTAGACCCATAATGGGGAAATGATTTACCCAAGTCTCCGCAAATGTTAAGTGACTGAGCTGGAATTTGAACATGGGCCCTCCAATTCCAAATCCTATATTCTTTCCAATGTACTCACCTCTACTGGCTTGTGTTGAAATATCAACAGAAAGCATGAAATTTATTCTTCTCTGTTGCTTTCTGACTCATGATCTATAGAATTAAGTCCTGGATTTCGAATTTAGCCTCTTTTTAGTTCATTGTTTTTAGACTAGGCCTACAGTTTCATGAATGTAGGGAACTCCCAGTGAGAAAACTCTCTTTACCAATACAGATTGGGCAATTGCTCTGAAATTTATAATCTTTGAGAGCTTCTCAGGGCTACGAGAGGTTGAGATTCACACAACTAGCATGTTGTCAGAGGGAGGACTTGAACCCTGGTCTCCCTGACTCTAAGGCCATCTCTCTATCCACTGCACCATACTGCCTATCTTATAGTCCCTTCCAGATGTAAAACTTTGACTTTAAAAGATTTTTTATGAAGGCAGACTGCCAAGACAAAACAACTGTAATCAATGTTGCAGATTCATTAGTTTGTTTAGGACTAAATATCCCCCTGAGAGTGTCTGTGGGAAATAGACTATCCTACCATTGGGTTATGCCTTTCCTCAGTGATTGGCTCCCAAATAAATACTTCTGAATCTATAAACATGTGTATATCCACTGTTTACCCGTAAACATCCTAGAAATAAAGATAGTAAAGAAGCCTGTCTCTTATAACTTAAGGTTTCTCTAAGCCTTTGATGTCATTTGTTTCATTCAGGGGGTCAGATATGCCCTTCTTGGCACAGCCCTGAGAACATCTGCTTAGGATCATAGATCAAGAGCTGGAAGGGGCTTCAAAGGCCATTTAGTTCAACCCTCTCATTTTAAAGATGAAGAAATGGGACCAACAGAGATTAGTGACTTATCCAAGGTCACACAGATAGTAGGATACAGAGGTAGATTTTTGAACCCAGGTCCTCTGACCCAAAGAATAAGCCCTTTAACCCTTGCTCTCTTTGACACGGCCCTGGGTAAACCTACCCTATCCTAATGAGGCCTTTTCCTGAGACTGGAGAGGTAGAACTTTGTTGCTTACTTCCTTGGGGGTGGGTGCTTCTCCCTGGACTACCATTTGCCACAAAGGGTCCTTTTATGAAGCAAATTAAGACAGAACCCTGAGGGAAAACAGACTTTTGTGGAGGGGAAACTACTTGTAGGAAACTGAAGGAAAGAAAAAAAACATTTACCCGTCAAAATCCCAAAAAACTTTCTTCAGGCAAAGCCCCTGCCCACAAATTTCATCTCTGGATTATGTGGTAAGAAGAAAATAATTGGCATGGATTTAAAAAAAATCATTTTAGCTCCAAATGGAAATGTGCCTTTACATCTTTAGCAAAATAAAAACAAAACCCTTCTTCCCTACTGTGCACATAGGTTACTTACTCCATGTCTGAAAAGGACATCACAGGAACTTGGTCCAGGATAAGAACTGAGAAAATGCATCTCCCTCCCTTCATTGTAGAGATGGAGGACTGTGATTGTCCAAACTGTCAGATGTTCAACATATCGGTTAATTTTACTAAACTGCTTTTATTCTCTTGTTTTTAAAAGCTTTGCTCCAAGGGATAGTTATCTTTGGGGAAGGGATAAATTTGGAAATAAAGGTGATATAAAGACAAAGCTATGAACAAAGTGAATATTTTTCTAACAGGAGTCACCCCTATGAGAAGGTAACCACCCCAAACCCCAGTTCTTTGTAGACTTGGGTGACTATGGGTTAAGAACACTGCATATTATGTCAGATTTTTTTCATTATTCGTTTTACTAAACTTTTTTCAACCTGTGAGAAGGATGGATTCATTGGGAAATGTAGGTGATGAAAGGACAAAAGGAACGTAAAAATTTAATTTTTGACAAAGGTAGCAAAAGTGACAGTGAATGTCACCTTTTGTTAGAAAATCAGCCTTGTAGGAGAGGCTGCTTGTAAGCTTTTGAATGTGATTTGCCTGCTAGAAGCGTGAACCATAGCTGACTTGGCCTACTTGTCCCCCAACTCCTGACCATGAAGATTTCACAGTGTTCCATTTTGTGATGTAAATTAAGTCTTTGATAAAATGGAAAGCAGTGGATAGTGAAGACTCAAGGTTAATGTTTTTTTAAAAGTGGAAAATTTTCTAAAGGCAAGTGGTTCCAAATATGGAAGGCTCATATAAATGATGGTTGGTGTCCTAGAGTTTGGCTGCTGCTGTAGCAGAGCTTTGAGTAATGAAGACAGGATTTCCAATTCCCAGCGCCATGTAGCTGATACTTCCTTTTGTGCTACTGGAACACAGCTAGGCCTGTGTCACATTCATCCTTGCTTAGTGGCTGTTTGGGTCAGTGAGGCTAAGTGGGAAATCAGATGTGTCACAGAAAATTCATGGTGAGAAGCCTGTTTCCTAAAACAGGAAAATTTTCCATCTCTTTGTTATCAGATTTCTTTTGGGAAAAGGTCACAATAAATATCTTAAATAGCAGTACGGTGTTCCTTTTATGTCCAAATAGAGTTCTTTTTTTTTTAAAGATTATGAAATATTTTGAAATACACATTGAAAATACTACTTGCTCCTTTAACCTAAAATATAGCATGTTGATTCAAATAAACAAAAGAAAAAAAAGAGATTATTCAGCAGCTATATTTGTCTTGGTTAGATCCTATAATTGTCAGGTTTGTTGTTTAAGCTGGAGACTATTCCCATCCTTCCCTGCTGAATGTACCATCTTTAGCTCTATGACAGCTGTGGCTTTCCTCTCCACCATGGGTGGAGAACAGTGGGAGTGGAGGGGAGGGGTGGTGGCTCATGTGAACCTGCAGCTCCGAAATACAGTATTAACCTTCCTCCTTGACCAACCTGATGTCAGGGAGTAGTTTAGTCCAGGGCTTGGAAGCTGCTGAGAAAGGTTTCCATTTTCAAGGAGTCATCGTTTGGAGCTGGCTGTTGGGTCTCCTCCAGACTGGTCCTCAAAGTGTCAAGAACCTCTGGGAGGGCAGGTCAGGCTTGGGTTTCTAAAGAAAGTTTTGATCTGCTCATAGGTGTCTTTCATGAATCTCAGAAGAGGTCCCGCAGTGTGGACTCCTAGCATCCTGAGCCAAAAACCTGTAGAGAACTGAGAGACTCAAAATCTGCCTAGAAGAAGGGGTGTGGACAAGGGTCATAATGCACTGAACCACAAACAGGAGCAAAAGGGCTGCAAGGAATTGGGTGCCCCCTCCCTTCCCCGCCTCGCCTGCATTTTGTGAGTCATTTCTATTATGGCATTTGTCTCTTGAGGTCATTCTGAGGAGAAATGAACACATGTGTCATGACTCAGGAAACACTGAGAGAATAGAGAAGTATACCATGTTATTTTAAAAATAAACATGATACCATGTGCATTCACAGTATGACATACAAGAGTCAGGAAATAATCCTTCTACTATCCTTGGCATTAGTCAAGCCCTTACTAAAATATAGTGTCATTTTGGTCCTCACATTTTGAGGGTTAGCTGCAATGTAGGTCCATAGAAGAGTAATACATATCTTTAAAAGGATGGATAAAAGGCTCTGTGGGGAAAGGTTAAGAATATTGAGGTTGTTTAGCTTGAGGCAGACCTTTAAAGCTGGGGATGATTTCATAAATGGAGCTGCCAAATTGATATTTTCAAAGTACAGGTCTGAACTGTCATTCTGCTCAGGAAGCTTCAGTAAGTCTCTATTGCCTCTAGGATAAAATACAACCTTCTCTGGGTTTAAAGTCCCTCTAAATTTGGTTCCAGCCTGTCTTTCTAGGTTGATTACACCTTACTCACTCCCATGTATCTCCATTCCAACCAAAAGGACCTCCTTGTTTTTCCCTCTTGTATTTGCACAGACTGTTCCCTATTCTTGGAATGCTTTCTCTCCTCATCTCTGTCTCTTGGGCCCTTTAGTTCCCCTTTCAGGATCAGATCAATTACTGTCCCTTACATGAAGCATCTCCTGATTTCTCCAATTATTAGTGTTCCCCCAAGATTCCTTTATGTTTATTGTGTTATATTGTTTTAGTTTATTTATGTATGCTGTTGTTTTCACTCAGGAGAATTTAAGGTACTTACAGGCAGATCGTTTTGCTTTGCTTTGTATTCCAAGTATCCCAACCCAATTTGAATTCATAGGTTTGTGGTTCCTTCATCGATTTGTTCATACTCACACTTTTTTGCATGTGTTCTTTTGTGTACTTACAGAGGAGGGGAGAAGCAAAGAAGAGAGAGAAGGGAAAAAGAGAGAAAGGAGGAGGGGAGAAGAAGGAAGGGGGAAAAGCTTTTGAGAAGGAAAAGGTAAACATAGTAAGTGATACTTAAACTTAAGAAATGCTTATTGAATTTAAGACTCAAATCTGTTGTTTCTCACTTGCCTTAGAGAAGAATTTGATTAGATACAACAAAGAACCAAGCTCATTAAAGTTCGAAGGAGAGATTGGAATCTCTATGCTCAGAGGTCTTAAAAAGTATAAGTAATTAACCACCTTGGTTTAAGCTTTCACTTTTCTAGAAGTAAAGGTACTTGTCTTTTTGAAATTCCATCCATTGAATGATTCTATGGCTAGGGTCTGATGAAGAAATAGACATCAAAATCCAAAGTCTTCTGTGTGTGGAATAAGAGTGAGGAAAAGGGACAGGAAGGAGGAAGGGATCATTCTAGAGAGCCCAGACAGCTTTATTGTACAATTCACCTAGGCACAAAGATTCCCCAGGGTATGATTTGGTGCCAATTTCCCTTCAACTTTTGCTAATAACTTTGACTCCTTATGTTGTGTCTGAACTGGTTGGCAAAGAGTAAGTGATTTTCTGCTCTTTATTTGTGTTTTCTATGGGGGGGGGGGAAGATTTGTGTGAAGTTTTATGTCTATACCGAAGGCAGTTATAGATTCCTCTCTGTCTAAACAATTCTTAGGGATAGACCACCTGGGTAAGAGCCATTTGCATTAATCTTAGTCAGTCAATAACTATTTATTAAACTTCTATCATATGCCAGGCACTGTGCTAACCCTGGAGATACACAGGAAGGCAAAATAGTCCCTGCTCTGCCCTCAAGGAGCTAATAATCTAAGGGGGAAGACAACACATAAAGGGAAGCAGAAAAACAGAAGTAGGGCTTGGGTAGAAGGTATGATGGATGGGCGTGATGGAGGAGTCCAGAAGTGTAACTAGGAGAGAAATGAAGAAATGGTTAGCATGAGTGCTCTCCTTAAATGGATGTTCTAGGAGGAGCTCTCTGATCTTTACTCTCCAATTAGAGGGAGAGCGGGGCTCAGGGGCAGAGGCTAGTGACAAGGTGTGAGTTGCGGGGTTGATCTTGCAGAGTGAAGAGGTTCCTGGACCATGATGAAGAAATCTAGAGGAATGCATCCCTTTCTTGCTAGGAATGATTTTGCTTTTCATTTTTTTCTTTTTTTGCAGAGGGAAGGTAGGGCAGTTGGGGTTAGGTGACTTGCCCAAGGTCACATGGCTAGTTTTTGTGTCAAGTGTCTGAGGTTAGATTTGAACTCAGGTACTCCTGACTCCAGGGCCGGTGCTCTATCCACTGTGCCACCTAGCCACCCTGCTTTTCATTTTTTTTCTTTCTATCTCCAGCATCAAGCACAGTACTTTGTACTCAGTGGCCTCTGTGACAAAAGAGGAAAATGATAAATGTTGAAGGGAATGTGGAAAAAATGTGACACTAATGTGCTGTTGGTGTAGTTGTGAACTGATCCAACCATTCTGGAGAGCAATTTGGAACCATGCCTAAAGGGCTATAAAACCGTATATACCCTTTGGTCCAGCAATATTGCTTCTACGTCTATATCCCAAAGAGACAAAAACAGATGGGGAGAGAACCTACTTGTACAAAAATATTTATAGACCCTCTTTTTGTGGTGGCTAACAATTGGAAATTAAGGGGATACTCATCAATTAGCAGATGGCTGAACAAGTTGTGGTATATGATTGCTATGGAATACTATTGTGCTAGAAGAAAAGATGATTTCAGAAAAATCTGGAAAGACATGAACTTACCCAAAGTGAAGTGAGCAGAACCAAGAGAACATTATACATAGTGATAGCAATATTGTACAATGAAGAAGTATGAATGACTTATCAGAGGTGGGGAACCTACGGTCTTGAGACCGCATGTGGTTTTCTAAGTCCATGGGCATGACTTTTTGACCGAGTCCAAGTTTTATAGAACAAATTTTTTTGGGGGGGGAGGGGAGAAGGCAGGGCAGTTGGGGTTAAGTGACTTGCCCAAGGTCACAAGGCTAGTAAATTTTTTTTTTTAAATGAAGGGGGTTTCAAGTTTGGATTCAATCAAAGGGCTGCACTTGAGGAGCTAGAGGGTCACATGTGACCTTGAGGCCACCACCCCTAACTTAGCTGTTCTCAGCAATATAATAATCCAAGACAATCCCAAAGGACTCATGATGAAAAACTCTGTCTGCTTCAAGAAAAGAACTGATACTGTCTGAATACAGACTGAAGCATACTATTTCTCTCTCTCTCTTTCTCACTCCCTCTCTCTCTCCCCACTTCCTTCCTTCCTTCCTTCCTTCCTTCTTTCCTTCCTTCCTTCTTTCCTTCCTTTTCTTCTTCCTTCTCTTTCTTTCTTTCCTTCTTTTAAAAAAAGGTCTCTTCAGGATACAGACCTAATAGTGGTTTTGCTGGGCCAAAGTGTATGAACAGTTTTATAGCCCTTGGGCATAACTCCAAATAGTTGCAAAATCTTATGTCCTTTAAGGCTCTTCATAGTTTGACTCCAGTCCATCTTTTCAGACTTACTTCAGATTACTCCATCTTCCACTTAAACCAGGCTACTTGTTGTCCCCATCTCTGTGCTTTTACCTGAGCTGTCCTATATACCTAGAAAGCATTACTTCTCAGAATCTCTAGCTTCCTTCAAGACAGCCTAGACACTATCTCCTATAGAAGGCATTTCCTGATCCCCTCCAAGTTGTAAGCATTTCTTCCTCACAGATTATTTTGCATTTACTTTGTGTAGAGTGCCCCAAAAGTCATTTATGTTTTAAGCTATTATAGTTTAAAACAGCACTAAAATTTTTGGAATACCCTGTATTAATTTCATATTTATTGATTTATATACTGGTTACCCCTCCCCCCCCCAGTAGAATATAATATCTTTGGGAAATTCTGAATTTAGTTTTATTTACTAATCTGCATATTTGGGTTTGTATTCCCTTAGTAGAATGTAAGTTTCTTGAGGACAGGGACTGTTTTATTTTCACTTTAGTTTCCATAGCACATAGGACAATGCCTTGCACATCATAGATGACTAATAAATGTTTGTTGAGTTGCTTGAAAGGAGCACTAACTCTCAGTGGGAGGACCTAGGTTCTAATCCCATTTCTGTTACTTATTACTTTTGTGACTTTGGGCAACTCACGGAATCTTCCTGGGCCTTAATTTCATCATATGCAAGTAGGACTAGCTTGCTTCTGTGGTCCATTCCAGCTATAGACTTATGATCTTATGAAATGTGAAAATGTGTGTAAAACTCTTTGTATACCTTAAAGTGGCATATAAATGTTGTTGTTCTTATTACCCTGGTCTATATTATGGAATAAAGATGCTTCATTTTTCCATGTTGAGAGTTTGTAGACATGTTGAAAGTAGGATTCCCATCATCTACTTACTCAGTAACTCTTCAAAGAATCTCTACCAATATGATACTACGTACATAGTACATGATCATTAAGTACTGTTAAATGAATGAGCACAGATTCATCTACTCAGTAAACTTCTAGGAGTCCAGTACATGCTATTTCCAACTCTCAGATTCAAATGGAGATATGGACACTGTGAGTGACTATGGAGCAACTTGAACTAAGTTAAAATCATTCCTTTCCCATTGTAGTAATTTAGTTCTAATTAGAGAGAAAGAATGGTAACTTGGATAGAGAGGACGAGGTTCAAGTTCAGTATCTGACAAATAAGATTCTAAGTTACAGAATTGCTGATTTGCATCAGTGTAAGGAGCTTCTAGACTTGGAGTTTTCTATGTCCATGAAATTGCAAGTCTGGTTTTAAAAAAAAGATGCAGCCATACCTACATAATTAGATTAGAAAGGCAACATGATGTAGTAGAAAGAGAGCTGTCCTCAAAGCTGGGAAGACCTGTATTCAAGTTCAGTTTTTTTTTTTTTAACACATTACTGGTTTTATGTCACTGGGCAAGTCCCTTACTTAGTGCTCCAAGTGACACAAGACTATAAGTTACAGAGGAGGTGTCATCCTGCACTGGTAGAATGAGTTCCAATGCCAATTAAATCATATGTCTAGTTCCTGTCCTTATAGATCCAAATTCTTTTTTTTTTCTAGACTTGTGATTTTATGGATATGGAAGCTTCCCTGACAATGCACTTTGGCCACAGTTTTGCAACTTATCTTCTTAAAATGTTTACCAGGGCACTTAGAGCTTAGTGACCTTCCTCTGGTCACACAACCAATAATGTGTGAGAGGTAAGACCTGAACCTAAAACATCCTGACTCTAAGGCAGGGTCTCTAACTACTACCCTACGCTGTTCCTCATGTAACTACAGCTAATATATAGTAAAAGCAGAAGAGTGGAATTCATTTCAGACTAAGGAACTTCTGCTTCTTCTCAGTTTCTTATATTTATAAGGCTATAGAAAATAATAAAGGGTATCATTTTTACAGTATGGAGCTAATCACTGTGTTGAAATATAATTTGCTGCTATTTATGCTGATTCCTCAACTAAAAAGAGAATCCTCATGGGTCAAGTAGGGACAAGAAAGAGTAACCAATCAGAGGTTTTGTCAGATTAGAGTTAATTCAAATACCAAATCCAAAGGGCAAGACAGAAGCTGGAATTGCAGTCTGTCACAGAATTTCCAAAGTTACGGTATCACCATGGAATGAATCCAGATAACACATTGTGAAGGGGGAATAATTTGTCCCATGGGACTTCTCTGAGCCTGTCCTTGCTCCCCTCAATGTTGTTGTTTTGTTTATTAGTTGTGTTTGACTCTTTGTGACTCCATTTGGGGTTTTCTTGGCAAAGGTACGGAGGGGTTTGCTATTTCCTTCTCCAGCTCATTTGACAGTTGAAGAAACTTTGGCAAACAGAGTTAAATGGCTTGTCTGAGGTTGCACAGCTAATACATGTCTGAGGCAAGATTTGAACTCAGGTCCTCCTTGACTCCTGGATTGGTCCTCTATCCACTACACCATGTAGCTACTCCTCTACATAAGTGCTTTGAAAAAATATTAAATCTAAATGCTTTACTGCATAAATCAATGCACTTGCTGATTTTTCCTCTTCCTTTTGTGAAATGACTGTTAGTAAATGTTTAGAAGATGGTAAAGATCTTATCAGACTTGACAAATGGAGGTAGAGGTATCTGTTTAAACAGACTCTCTATCAGACAAAAGCAGGAAACAGGCAAAGTTATTTCCAGCACCCCCAGCTTTTCTATTCAATGCTTTCCTCCATCAGCCCCTCCCCCTAAAAGTGGTGCCTTCTTCCCAGTCCTCCAAGCACTTCGTGTCCTCCTCAAACTGTCTTCTCAGTCTTTTTGCTTCTCAATCAAGACTAAAACTCAGGGCAAGTTTTCCATTTGGGTGGAGGATATTGCCAACCACCTTTCTTTAATACTTCTATAAGGCCATGATGCCATAGGTTTTCCCTCTACCAGTATAGATTACAATCCCACCCATCCACCCATCCATCCATCCATCCATCCATCCATCCATCCATCCATCTCTGAGTTATTCTTGTCCGTGTTTGTCTGCAGAACCTTTGGAGGGGATCTATCCAAGGTGCTGATGGCCTTCCTCTGTGTTTGCCTGTGTATTATCCCATGATTCCTCACTATCTCTTTGGTTCACTTCCTTTGACAGTCAATATTTTTTGATGTCTTTAATGTCACTTCTTAAGAACAACTCACCATCATTGCTATTGTGCTGCTGTTGTTGTTCAGTTCTGTCTGACTCTTTGTGACCCCATTTGGAGTTTTCTCAGCAGAGATACTGGAGTGGTTTGCCATTTCCTTCTCTAGCTTATTTTACAGATGAGAAAACTGAGGCAAACAGGGTTAAGTGATTTGCCCAGGGTCACACAGCTAGTGAGTGTCTGAGGACAGATTTGAACTTGGAAAGAGGAGTCTTCCTCACTCCAGGCTTGGTATTCCATTCACTATGCCTCCCAGCTGCTCTCGTGCTATAACCTTACCCTAACCATGTTGCATCTTTTTATCATCTGTTGAATTACCTGAAGTTGTAGTCCTTATATTCCATAATTTGCAACCAAATAGCATCTCTTGGGAGCCTATTGGGATGAAAAAGATGGGATTTGTAGCAGTGAATGTATTTGGGATCATTGAAAGTGCAGCAAAATTTTCCAAAAGTAATTCAGCCTGATTATCTCCTATTTAATTCCAAGCTCATTGTCTATTTCTTATGCTAGTCCGAGATATCTGTATGAATGAACTGACTCAATGGACATTCAGCAGCATGTCACAATCTTATTATTATGCATTCTTCACGGAATAACAGAATTTTTGAGTAGAAAGGAACCTGAGTAGACACTTAATCTCACACATACCTGGAAAATGGTCATCCTCTACTTGAAGACCTCCAAAAGAAGGGGACCCACCTCCTCTTCCTAGTCTACTTTTGGAAGGTTCTTATTGTTGGAAAGTTTGTCCAACATCAAACCTAAATACACCTCTTTGTAAGTTCCACGCACTTCTCTTGTTTCCACTCTCTGAAGACAAACAGAACAAGTTAATTCTTTTTCCTGCTGATAACCCTTGAATACCTGAATACATGTGCTCCCTGAGTCTTTTATTTTCTTAGCTTAATATCCTCATTTTCTTCAATCAATCTCTATATGACATGGACCCAAAGCTTTTTACTATCCTATTTGCCCCCTTTGGACATTATGCAGTTTATCAATGTTCTTCCTAAAGTGTGGCATCCAGAGATAAATATCACATTGAAAGATGGTCCAAGAAGGGCAGAATTTAGATTGACTATCCCTTTCTTGTTCCAACCAGGGGGCAAGCTCACAATTGTGTTGTATGAACCTAAACCTAGGCCAGAGCTTGCAAATCTAAGAGAAGGAGGGTAGCAATCAGACTTCATCCTAAATCAGACCATTTTGGATACTGAAAGTTTACAGTTCCTTTGCCTTGACTGTGCCTGAGATCCTTGAAGAACATAGCACTTAGTACCTAGAGAAAGTAGTAGTAAGATAAAGGGGAATATGAAGTAGACCCAAGGTAGGACCAAGCATTCCCTCCAGAAGTGAACAATGCCTGAGCAACGCAATGTGTCAGTTTTGGAAATAAGTTTGGAAAAAGATTAAATAAAATGACAGGATAGGACTGGATGGATTTTTAGCTTCTTTCTTTTCTTTTCTTTTTGCTTTTTTTGGAGGAGGGGAAGGTAGGGCAGGCAGGAAGTTGGGATTAAGTGATTTGCCCAAGGTCACATGGCTAGTTTTGTGTTGTGTCTGAGCCTGGATTTGAACTTGGATCCTCCTAACTCCAGGGCCGGTGCTCTATTCACTGTGCCACCTAGCCACCCCAACTTCTTTCTTTTCTAGAGTGATGCTCCTATGAATCCAACTATATTTTCTAGCCCACATCTCTCCATATTTCCATAATAAAAGTATAAAATACTTTATCAAAGGCTTTGCTAAAATCTGGGTTATGTGTGTATATATATATATATATATATATATATATATATATATAATTCCCTTCATCTATCATTTAATATTCCTGTCAACAAAGGAAATAAAATTAGTCTAATATGACCTCTTCCTGATGTAACTGTTTCTTTGGGATCTCTTCTTCCCCCTTTTTTTTTGAATGTTCCCTAGTCGTCTCTTTAATGATCTGTTCTAGAACTCCCCAGGAGCTGAAATCAAACTATTTGATCTATTGTTCATTTTTCCTCTGTGAATTGCTAAGCAGATTACTTTTAAATGACTTTGCTTCTTCAGTCAATGACCTTGCAGCATTCTGAGGTTTGATGTAAATAGCACAATTTCTTAAAACTAGCAGTGTCTATAGAAATGTTCTGTTTGTACATAGGAAGGACTTAATTTTTTCCATTTATTTATTCATCCATTCAAATGGGCATAAGATCAGCTTTTTAATACTATAATATCTATGATTTTTAATTTCTTAGCTATCTTTAACATATCTTTAAATTGATCTCTAATTTAACTTAAACAGATCTTATCTATTTGGATTTTGGGCAAGAAGTCCTCCATGACATGGATGAATGCCTTCAGTGAGCACATCTTGTTTTATACCTCATTTGATGCTGACTCTCAGTGGATCATTGAACAAAGTCTTTTCAGTTCTTGTGTTCATTGTTGGATCTTGTATGATTAAGCTTGCCTTTTGCTCTACTAAATCAAATGCTTTTTAATGTGTAATAAACAAGTAATAGGCAAGCAGGATCTTAGGTTCTTTATGACTTTTAGTCAATTGTATTACTGCAAAGAGATAGTCTGTAGAAGAAAATGAGTTATAAAAGTCTGTTTATTTCCTTTTTATATGTATTTTAAAATTCAAGTTCATCAAGGGGAGCAACCTTGGAGAAAAAGAAACCACCACTTCTGCCACTACCGACATGAGCCACTGACCAACTGCCATCATCAGGCAGATAAACCCATCATAAAGGAGGTAAGGAAATAGCAGCACTTCCCAGGCCACGAATCCCACTACAGGCCTTCGTCCAATAGCCTTTGTCCAGGGGAGCAGCCCTTTTGGAGATGCACCCTGTCAACTGTCCTTGCAGGTGCCCTGGACTTGCAGTCATCACCTCCCTATAACTACTGCATCCTTTCTTGACTGAACTGTCAAGCATTCAAATTCTACTTCAGGGTGTAAAACTCCAATTGGCTGGCTAAATTGTTTGAATGTCAAAAGTACATTCGCCCAAAAGACTATTTTATGGAGAACTTCCACAAGGCAAGCACTCACATGGAGGTCAGAAGAAGCAATGCAGGGATCCTCTCAAGGTCTCACTGAAGAACTTTGGAATCAACTACAGACATGGGAGACACTGTGACGAGACCATCCAACATGGGTGAAACAGAATTGAAGTAGCCCAAAAGAAATGTGAGATGCACAGATTTAGAGACATTTCCATTCCAAATGTTGACATGGACTATTTGTGCCCTACCTGTAGTACAACATTCAGAGCTAGTATTGGTCTGATCAGCCACAGGTGGACACACTATACCTTGATCCTAATAGAGTGATGTCATTTTGGTCCTCTTTGAGAATGAAGAATAACAACCAACCAAAGAGCCAATTAAAGAAGTTCTCACGACCAATGTATTTGGTACAATATCAGAGATAAATAAGGTTTTATCAATGAAAATGATGTTAAAGAAGGTGCATTGCTATCTGCTTTGCTGCTACATCCTAAAGACCATTGGACATTTCCATCTGATTTGCAATTAAAACCTTCTACATGTATTGTCTCCCCCCCCATTACAATGTGAGCTTTTTGAGAGAAGAGATGATTTTGCTTTCCTGTTTGTATGTCCAGCAGTGAGCAGTGTTTTTCTTAATAAAATGTTAGTTTATTCAATAGGTATAAAAGATGGAAGTTGCTGATATTCTTCTTGATAAACTTTTAGCCATGGTTTTTTTCATGGGGGGGGTGAAGAATCTTTGCTATATCTTTAAAACTAATCTCTAAGTGCCTTGAAAATTTCATCACCTTATAATTGTGAATTGGTCTAATCATTCTGGAAAACAATTTGAAATTTTGCAAAGAAATTGACTGAAACACCCTTTGACCCAGAGATTCTGTTGCTAGGTCTACACCTCAAAGAGGTGAATGATAAGAAGAATTTAAATATACTTTAAAATATTTATAGCAATACTTTTTGTAGCAGTCAAGAGCGGGTGCTCATTGACTGGGTAATAGCTAAATAAATTATGGTACAGGAGTGTGATGGAATATATTACTGTCCTGTAAGAAATGATGAAAATGATGAATACATAAAAGCATGGAGGGGCAGCTAGGTGGCACAGTAAATAAAGCACTGGCCCTGGAGTCAGGAGGACCTGAGTTCAAATCCACCCTCAGACACTTGACACACTTACTAGTTGTGTGATCTTGGGCAAGTCACTTAACCCCAACTGCCCTCCCTTCCCTCCCTCCAAAGAAACAAAAACACAAACAAAAAAGCGTGGAAAGACTAATATGACCTGATGCAAAATGGAGTAAGTGGAACCTGGAAAGTAATATACCCAATTATTACCACAATGGAAAATTACTTCAAATTAATGTACAATATATGAAATATACATAATTACTACAAAAATGAAAAGGAGAACAACAAGATGGTGAATGTTGCAAAATTATAATGACCAAGATGGGTGTTAAAGAAGAGATGTGCTAAGGTAGTTCCTCCTACTTTTTTGGGAGGGTGAGGGAACTATGAATGTGGAACTTTAAGTTTATCAGACTTTCTGGATATGCCAGTTGATTTTGCTGAACTGTTTTTCCCTTCTCTTTTTTATTCTTTGTATAATGGATGACTCTCTTGGAGGGGGAGAGACAGAGATCTGTTGCCAAAATATCAGTAAAGTTTTATTTTTAAAAATTGCATCATGTCCACTAGTAGGGTTTTTCTTCTGTATTCATTTGAGCTGCACTCTTCATGCTTTTGCGACTTTTTCACATTGTATGTCAAGTACTGAGGTTCTAGAATCCAGATTCTGTTATTTTGCTATCATTGACCCTAAACACTGGCAGATCTGTTTCCTTTCAGGTCTATTTGTTACACTCCTTCTACTTTCGTCTAAAAATGCATTAACTGGCTTAACTGGGTCTCAGACCAAGCTCTTTAAAGCTCTATTTTCTCTCTGCTATTCTATATTCTTCTATTTCTCTTTTTGTGCAATACTGTTTGTGCCCTTTTGTCATCCTTTTCCATAATGTTTTGAAAATGAATTTGTATTTTAAACTAGCCTTGCCCTTGGCTGCTGTGTGTCTCTTCTCTCTGGCAGGGCCAAATGTTTTCTTACTGATGCGATTTCATGACTCTGTCTGTCTCTTCATTGTGGTAAATATTTTGCAGTGCTTAAGCATCTCTAAGAAATGGCGTTGGTCAATCAATTAATCAAGCATTTTTTAAAGCACCCTATTAAGTGCCAGGTAGTGGGGCAAGTGTTAGGTTTATTTACAAAGACAAAAATGGAAGCTGATTTTACCCTCAGTTATGTAGGATAAGACAATAGGTACACATATGAGTATATATAAGATATATTTTTTTAAATGTTGTTGATATTATTCAGTTATTTCTGTCACGTCTGACTCTTTATTACCCTCTTTGGGATTTTCTTGCCAAAATACTGGAGTGGTTTACCATTTCCTTCTCCAGCTCATTTTACAGATGAGGAACTGAGGCATATTCTGTTAAGTGACTTGCCCAAGGTCACAGCTAGTAAGTGTCTGAGGCCAGATTTGAACTCAAGAAGATGAATCTTTCTGACTCCAGACCCAGAACTCTATCTACTGTGTCACTAGTTGCCCCTGTTTTTAAAAATACATGTTATTATATTTATTGGGTTGAGAAAAATGGCAGGCAAATGGCAGGATGATTAAAGGCCTCTTAGAAGGGAGCATATAAACTGAGCTTTAAAGGAAATTACGGATTCTAAGAGGCAGATTCCAAGGAGGAAGTCCACATTTGGCGTGGGAAACAGCCTGTGCATCTCTCATGGTGAAGGGAGAAGGAATGTTGTGTCAGAGAAAAGTTAGAAACAGACTATGAAGGGCTTTAAAAGCTAAAACATGAGAGTTTCTATTTCATCTCAAAGGTGATAAGGAATCGTTGGAGTTTATTGAGCAGTGGAGTAATCTGGTCAGCACTATGCTTCAGGAATATCACTTTGGTAACAGGATGGAGTCAGTGTCTCAGCAGATGACTTAACCTTTCTCCATTTGTCATTTTCTAGAGTCAACTCATTTGAAAAATTGAGTTAAAATGTTATAATTGCATACAATGTTTTCTTATCTTTACCCTTTCTGCTAATTGGGTATGATTTGAATCCTTTAACCAATTAGTGATATGACTGAACATTGGTAGATGATTCAGAAACAATTCCCAAATTGGTCATCAGTCATTCCTCTTCTGTTACAATATAGTCATTTTCTTGTTTTGGGTAATGTTGTACACTTTATGCATCTAACATCATCATCATCATCTTTTTTTGGGGGCTTATAATCCTTTCTTTTTGTTTATTTTTAGTTTTCAACATTCATTTCCACAAGATTTTGAGTTCCAAATTTGGACCAGTCTTCTCACCCAGTTCCAACAGGGTTTCCCCACTGACTTTTTACTTTCTCTTTGGTGTTTGTGGGTTGAAAAGTCTGGAAACTGCCACAGCTGCCAGTGATTCAGTCCCCTGAGGTCTGCTCTGCCTGGTCTGTGCTGCTGGTCTGTGCCAGCGGGCCATATGTGGGACTGCTCTGCTCCCAGTTGGGTGCCATAGACCCTTCCTTTTGGCTTGCCAGGCTGTCTTCAGCTGGAGCTATATTTCACTCTGTCAGTTTGTGGGTTCTGTAGCTCTAAAATTTGTTCAGAGTCAGTTTTTACAGGTATTGGATGTCATTGGGGGACAAGCTCAAGCAAGTTCCTGCTTTTACTCTGCCATCCTGACTCTGTGCCCCCTTCCCCCTCCCCCCCTCCCCCACCATCTAACACCTTCTGACCCACTTCTTGAAGAGTACATTCATGATATATTGGTCTAAGGCATCTTAGTTATTTGATTATGGGCTTTGGCTCATTTTATTTTTTCATCTCAAACATTATTTTCAAACATGTCTTCCCCTTTGAGCCCTGTTCCCATTTTGCTTTGAAATGATCATCTCTCATGGTCTATATTGATTTGGTTTGAGGCTCTTGTCAAGGTCTTTGACAAATAGAATTTCTTTGTTCTTTACCACCCATGGCAGATATGTTGATGTCATCCTTCAGGGCAAGGACCATTTCATATTTGCCTTTGTGTCCTTGATACCTTGCATAGTGCTGGACATGCTAGGATTAGGATCAAAACATTATTATTTAAAGCTTAAAACTGCACTGAGACTTTTGGAGCCCTGTAAAGTGAACTTAGAAAAAGGGAGAGAGGGTGGGTGGTAATAGTGTTATGAGACACTTCATGTGAAACATCACGTTTCTGTAGCACATTACAGTTTAATAAGCCTTTCTCATATATTCTCCTTGAGCTTCACAGCATCCCTTGGGGTGGGTGCCATTTCCAGTCATTGTGACTCATTTCTTGCCACTGTACTCTGAATGATTCTGGAGGGAAGAGAGAGGCTGATGACTTTTTGGAAGCCCTGTCTCACTTAAATCTAAGTCTTGCACAAGTCAAGACATCATCCTCCTGATGTCATTGGTCCTCTTTGAGAATGAAGGATGAACAGCATTCCATTGGAGTAAAGCAGTGCAAGTATTTTGATTTTTGGAAAAAACTATACCTATGATTTCATTGATATAGGAAGCTTCTTATACTATTGCAGATTGGCAACTAGTCTCTAAATTATTTTCTTAAGAGTTGTGTGAGAGAGTTGCAATTAAAAGTTAAATGACTTGTCCAGGATCACACAACCAATATGTGTCAGAGGAAGGACTGAAACCTAGATCTGTCTTTCAATGAAAGTATTATAATCTCTATTTTACAGTTGAAAAAACTGAGTTTCAGAGAGGTAACTTGCCCAAGATCACGTACCTAGTACATATTTGGGTCAGATCTCAAAATTACATCCCTCACTCTTCTGATACTTTGCAATAAATTTCAGAAAATATTGATATCTTAGGTTGTACCCAAACCATAGTAATATCCAAACTACCACCAGTGGTAAACTTCATGAGGGCAGGGAAAATGTCTTATCTGAATTTCATACTTCCTGCCTAGCCCCCATCTACAGATTTCATACACACTTGTTAATTGATTGAGGAGCCAAAGAGTCTACTGTGGTTGGTCAATTTCCTCATGGGGGATGAGGAGGAGTACCTGATGGAGAAGAATCCAATCCTTAATGTCTTAGAAATGCAAACTATGGAGAAAAGAAATTGCTTGTCTTGTACTCTCTTGTCATTCAAGCTCTGCCTTCTTATATCTCACCTGTGTTTTGTAAGAGCTTTAGCTGTAATTAACCCTCCTCCCCCCGCCCCCCACAACATATTCAGTGTACAAATGCTACATAGAACTGTTGATAGCCTTAGAAACAAAGGGGTTCAGCCTTGGCAAAGATTCCCAATTTGTAATGCTGGGGCTGGCCACACCCATGACTTCCTATTTAATTGGACACAGTGGAATGCAATTTAACTGTGGCTGTTTTCCCTCTACTGTTAATTTAGCTGGTTGTAATTCTGTTAAGCTTTTAATGGAAACAATCCGCACTAATTGGCCCGTCTTCATTCTCCACTGGTCAATTAATAGGTAGAGGGAGAAGGATGTTCCTGTGTTTTGAGGGGGAATTCAGTAGCCTGAAAGTGCCACGAACAGCAGCTTTGGGGATATTTTGGCACCTAGAACCACAACTTTTGAAAGTGGTGATAGTTATAATTGGAACCAGAGTGAGCCAAGGAATGAAACACCCCTCCTCCCTTAAACTGTAAGGGGTTTGTTTTTCTAGTTGAATTTCCAATGACAAAATATCAAAGGTCTTCTGTGAGCTCTGGATCCCAGGAGATTGGCTGCCAAGATAAGATGCTGAATTTATAGGACTGTTTATAAAAAGAAGTGCCTTAAGATTCTTCAAAGCTAACAAACATAAAGCAAGGCGAAGCAACTTGTTCGAAGCAAATACTCATTTAATATTTTGTTAAGTCTTCAGTGCATTTTTGGCATGTGTTCAAAAACCCTTCAGCCACTTACTAGTTGTGTGATCCTGGGCAAGTCACTTAAACTTTCCATGCCTCAGTTTCCTCACTTTTATGATGAGAAGACTGGATTCCAAGGCCTCTATGATCCCATATAGCTCTAAATATATGATCCCATATGGTCTCTTCATAGTTTAACTTCTGTAGCCTGGACTTGCTTTTCTATGATTTCCAGCTGACTGTCTGAATTCATTAATATTATATTTATTCAAGAATATTTACAAGGCTCAGATGATGGCCTTCTATCTCATCTAGTTATTTCCTGACTCTACAGTCTAAGCCAGAGGGGACAGCACTACGTACAGCTCAGGGATTCTTAGTTATTTTTGTGTTATATGGAGCTCTTTGAAAACCCAGTGAATTTCTTAAAATAATACTTTTAAATGCAAAAGGCAAAACACACAAGATTACAGTTATAACATTATTTTTTTTAAAAGTTCATGGATCTCAGGGGTTCTAGAACCTGATGTAGAAGGAGGCAGTGGTAGACAATGTAAAATTCTAGGATGAGGTCAAAAACAGTGAGGAATGAAAAGAGATCATTGCGTGGCCATTGGGTACCCCAACTGGTTACTTTTGAGAGAGCAGTTCCAGGAGAATGATGGGGATAAAAAGTAGATGGCAAAACAGTGAGGAAAGAATGGATGGTGAGGAAGACAACCACAGAATCACAACATCAAAACTGGAAGGCATTGTGGATGCCAGTTAGTTTACTTGTATCTGAACAAGGATCCTGTTTATAACATGTCCAACAATTACTTTTCTTTGTGTCCTCAGTTCTTAGCGCAGTGTCTGGCACATAGAAGGTGTTTAATAAATCCTTGTTGACTTGGTTTGTTAACTAGGTCATCTAGCCGTTGTTTGAAGATCTCTAGTGAAAGGGAAACCATTCTCTCCCAAAGTGACCCTTTCCACTTTAGAATAGCTCTAACTGTTAGAAAGTTTTCCTTATGACAAGATTAATTCTGCTTCTTGTAAACTTCCAGATATGGCTCCCTGTTCTGTTCTCTGGGACCAAACAGAATAACTTTTCTCATGGTAGTCCTTCAAATATTTAAATTTAACTATCATGCTTCCCAAAGATTTCTCTTTTCCAGACTGAACATAACTGGGTTCGAGAAAAAGGATTATTGAGGAGCAGTGAGGGTCTACGTACAGTTAAACAGTTTCAATTTATAATGCACCAAATAATAAAGGATCTAATGATTTTCTCCAGTGACAATCTAATTTCTAAGCCATTCACCATCCCAGTTGCCCTCCTCTGTACAATTTAAAGTGTTCTTCCAAAAATATGATACCAACAAACATTCCAAATGTGATTGATGAAGACAGAATTTAGTGGGACTCTCACTTTCTTAGTCCTGAACACTATGTCCCTTTTAATGAAGGATTGGATTAGCTTTTGGGCCACCTTCTCACATTGTTGAATTATATTGAACTTACAGTTTACTACATTCTCAGATAAATTGTTTTCTAGCTACTTCTATATCTTGAACTTGTGAAGTTAATTGTTGGAAATTAAGTATCAGACTTAAAATTTGAGGGGTGTGTGTGTGTGTGTGTGTGTGTGTGTGTGTGTGTGTGTGTGTGTGTGTAGAGGTATTATGGTATAGTGAATAGCAAGCTGGCCTTAAAGCCAAGAAGACCTGGGTTCGAATCCCACCTCTGACACAGACTGACTTCTGGGATCCTAGGTAAATCACTTAATCTCTCAGTGCTCCAGGTTAAGACTATCAATTTGCAGAGAAGGTATTGACTCGCAATGGTAGAAGGAGTTCCCACACCTGGGAGTTCCCTATACCAAGGAAATATGTATCAAGATCTAGTACCAATACCTTATCCATAAATGTAATATGGTTCTATTTGGTTCAGTGTTCCAGTTGGTATGCTAGAATCCTCTCCCCTCAAAATATATGTTGGGGTAGGAATATGTTATCCTCTGAGGAATGGAATGCAGACATATTATCAACAACTGGAAAGCAATCCATTGAAGGGGATAGATTATTAGACTGGTTGAGGTCCTCACTTCATTTCTAACCTTATGGCAGATGGTGATGTGTCCTGTGAGGCCCAGGAGACCCAATTCAGAGCAGGAGTGATCAGGCGAAGGTAGACTTCAGGGAGTCCAGAGAGGAGGCAGGAGCTGGCAATTGGAAGTGGGTCTGATCCTGGAAGGGCCTCTGGAGCACTGAGGAAGGCCTTGGGGCAAAGGCAGAAGCCAGAGGCCCAAGGCCTGGATCCTAAAATGATGGCTGTGCTCCCTGGGAGGTCTCAGCAGGGAGGAGGTTATAAGTGGGCAACCTGGTTTTCCTAGGATGTCCCTTTGCATATGAAACATGTATCCTTGGTCTTTCTTTCCATGATCCTTGGATATTATTTTAGTGCTTAGCCTTTGGGTTGAGTGATATCTGCCACCTCTCAAAAAGGTAATCCTTTGCTTTTAGAAGATCTCCATAAGTGGAAAATCCAAAATATCTGTCACCAGGAAACACTGTGCTAGCTCATTTTAGGTTTATGGTTTTAGGCCTGGAAGAGACCTTAAAAATTTTCTAGCATAACCCCCTTATTTTATACACGAGGACATTGAAGCCTGGAGAGGTTAAACAACTTGCCCAAAGTTGTGCAGGTCGTAGTGGATGAGCCAGGATTTGACCTTGGGACTTCTGAGTTCAAATCCAGCTATTTTTTTTTCACCAGACAGCCTCCTCCACTCTTTTGATTGCCTAGACTTTGCTTCTCTGTGGGAAACTTCTTTGATGTTTCCTTCAATTGGTAATCAAAAAGTACTCATTGATAATAAGTCTACCTATCTGTCTACTTCGTGTCCTGGGGAATATAAGAAAATAAGGGAGTTTCTGGCCACATACACAGAAATACACACACACACACACGCACACACACACACACACACACACACACACACACACACACACACACACACCCTGACAATAATGACAATAGCTAACATTTAGATAGCATTCTAAGGTTTACAGCACACTTTACATGTGATATCTCATTTGATTCTCACAACAGCTCTGCAGAGGGAGGTGCTGTGGTTATCCACATTTTACAGATGAGGAAACGGAGGCAAACAGAGGTGAAGTGACTTGCCCAGTGTTACACACCTAGTTAATATCTGAGGCAGGCTTCAAACACAGATAGGTCTTCCTGACTCCAAGTCCAACACTTTATCCTCTATCCTCAGGGTTCTTTTCCAAGGAATGTATAATCTAGTCAGGGATACAGAAATCCCATGCAAAACACTCTTGACAGACAACTGAAAAGTGAAAGCTAAACAAGATGTAACTGTGTGTTTAACAAGTTTAACAGGAATCCTTCTGCTTCCAGCTTTGACCTTTCTCCTAAAATGCACTATTTGCCTGGAAACACACATCCTTCCTGTACCAATCACAAGAGTGATAATGCTTTCTCCAGTCCTATCTAAATCCTGTGTCAACAGAGGACTCTATTGATTCTTCTACTTTAGTGCCTGCCTTGTGTGGAATGCTAAGTCTTGCCATGTTATCCTTGTTTAATGTTTCTCTTACAATTGTCAATTTGACTATTGACTTTTTTGACATTCATTCACACAAATGTTGCTCATTCTAGAATTTTAAAGCCTTTAGAAGTCATCTCCAGATCCTAGAGGATAGGAGGCCTACCACCATGAATGAATGAAATGTTATAATGCTTTCATTAAAAAAAAAAAACTTTTCTAGGGTCTAGGGATCTCCCTAGTTAATTTATTTTTCCCCTTTAATAAATTTGTGGTTTTAAAATTTTTAGCATTCATTTAAAAATTTTTTTGAGTTCTTTATTCTCCCTCTCCCTCCAGCCCCTCCCTGTCCACTGAAAAGGCAAACAATATGATATCAATTATATATGTGAAATCATGCAAAATATATTTCCATATGACTCATGTTGCAAAAGAAACCCAGGAAAAATAAAATGTTTTGATCTGTACTCAGAGTTCATTAGTTCTCTCTCTGGAGGTGGATAACATTTTTCTTTGTGAATCCTGTGGAATTATCTTGGATCACTGTATGGATCAGAGGAGCTAAGTCTTTCACACTTAATTGTCCATAAGATATTGCTGTTAACTGTGTACAATGATCTCTTGGGTTTTGCTCACTTCACTTTGCATCCATTCATATAGGTCTTCCCAGGTTTTTTTTATTTTTTATTTTGCTTTTTGGAGGGCAATTGGAGTTAAGTGACTTGCCCAAAGTCACACAGCTAGTGTGTCAAGTGTCTGAGGCCAGATTTGAACTCAGGTCCTCCTGACTCCAAGGCGGTGCTCTATTCACTGCACTACCTAGCTGCCCCCATCTTCCCAGGTTTTTTTCTGAAATGAACCCCTGTATAATTTCTGATAGCACAAAAGCATTTCATCATAATCATATATCACAACTTGTTCAGCCATTCCCCAGTTGATGGATATACCTTCAATTTCCAATTCTTTGCCACCACAAAAAGAACTGCTATAAGTATTTTTGTACATGTAGGTCCTTTTCCCTTTTTTTTGGATCTCTTTGGGATACAGACATAATAGTGTTACTGCTGGATGAAAGGGTATGCACATTTTTATAGGTCTTTGGGCATAGTTCCAAATTGCTGTGCAGAATGGTTAGATCGGTTTACAACTCCACCAACAGCGCATTAGTGTCCCAACTTTCCCACATGCCCTCCAACATCTGTCATTTTCCTTGTCATATTAGCCAATCTGATGTCTGTGAAGTAGAGTTGTTTTAATTTACATTTTTTTTAATCAGTAGTGATTTAGAACATTTTTATATGACTACAGATAGCTTTGATTTCTTCTTCTGAAAATTTCCTGTTTATATCCTTTTACCATTTATCAATTAGTGACTGGCTCTTATTTTTTTTGTTTTATAAATTTGACTCTGTTCCCTATATATTTGAGAAACGAGGCCTTTATCAAGAAACTTGCTGCAGATTGTTTTCCCCTAATTTCCTTCCTTCCTTCCTTCTGATCTTGGCTATAATGCTTTCATTTTTAAAAAGCTTTCCTCCCAAGAATTCTGAGTATGTACTTTCTGTGTATGTAAGTATTACAATAACTACCCCCATTTTACATGGGAAGTAACTAAGATTCAGAGAGTTTACATAGCTGGTCTCTGGACATACTTTTTTTTCCTTCAAGGCCCAGCTGAGGTGCCTGTAGGGAGTTCTCTGCAGGTGCTACAGGGGAAGGAAGGCTGGATTTGGGGTCATAGAACCTGGGTTAAAAACAAAGAAATAAACAAACCTCAGCTCTCCTGTTTCCTCTCCCTGTGACTGTAGGCAACTCACTCAAACTACCTGAGTCTGTTTTCTTATCTATGAAATGAAGGGGTTGGACTAGAAATTCTAGATGAAAATCTATGATTCTATGATACTCAATGAAACCAGCCCAAAGCACCTCAGATGAAAATAATTGATCTTCTCAAGTTTCTTAAAGCTATGGAATGCAAGACTTGAAAGCATAGACTGTTTCTCATTTTAGGCTTGGAAACCCCAGTTCCTTGAACACAGTTGGCAATTAATAAGTATTTGAATTGACTCCCCTTTACCATCATTAACAACACACTCCTTCCTCTCCCCCTCCCTGTCTCCTTCCCCCACCTCCACATACACACATTGTCACATTCCTTCTGTAAACTCCTTGAGAACACTATTTCTCCTAGGGCCTATCATAGTGCTTTACACTTAACAAATGTTTGTTTTATTGTGAAAGGTAGAACTGGGACCTGAAACCAGGTCTTCTGACTCATGCCATTGTACCAGGAAGCCTCTCTGATGGTGAAAGGGATCTCTTTTCCTTCCTTTGTTGGAAGGGAAACGAGGAGTCAAATGGCCCAAGCCGGCAGAATGTCAAATGGCCAGGTGAATTAACTCATCACTCTTAAATCCTTTCAGAATTCAGCTCTAGGAGGGTCAGGGTGAGAAGCTGATATAAGCAAGCTTTCTTTTCTAGGATTTCATATCCATGTGATTTTCTTCCTGTTTTGATCTGATAAAACCCAAGAGTTCTTTGCTTTTATAACATGAGTTTAAACCCATTCTTTTAGACTGGCTGATGAGATCAGCAACATGGTATTCTAGGAATCAGCCTTCTACATAGACCAAATGCCTTAAATGTGCTGCCTAATGAATCAGTAACCTTGACTTACTGATCTCTCCACTGCTTGCCCAAAATATGATTTTTTTTTAAAAACATGTCATAATTAGTGGGTTTTGAGCTTTACAAATCATTTTATTTTCAAATTTTAATTTAATTTTTTTAATTCACAAAAAATCTAGTTTCTTTCTATCCTTCCTCCTTGCCCATTATAAAAAGAAAAAACAGAACTCTTGTAACAAATACACAGTTGTGCAAAACGAATTCCTTCATTAGTTGTGTCCCCAAAATATGTCAAATTCTGCAGCCTGCCCTCTCTCTGGATGTGGGTAGTGTGTTTCATTGAGAACCCTATGAAATTGTAATTGATCATCATTAGATTGATTGGAGTTCAATATTTACAATGTTATTGTTTAAATTGTTCTCCTGGTTCTACGAACATCAATCTATATCAGCTCATACAAGTCTTCCCAGGTCTCTCTGCAGCTATCCCCTTCATCATTTCTTAAAGCACAATAGTATGCATATCCATATATTATAATGTGTTCAGTTACTCTCTCTCATTGAGAGGCATCCCTTTAGTTTCCAATGCTTTGTCATCATATTGATGTAGTTTTAAATGCCCTCAATAAGCATTTGATTTTTACCAAGATAAGCTGTGGCTAATTCTGTTTTCAGATATGCCACACCTATGTCTGACAGCCTAGCTGATTTCAGAAAAAATGTTTACTTAAGTACCTTTTCCCAAACCCCCAAAACAACCCACAGGCATTTTGCTGCCCTAGATCTTTTTCGTTTGACCAGGGGTTATTATGACCTCAGTACTCAAGGCGAAAAGTAACTACATTAAAATGAACAATAGCAACAATATTGTTCTCTCCCTCCTTAACTCAAAAAGTAGCTATCCCATGAATTGATCCACAAAAAGGATGGATTTGGGTATTCTTGAGTGGCATATCCTTTAAAGCTCTGCTTCTTTTCAAATATTGAGATAGATCTGGGATCTCATCTACGTATGTGAATTCCAAAGATGGAGATTTCAACCCACCCATGTCTGCCCATCCTGTACTACCCCAGTCTATATCCTCCCATGAGATCACTGCAAGGAGTGCACCCAACATACTGGAGCCTTTCCTCTTCCTTTTTCTTGGCATCACAAGTATGTTGGTAGAGTACATGGGCTGCCTGTTCATTATCCCTATCTCTTACCATGTAACTGACTCATTCTCCTCCCAATCCTCACTCATACATTTATTTAATGACATCCTTCATTTCATATGTCAAATGGCTAGAAGTCATGGAAGAGTCCATCCTCCACAAAACTGAAAATGAGTACCACCTAGAGGTCAGTAAAGAACTGTGTGTTGGATAGGGGAGGCAATAAAGTTTTAAAAGCCCAGAATTACATAGGAAATACAGAGTAATGGATGTTCTTTTCTTTTGCTGCTTAGGAAGAAGATAAGAAGTTGTGATGGCAATGCCCATGTTTGGCCCAGACAAGAGAACACATCTGACTGAAGGAAAAGATCAAAGATTAATTCCATTGAAAATCAACTGATTAATCCCATCAATGTTTCCTGTTCACTGAACTCTGCACTGTTTCCCAAATGATTTGGTAGCTACTGTCTCTGTGAACAGACAGACCCTCAGTTCTTTTTTTAGGACCTTGGGGTGGGAGTGAGGGATCTGTGAATATCATGAGATGGAGCTAATTTGGTAAGGAAGTAAAGCAGCAGCCTTATGGCAACCAGAAGCATCCCCAGACTGCTGTTAACCAGCTGGCTCACAGAACTCTGCTAGAGGCTCTCGGAGATTCTGCCCTTGAAATCCATCTTGGAAGCCGCCTTTTAATAACTTTTCAAGAGATAGCTTCCAAACAATGCCAAGAATGAACTGGTATTGATAAATAAAGTGAGGAATGCTATTGAGACTGAGGACACTGATTGGTCAAGGATTGAATGCCTACTGAGTGCACAGGCAGGGTGATCATAGGCAGCATAGGGCATACTAGAGAAATTTAAGACAAGGCACATTGGAAGAAAGATGTCGAGATACTGTTTCAGGCCATTTTCATAGGCAGAACTGTTTTAATCAAGTTGAAAGTAAAAAGGCCAGATGAGAGGATAATAATAGCTAATACAAAACATACTGCATATAACCTCTCAGGGATCTGTGTCTAGCTTAGGGCTGCTAAACATTTTTATCAATTCTGTGAATAAAGACATAGCTGATATGTGTCTCAAATTTCCAGATGACACAAAGCTGGGATGGAAAGTTAAAACATTGGATGATAAAGACAGGATTCAAATGGGTCTTTAGAGGTTAGCTCTTTGGGCTGAATCTTAGAGAAATTAATAGGAATAGATGTAAAATCTTACCGTTGGGTACAAAAATTAGTTTCACCATCATAAGATAGAAGAGGTATGAAGAAATAGCAGTTGTTGTGAAAAAGATCTAAGGGTTTTGTGGAATGGAAACATTGGTGAAGAAGCTGAAAAAGCAAACATAACATAGACAGCTAGGTGACACGGTGAATAAGAGAGTGTTGGACCTGGAGTCAAGAAGGCCTGAGTCCAAATCTAGCCTTGGATACTTATCAACTGTGTGACCCTGGGTAAGTCACTTAAACTCTGTCTCCTTCAGTTTCCTCATCTCTAAAATGGGGATAATACTAATACCCATCTACCGGGGTTGTTTTAAAAGTAAAATGAGATAGAATTTATATACTACTTTGCAAACCTTAAAGCACCCTATAAATGCTTGCTCTTATTTTTAATGTCGGCCTGCATTAAAAAGAGCACAGCTTCCAGGGAGAGGAAGATGATGGTTCCACCATACACTGCCTTTGTCAGATCTCATCTAAAGTCCTGTGTTTCATCTGGGCACCCCAGTTTAAGATGGACATTGATAAACTATACAGTATTCAGAGGAGAGCAACCAGGATTATGAAAAGCCCTGAGTCCATGTCATATGAAGATTGATGGAGAAAACTAGGCACATTTAGGCTGGAGAAGAGAAAACATGGAGCACTTGATACTGGTCTTCAAGTATCTGAAGGGCTGTAATGGGGCAGCTAGGTGGCTCAGTGGGTACAGCACTGGTCTTGGAGTCTTCCAGGTTCATCTTCCTGAGTTCAAATCCAACCTCAGATACTTACTAGTTTTGTGACCCTAGGCAAGTCACTTAACCCTGTTTGCCTCAGTTTCTTCATCTGTAAAAGGAGCTAGAGAGGGGAATGGCGAACCTCTCCAATATCTTTGCCAAGAAAACCCCAAATGGGGTCATGAAGAGTCAGAAATGACTGAAAAATGACTGAACAACAACAACAATGTGGGTAAGGGAATTTTCAGCTCATTCTGTTTAGTACCAGAGGGTAGAACCAGGAAAATGGGTAGAAGTTACAAAGAGGTCAATTTTGGCTTAATTATCAGGAACATATTCCTAATAGTTTTCTAAAGAGCAATCCTGAAGTGGAATGGATTTCTTTGGAAGTGATGAGTTCCTCTTCCTTGGAGGTCTTCAAACAAAAGTTGGACATTTATTTTTGGATATTATAGAAGAGATTTATTTTTTTGAGTATGAATTAAATTCATTATCTGTGCAGGTCCTTTCCAACTCTCAAATTCTGTGATTATGTGACTTGATCTTCATAATGTTCATATGAGGTACATTGTTATCCCCATTTGGACTGAGCCTTATGAGAGAAATCCAATAGGGATGTATTTACAGCAAGGAAAGTGAGTTTCAGGCTGAGGGACTTGTCCACAGTCAAATAGCTGGTGAATATCAGAGGTAGGAAATGAACCAAGGTCTCTCTTGCTTTTTACTATTTACAATATTTATCCTCAGGATTCTCATAAGATGACAGGCATCTGGTAGATATTCAATTAATATTTGTCGATTGTGTAATGAGGGCTTGCTTGGAGTGTGCCCAGATCAACTAACATGGAGGCAACCTGCTTCTTCATGTTGCCCTACTATGTGGACAGGAGTAACATCCTTCATATTGGTTACATTCCTGGAACAGGCTGCATCTTTAAAACTGCCAGACAGGGTCATTCTCAATCTTTTTCCTGCCTGCTCTTTCCTGTTGTGTTCAGAGTGTAAAAATCACAGCTCACCACAGCCCAGACACCATGAACTAATCTGATGGAGGGTGGAGGGGAAAAGGGATATACCTTTCTTCCTCCTCCTTCTTACTTTGAGGGTCTAAGAAAGAATCCTGGGGTGTTTGTCTTGTTCTGTTCATTTGTCCTTGGTTTCTAGGTAAAGGTAGTGATCTGCATGAGACTGGGAGTTTGAGCCAATGTGACTTTAGAGCCAGGATTCCAGATGACATGCTATAGCCAGTCTTGGCTGGCAGTCAAGATGCTTGAACCTCAGGTCCAATGTAGGCTTTGGACTTGGAATTTGGGACAGTGCTATATAGAAACTGATCTGAAATGTTTATATATTTGTTAATACAGCTTTGAAGTGTTTCTCTGTAAAAAGTGAATCTGTCTGTTAAGTAGTTAGAGGGAACTAGAGTGCTGGGGACCCATCCTTTATAATTGAGGGAACAGCATAGATAGATGCTGGACAGAGAGCTTAGTTACCCCCTTAAGGATGCCCAAGAGCCCCGGGGGAGGGATGACATGTAACATACCTTGTTTTATGCAATCAAGGCCTTTACAAATGTAGAGGATCATAGTGTTTTAGAGTTGAGACTTTCAAGGTCATTAATCAATCTATTAGGATTTATTAAGTGCCTACTATGTGCCAGGCTCTGTCTTAGGCACAAAGATAAAACCAAAAAATGGTTCTTGCCCTCAAGGAGCAGATGGCATGGACAGGGGGAATAACACATATATGTATATTATATATATATATATATATACACACACAAATTAGATACAGGGGATTTGGAAAGGAAGATATTAGTGGCATTATGAAAGGCTTCATAGAAAGTGACTCATGAGCTAAGCCTTGACAGAAATTACAGATTCCCAGGAAATGGAAGTGAGGAGGGAGTACGTTCTAGGCACAGGAGATGACTCAAAGACAGGTAGTCCTATATATGAGGAACTGCAATAAGGTCTGTTTGGCTGAACTATAGGGCATGTTGGGGGTTATAATGGGTAATAAAGATGGAAAGGTAGGTTAGAGCCTATTCATGAAGGGCTTTAAAGGTCAAACAGATGAGTTTAATTTTGATCTTGGAGATAATAAGGAGCCACTGGAATTTATTGAGGAGGGAAATGACATGGTCATATTTGTACTTTCTGAAGATCACTGTGGCGGTTGTGTTGAGAAGGGACTGGAATGGGGAGGGATTTGAGACAGAAAGAACAATCTGAAGACTACTGCAATTGTCCAGTTTCGAGGTGATAAGGGTAATCTACTCCAAATCTTTCGTTCTACAGATGGGAAATCTGAGTTAAGCAAGGAGAATGTCTCACCCAAGGTTACACAGTTAGGACTAAAACCCAGGTTTCTTGACTTGCAGCCGTATGCTCACTCCTTTTGCTACCCCCCACTACCTGCCATGCATACCATAATTTGTTTATGTATAAATTATTTTTTTTTACAAATTAGAACTTGGTGACATATACTTCCCTGACTTTGATTTTTTGGAGACTGTAGTATTCAAAGGGTCACGCCCACATGCCATCAGGAACAAAACAGCAGTGTTGGAAAGATGGGCTTTTGTGTTAAGAGCAGCTTGGGGTTGTTATAAGCCCCCCTGTAATTACCCAAATGCAATCTTGGCAACTCTTTTGTTTGTATCTTCAACGAAAACTCTGTGAACCATCTTATTTAACCACAATTTCCTTGTGTCTTCTGGTTTCATTTATCCTAAGAATGTCAATGATGATGTGGTTCATTTCTTCCAATAGTATGTTGATTTGGGTCTTTGGACAGAGATCTCACATTTTGAGTACCAATAACCAAGTTACTGTTTATAGGTCTAGAAAATTGTGAAATTCTTCATACCCTCTGCCTTATTTCTGACTGCTCCATTGCCTTCACTGAGGAAACAGAAAAGGGTTGCTAAGGCTCAGGGCCAATTTTTATCTGTCTTTATTGTTGAATGATAATAACAGCTTTAAAGTTTGTGAAGTGCTTCATATATAATATCTCATTTGTTTCTCACAATAGCTCTGGAACATAGGTGTTAATATCATTCTGATTTTACAGATGGGGAAACTAATACTTAAAGAGGCTAAATGACTTGTCTGGATAATAAATGTCTGAATCAAAAATTGAACTTAGTTATCTCTGGCTAGCTTATGGGGTAAACTTCCCACATGTGGTCTTTGAATTGCAGATTCAGTCTGTGGCTCAGATAGTACTTGGAGATGGTCAAAAGTTCTAGAGCTGATGCTCTAGAGGCCTAGCTCTGGAGAACCCAGAGTTGCTACCACACCTCAATGCAGCCATGGAATAGGATTTTGTGAAGGTTCCAATTAGTTAGGCTATGTTAAATCTTTCATAAACCTGAAAGCATTGTACCCACATCAGCATTAGGTCTCATTAATATGTGTCTAAAAATTTGAATAACTCTAAGAGATTCCCTTTTCCTCTCCCCACAAGTGATTCATCATTTTTATTTATTACAGAAGTCAAGTTAATTGAGGTAGGGGTGAAGGTGAGGTTGACTTATAGCACTAGAAATAAAAAGCAAAACACCTGTCCTCAAAAATGGGGAAGGGATTAAATTTTGCTATTTCCAGATTAAGGAAGAATTAATTTCAACATAGTCACCCCCTTCTTTGTTCATTAACCTTATCCTTTCCCTGAAATTTAGGGGAATTTAACCCAATTGTGGATTCAGAGTGCAAAGGAATGGGAGAGCTTGGACTTGTCCAAAGAAGGGAATGAGTAGGAGAATCCCAGCAGGAGCTCTGTAAGGACCTGATAGGCCCCATGTAGCTACTCTAAGGCAATATAACAATGAGTGGAAAGGCTTCTGGATTTGGAGTCACAGGACCTGGGTTTGAATCCCATTTCGGCCTCTTACTACCTGAGTGACCTAGGGCAAGTTATTGAATTTCTCTGTTTCCTCATTTAAAAAATCAGGGAGTTGGGGTGGCTAGGTGGCCCAGTGAATAGAGCACCAGCCCTGGAGTCAGGGGGACCTGAATTCAAATCTGCCATCAGACACTTAACACAAAAAACTAGTCGTGTGCCCTTGGGCAAGTCACTTAACCCCAATTGCCCTGCCTTCTGTCTCCAAAAGGTATAAAAAAAAATATCAAGGAGTTGGATTAATTGAACTCTAAGGCTCCTTCTAGCTCTAAATCTATGTTCTTAAGACTTTTCAGTTGCCTTCTACAGAAAGTAAAAAGTTGAGTAAAACATCATTGAGGATTGGTGAATTCCTCCCCATCAGGACATCTTAAGATCTTAGATCTAGACCGAGAAGGGACTTAAAAGGCCATTTTGTCCAACTTATTTTACAGATGAGGAAACTGAAGACAAGAGACAGGTGGCTTGACCAAGATCAAATGAATAGTTTGAAAGGTGGAATTTGAATCCAGGTCCTCTAATTTTAGAACGAGATGATGTCTGAGACTCTACTAAAGTTATGAGCCATTACAAGTTAGCTCTATCTTTTACTTACCTACTAATCCACTGCATTTGGGGTCATCACTACTTGTCTTTTTGTTGCCACTAGACTTCAGTGACTCTGGAAGGGAGAGTTAGGCTGAGGAGTTTCTGCAGTTCTGCCTCCCTTCAATCCATTTCACACACGAGTCAAGACATCACCCGTGACGTTGTTGGTCCTCTTCAAAAATGAAGGACAAATGACAACAATTCACCTTGAGGGAAGTGGGAACACCATTTGGTTTTAGTGGACTTCAAACTTACTATGAGTCAGAATTCTGATGGGGGTAGCCAAAAGGAGCAAATATGAATATATATGGTGCTTTAAGCTTTATTCACAGCTACCCTGTGAGACAAGAAGTAGAAATGTAATATCCAGAACAAAGGATGCTGTTTAGTTCCACTCTACTCTGTCATTTTATGAACATGTTGTTGACCCTTCATTCTGGAAGAGGACCAATGACATCATGAGTTTGATGTCTTGACTTGCAAGTCAATTGGATTTAAGTGAGGCAGAGTTGTACAAAGTCATCAGCTTTCCTCTTCCAGAGATATTGGAGTCCAGTGGCAAAATAGAGTTAAGACAAGTGGTGATGGCTCAGGATGCAGTGAGTGCCCTAGATCTTTCTAAATTAAGATCTTTAGTATCAGTCTGGGAGGGGAAGACTCTCAGAGTCTCTGGCCAGAACAGAAAACAATTGCTATTTATACTCATTCTAAGCCATCATAACCTAAACAGTGAGCCACAGAAGTTTGGGCTGGGGCTATTATTAACCATTCAGTGAAAGCGAGAGAGATTTAGGTTTAAAGTAGTCAAGTAGCTCCATTTGAAACACAACACACTATTTTTTTTAAGCCTGTCTTTTCAGAACTATATTTCAAGAAATCATATATGAAAATTGCAGGACAAAAAGTAAATTGTTCCAACTTTTTGAAAAAGAAATAAATGAGTAAAAACCAAAATCTAGCCTCAAAATCCCCAAATATCTTAAAAAATATAAACAATTAAAAATTGTATTCCTATGTACAGAATGACTCCATGTAAGGGTATGGTGCCCAAAGTGGAGAGAGGGACCACATGTGGTCAGGGAAGAAGAAAGGAGGAAGAGGAGGAAGAAAAGGAAAGAAGAAGAGGAGAAGAAGAGAAGAGGAGGAAGATGGGAAGGAGATGATGATGATGATGATGATGATGAACAATTACAATAGCATTTCCTCATTTTCTGCTTGAATTGTCAAGTTGGGTCCCCAGAGGGTAGCTACTGCTACTCACAGATAACATGGGAAAGACAGTTAATACGAAATATTCTCCAAAAAACCTGGTTTACTCCTTTCCACAAATATACACAACATCCATGAAAGAAGTAGGTTTCAAGTTAGACCATAATAGCAGTGAGGTACACATGTAAGAATGCAGATTGATACCTTTTCATTTTATTTATGTTTCTTTTTTTTCAAAACTGTGTTTTTTTTTATACCATATTATATCCTAAAATCTCATATTTTAGGAGGGACAATGATAACTTGAAATATGTCCAAAGGAAAAGAAGTAGGATAGTGAGGGTATGTGAAATCAGTATTTTCAATGATTAGTTGAAGATACTGGGTTTATTTAGAACTTAGGTGGCTCTGATTTGGAGTCAGTAAGACCTGAGTTCAAATCCTATCTTAGATACTTACTAGCTCTGTTACCCTGGTGGCATTACTTAACCTCTGCCTTCCTCAGTTTTTCTTATCTAAAATGGGGAGAATACTAATAGTACCTCCCTCACTGATTTGGTAGTAAGGATAAAATGAGATATGAGTAAAGTTCTATATAAGTTTAAAAGCACTATATAAATGTTCCTGTTATTTTTATCATAATTGTTGTTAGCCTAGAGAAGAAAAAACACTTAGGTGGGGATATGATAATTATCTTCAAATATTTGAAAGGTTGCCATGAGGAGAAGGAATTGGATATGCTCTGCTTGACTCCCAAAGCCAGAACTGGGATGAATTGGTAGAAATATCAGAAAGACGAATTATGGGTCAAAATAAAGAAGAAATTTGGTCCCAATAATTAGAACTGTTAAGAATGACCTCAAAATTGTTGTTGTTAAAAATTGAAATGGGCCTCCCCAGAACATAGCAAGTTTTCTGTCATTGTTATTGAGAAATTTCAATTATTATAATTGGGACTTGTCATTTGAGTAGGAGTTAGATTAGATCAGCCATTCTCAACCTGTGGGTCGCAACCCCCTTGGGGGTCAAGTGACCCTTTCACAGAGGTCACAGGGGTTGCCTAAGAGCATCACAAAACACATATTTCCGGTGGTCTTAGGAACCCAGATACTGCTCTCCTCTGTCTCCAGGCGGGGAGATATGCCCACATGCAGATATGCCCACATACAAGTATTAAAGGGTCGCAGCATTAGGAAGGTTGAGAACCACTAGACTAGATGATTTCAGATTCCCTTTCCAATTCTAGGGTTCTGTGATTACCTTCTTTTCTCTTTTTAATCAGTGCACCATTTATGCACAATCGACTTCTTTCTAAAATCACACTGTGATTTCCTGGTCCTCCTCTATAGAGAACCTACCTAATGTGCAGAGAGATTCCTCTTCATCTTGTAATGCTCCCTAGGTACAATGTAACTTTCAGAACATCTAGTTGTTGTCTCTTGCTTTCCACTGCATGATTGGTCCACTTTCTTTTCCAAGAAATTTCCTAGTTGATGCCTTATACAGAACTTCTCGTACACAAGCCATTGCTGACTTTCCATTGTTACCATTATTTCCTTTGTTCTTTAATCACTACGATTTTGATTTTTCTGGAAAGGTATTTGTTGTCTATGGTTCACCCTTCCAGTTACTGGACTTACAAGGACTGGTGGCTCTTTGGCTTATTTTACCCCAGTCAGAACTACTTCTGGGAAAATCTCAGAACACAGCTCGTATCTAGGTCTCTATAGATGTAGGTAACATAGTCCTCAGGTTTGATACAAGTACTCTACATAACAATGCATACCAGGTCCAGGACAATCTTTATTTTACTTCCACAGAAAATGTGGAAGCTACATAAAAGACTCACTTGTTCAATTGTTCAGTCACGTCTGACTCTTGGTAACCCTGTGGATCATATCACACCAGGTCCTTCTGTCCTCTGCTGTATCTCAAAGTCTGTCCAAGCTCATGTTTGGTTTTTCCATGACAGTATTCATCCATCTCATTCTCTTCTGTCTCCTTTTTCCTTTTTCCTTCAGTCTTTCCCAATATCAAGGTCTTTTTCAGTGTGTCCTGTCTTTTCATTATGTGGCCAGTATAATTCTCCTCTCTCTCCAGTGAGTTTTTTGTTTGCTTGTTTTTGCCCAGGGCCTTCTACATTCCCCCAGATTCACAGTACCACCCTGCAGTTTGGATTCCCCTTGAAAGGGAAATAAACTTGAGGTTGTTAGAGAGGCAGCTTCCTGACATTCTGGTGAATTCAGCTTTCATCCCAGAATTGCAGGTAAGCCTCTAGTCTTACAGCACTACATCTAAGGCTTAAAATCCCTCAGATGGGAAGAATAATTATAACTGCTAGAGGCCCCTGACTTTGCAATGAATCCCATTTTCATCTCATATAAGCACCTGGCTTTATGTACTGTCATGATGACTTTGGACTCTCTTGGAATGAGTACAGACTTGGAGTTACTAAAGAGGCAACCTCACTTCTTAGATTTCTGGCAAGAACAGAGGACAGATTCTATGTCTTTTACTCTCCTATACTATGACTGCAGTCCTTTGCCTATCTTCTAGCTGAAAGGACGATTTAAATCATCCTTTCCCCCCTTATCTTTTTAGAAAGATGAATACTCAAATCTTTAAACTTGGAGATCCTAGAGAGGCAACCCTGAGGTTTGGGCTTCCCAGAAACTCTTCCTTTTCTCTCTAAAAAGGTTGAATTACACAGTTCTCCAGAAACTCAACAGTTCAAGTAACCTTCTTTTTTACAAGCCAATGTAAAGCCAACTAATTCATCCTTAATTGGTGACACATGACTAAAGTCAAAGACAAAGATTTACTACCCCTTAACCTCATCAGATTGATCAGGGAATCCCCTCATCATAGACATACAGTATCATGGGAGAATGTTGGCATTAAAAAAGTGGTTTTTTATGTCAGTGAGTAGCTTAAAATCAGCAAAAACATTGCAAATTTTTCCTAATTGTCTCCAGTTATGGGTCATAAATATTAAATTTCTCTTCAAGGCAGAAGTGGAGGAAAGAAGAGGAACTATGAAATCCAGAACAATGCAATGTGAAGGTGAAATGCCAATGTCTTATAACAAGGCATGTTCTTTGTCACTTATTGGCTCTAGGTTATTTTCAGTTCAAGAATGCACGAAGGAAGAGTCCTTCTAAAAATGAGTCCACTTATTTTAACCCCTGTTTCATACATCAATTTGATTTTGGTGGGGGAAGAGGGCATTTACTTCATTTCAATTCCTCTTGAAAAACATCCCTAAGGGAAAAGTCAGAAAATTTAATATTTTTTCTTGAGGGTGCTAAAAATACTAAGTTCTTTTGGAGGTAGGATGATGCATTTTATAAAAGTCCTATTAAACTTTATTGTCTGAGGTCTTCATCACCTGTAAAAATGGCTCTAATAGCATTGGTTGCAAGCTCATCTGAAAGGAAACAGCTGTGAATAATTTTCAGTTGAGTAAATAGCTCATGTGGAAAAGAAGGATAAACGTTCAGTGTATACTGTTTTATTGTAAACTGACGATATGTCAGGGAGAAATTCTGATTACTTATTTTCCTATTTTGTGCAGTCAGATGTTTCCATGGCACGTAAGACACATATTTTCCATGCAGTAGACTATTATAATCAAATGTACAAGATCAACTTATTAGCTTTCAGTTTACTATGGCATTTCTGGAAACAGATGTCTAATGCAAAATAAAATACTTATAGATCTTCATATGACTTTGCCCCAGTAAATGGATCACACACTGTGCCACAAGGGAAGTATTTCAAGGCAAACACATATTCCTTAATGCAACTTTGTTCTTTTGGTGAACAATGCCTGTAGATTTTGGTGACCACTTACCATTATTTACGGGATTAAGCAGGCAAAGCTGTAACTAGAAATTTCTCAGATGAGGCAAACCCACTTGTGGGGTGGACATAGATCCTGGAATAGTGGCCACTACTGGGGGTGCCATGTGGGAGGGGAAGGAGGTTATCTGGGGTGAAGCCATGGGAGTTTTCTATTTTACTTGATTTTTCTTGCCAATTAGTAGACAATCTCTGTTGCTTCTGTGGGGCTGAAGGACCTTCAAGTATTTATTGTCAACACCCTCTAAATTCAGTGCCCTGAGACAAAGCCCCATTCTCCTCATTTTACTTGTAGTTCTATAAGTAAAAATAAAAATGTGAGTGGAAAAGGCCAAACCACAGACAGATATGTCTATAACCACAGGAAAGCTATATTCTTAATTGGAAACCATGGAAGATGGAATTTATTATAGATGCCGCATTCCTATACTGCTAATTAATGACCATTTGAATAGTCACTTTCAAAGTGTGCCAATAACTGCGTATATCATACACAGGACTTCTAGCTTTCCACTAGTGTTGCCAGTTTGTGTCTTAGTGAGAAAGACCCTTTTGTTGCTGCAAAACACACATCAATTTAAAAAAAAATTCTTGCTTGGACTGCAATCCAATTAAACTTAAAACTCATTTTATGATTTCTAATACTTCCAGACTTCTCCAAGATAAAATTCTTAGTTGTAAAAATGAATGATTTTTGTTCCCTGATTGGAACAAATAAGCTATTGTTTTCTTCCTTCCCACTTAAGTTCACAAATTTCTACCTACTGTAGGAAATTAACCATAATGGCCATCTGTCTTGATATTCACTATGTCCCAAAAGTTTTGGTACTATTTTAATGCCATGTAAATTTTAATAGCTTTAAACTGCACTAAAACTTTTGGGATACACTGTATTATAGACATATGTATATGTGTGTAAATGTTGATTTGAAGTTTTATTATTCATTAAAAGAAGTCATCCACAAAAAAAAAAATGCAGCATGATATGTGACAATTTCAAGCCTAAACTCCTCTTTTTCCGTACACATAAATTGGAGGACATGACTTCCTGGCTGAACTGTTTGGGGGCTTTAAGATCTTTTGTTTTCATCAGTGGACTTTTATACAATTTTAAAATATTTTAGTTATGTTTATATTTTACTTATTTATTTTTAAACGCTAACTATCATTTTATATATTTATTTTATAAAAGTTTTGCCCCTGTGCCAAGTCCATACAGCTTGCTCCTAGGTGAGAGTGGCAAAAAGCTTCTTCAGATTTAATTTTAGGCCAATTGTAGGCTTTTCTACATCTGAAACTACTCCAGGAGAAAATCAGATTTCAAGAAGAGAGAGACTTAACAATCATGCAACGTAGCAAAACAGAACCTTTTGATGAATATTTATCATAAATTCTTCCTTGGGTGAAACCATCTGATTTTGTGAATCAGATGTAGATATTCTTTATTTGAATGGGGGTAAGGAAAGTATCTAGATAGTGATTTCACTGGTGTGAGGACATTAGAATCATAGAATCGCAAATTTGAAAGTCGCAAGGACCTCAGTAGCTATCTAAGTCTACCCATACACAAAAGGAATGCCCACCAGAAGCCATCTTCCAGTCTTTTCTTGAAGACCTCCAATGGGGGGGTGGGAATCCACCAACTCTCAAGGCAACACATCTCACTTTTAGAGATAATTAGGACATTTTTTTCTGCTTGTCAGGCCTAAATTTGATTCTTTTCAATTTCCACTCATTGTTCTTAGTTCTTCCTTTTGGAGATAAAAAGAATAAGTCTATTATCTCCTCCATATAATAACTTTTCAGATACTTGGAACCAACTATGCTATTATCCTTGAGTTTTCTTTTCTTCAGGCTAAATAACCTCAGTTTCTTTATCCAATTGTCATTTGACATGATCCCAAGGTTCTTCTTTGTCCTGATTGCCTTCCTCTTGACATTCCCTAGCTTATCAACGTCCTTCCTAAAATGTGATATCCCAAACTCAATATAACACACCATAGGTCAGTGGTTCTCAACCTTCCTAATGCTGCAACCCGTTAATACTGTTCCTCATGTTGTGGTGACTCCCAACCATAAAATTATTTTCATTGCTACTTCATAACTGTAATTTTGCTACTGTTATGAATCGTAATGTAAATATTTGATATGCAGGATGTATTTTCATTGTTACAAATTGAACATAACCCACAGGTTGAGAAGCGCTGACATAGGTGATCCTACTGGAGCATGGTACAGAGGAACTATCACCTCCTTATTCCTGGAAACTTTGCTTTTCTTTTATTGTAGCCCAAGATCACATTAGCTTTTTTTGGCTTCCGTATCACACTAATTTTGGGCTTCTACTCCACTATAATCCCTAGCTCTCTTTCTGACAAATTCTTAGTGTGCTATGCCTCTGCCTTCTTGTACTCCTCAAGTTAATTTTTTAACTAATCACAATGGAAGGCATATCCTCATTGAGTCAGTAGGGTACAGTGGAAAGAACGTGGGATTTGGAGTCAGATTTATCTTGTTCAGTCATCAGTCAAATCTGACTCTATATGACCCAATGGACAAAGTTTCCTTGGCAAAGAAACAGGAGTGGTTTACCATTTTCTTCTCCAGTGTGTCCCCATTATGTAGGTGAGTAACTGAGGGAAAAAAGAGGTTAAGTGACTTGCCCACAGTCACACAGCTAGTAAGCAGCTGAGACCAAATATGAACTCAGATCTTCCTGACTCAAGGCCAGCCTCTATCCAGTGTACCATCTACCTGCCCTTTGGAGTCAAAACCTTGGTTCAAATCATATCTCTGTCACTTATTACCTTGGTCAAATCATTTAACTCATTTGAACTTCAGTTCCCCATATGTAAAATAAAGAGACTGGAGAGAATAACCTCAATGGTCCCTTCTAACGCTAACTGTATGATCCTATGAATTTCATCTTTTTAGAATCAGTCCATTAGCCAGTCAATATCTTTTGGATCCTAATTCTGCACAGGTCTGACCTATTCAGTCAACTCCAGTGGCTCCTTATCACTTCTGGGATCAAATATAAAGTCCTCTGCTTGGTGTTCAAAGCCCTATCTTTTTTACAGATGTCTACCTCTCCCTCACCCCAAGTACTACAATGGCCTCCTTGCTATTCCTCACACAAGACACTCTGTCTCCAGAATCTGGATGCTTTCACAGGCTATTCCCCAGGCCTGGCTATAATACTTTCCCTCCTTACCTCTGCTTCCTGGCTTCCTTCAAGTCACAGCTAAAATCCATCTTATATGAGAAGTCTGTCCTGATCCCCTTTAACGCTAGTATCTTAGTTATCTCCAATTTCTCCTGTGTAGAGCTTGTTTGTACACACCTTTTTGCATGATTGTTGTTATCTCCATCACACTGTGAGCTTCTTGAGAGCAGAGACTGTCTTTTTATAATTATTTTTTAGTTTTCAACATTCATTTTTATAAAATTTTGAGTTTTAAAATTTCTACTCTCCTTCCACTCCCCCCTCTCCAAAATGGCATGTAATCCAATATAACCTATATGTGTATGATTGTATTAAATATATACTGCATTAGTCATGTTGTGAAAGAAGAATCAAAACAAAAGGGAAATACCGCAAGAAAGAAAAAAGCAAAAAACAGCAACAAAAAAAGAAAAAATAGTATGCTTCAATCTACATTCAGATGCCATAGTTCTTTCTCTAGATATGGTAGCATTTTCCATCATGAGTCTTTTGGAATTGTCTCAGATCATTGCATTGATCAGAAGGGTTAAGTCTAACAGAGTTGGTCATCACACAATGTTGCTGTTACTGTGTACAATGTTCTGGTTCTGTTCATTTCACTCAGCATCAGTTTATGCAAGTTTTTTCTGAAATCTGCCTGCTCACCATTTCTTATAGAACAATAGCATTCCATTACATTCCTGTACCATGACTTGTTCAATCATTCCCCAATTGATGGGCATCCCTTCAATTTTCAATTCTTTGCCACCAAAAAAGAGTTGCTATAAATGTCTTTGTCCATGTGGATTCTTTCCCGTTTTTAATGATCTCTTTGGGATACAGACCTAGTAGTGGTATTGCTGGATCAAAGGGTATGTACAGTTTTATAACTCTTTGAGCATAGTTCCAAATCACTCTCCAGAAGGTTGGATCAGTTCACAACTCCACCAGCAATGCATTAGTGCTCCAATTTTCCCACATCTTCTCCAACCTTTATAATTTTCCTGTTTTGTCATGTTAGCAAGTCTGAGAAGTGCAAAGTGGTACCTCAGAGTTGTTTTAATTTGCATTTCTCTGATCAATAGTGATTTAGAGCACTTTTTCATATGACTATAGATAGCGTTAATTTCTTCATATGAAGACTACCTGTTCATATCCTTTGACCATTTATCAATTGGGGAACAACTTGTATTCTTATAGATTTGACTCAGTTCTCTATATATTTTAGAAATGAGTCCTTTATCAGAGACACCAATTGCTTCCCAACTTTCTGCTTCCTTTCTAATCTTGGTTGTGTTGACTTTGTTTATGCAAAACATTTTAAATTTAATGTAATTAAAATTATCCATCTTGTATTTCATAAGGTTCTCTATTTCTTGTTTAATCAGAACTGACGGATAAACTATTCCTTGCTCTCCTAATTTGCTTAAGGTCTCACCCTCTATGTTTAAATCGTGTACCAATTTCAATCTTATCTTGGTATATGGTGTAAAATGTTGCTCTATGTCTAGTTTCTGTCATACTGTTTTCCAGTTTTCCCAGAAATTTTCTACAAATATATATACTAAATATATATGTATATATGTTTAAATATATACATATATATATGAGATTACTATAGTTATTGACTATTGTGTCTTGCATATCTAACCTAATTCACTGATCAACCACTCTATTTCTTAGCCAGTACAAAGTAGTTTTGATGATTGCTGCTTTATAAGATCTGGTATGGGTAGGCCACCTTCCCTCTTACATTTCTCTTATTAATTCCCTTGATATTCTGGACCTTTTGTTCTTCCAGATGAATTTTGTTATTATTTTTTCTAACTCTGCCAAATAATTTTTAGGTAGTTTGAATAGTATGACACTGAATAAGTAAATTAATTTAGGTAGAATTGTCATTTTTATTTTATTAACTTGGATACCCACAAGCAACTGATATTTTTCCAATGATTTAGACCTGACTTTATTTGTGTGAAAAGTGTTTTGTAATTGTATTCATATAAGTTTCTGGGTTTGTCTTGGCAGGTAGACTCCCAAATATTTTACGTTGTCTACAGTAACTTTAAATACATTTTCTATTTCTATCTCTTGCTGCTGGGCTTTATGAGTAATATATAGAAATGCCATTGATTTATTTGGGTTTATTTTATATCCTGCAACTTTGCTAAAGTTGTTAATTATTTCAAGTAGTTTTTTAGTTGATTCCCTATGATGCTCTAAGTATACCATCATATCATCTACAAAGAGTGATGGTATTGTTTCATCATTGAGTGTTCTAATTCCTTCAGTTCCTTTTTTCTTCTCTTATAGCTAAAGCTAACATTTCTAGTATAATGTTGAATAACAGTGGTGATAATGTACATTCTTGTTTCATTTCATTTCATTTCCTGATCTTATTAGAAATGCTTCTAGTTTATCCCTATTACATATAATGCTTGCTGATGGAAAACTCCATTGATTCCTGTGTTCTCTCATGTTTTTAATAGGAATGGGTATTATGTTTTGTCAAAAAACTTTTTCTGAATCTACTGAGATAATCATATAATTTCTGTTAATTTTGTTATTGATATAGTTAGTTATGCTGATAGTTTTCCTAATATTGAACCAGCTCTGCATTCTTGGTATAAATCCCACCTAACCATAGTGTGTTATCCTTGTGATAAGTGGCTGTAATCTCTTGGCTAATATTTTATTTAAATTTTTTGCATCTATATTCATTAGGGAAATTGGTCTATAATTTTCTTTCTCAGAGAGTGTTGGCTCTTCCCAGTTTAGGTATCAACACCATATTTGTATCATAAAAAGAATTTGGTAGGACTCCTTCTTTGCCTATTTTTCCAAATAGTTTATATAGTACTGGAATTAATTGTTCTTTAAATGTTTGGTAGAATTCGTTTGGAAACTCATCTGACTCTGGAGATTTTTTATTAGGGAGTTCATTGATGGGTTGTTCAATTTCTTTTTCTGAAATGGGGCTATTTATGCATTTTATTTCCTCTGTTAATCTGTGCAGTTTATATTTTTATAAATATTCATCCATTTCACTTAGTTAAATTTATTGGCATATAGTGGGGCAAAATAGCTCCTAATTATTGTTTTAGTTTTCTCTTCATTGGTGGTGAATTCCCCCTTTTCATTTTTAACACTGGTAATTTGGTTTTCTTCTATTTAAAAAAAAATCAAATTAATCAAAGCTTTATCTATTTTATTGTTTTTTTCATAAAACCAGCTTAGTTTTATTTATTAATCATATAGTTTTCTTAATTTCAATTTTATTAATCTCTCCTTTGATTTTCAGAATTTCTAATTTAGTATTTAACTGGGGATTTTAAATTTGTTCTTTTTCTAGATTTTTTTTAGTTGCATACCCAATGTAAGCATTAAGAGATATAATATTTCTCCTAAGAACTGCCTTTGCTGCATCCCATAAGTTTTGGTATGTTGTCTCACTATTGTAATTCTCTTTGATGAAGTTATTGATTGCCTCTATGATTTATTGTTTGACCCACTCATTCTTTAGGATTAGATTATCTAGTTTCCAGTTAATTTTTCATCTTTCTTTCTATGGCCCTTTATTACGTGTAATTTTTATTGCATCATGATCTAAAAAGGATGCATTTAATATTTCTGCCTTTTTCTGAAATGAATTGTGAGGTTTTCATGCTGTTGTACATGGTCAATTTTTATGTAGGTGTAGAGCCAAGCACGAGCAGCTTTCCAGAGGACTGCTTCTGTGAACAGCTTTAAAGTTCTGATCACATAGTATAGTGAATTCTCTATTTATTCAGCAGTAAACTAAAGCAAAACATTCACAGAAACCAAAGTACAGCATTCACAATGTTATAACAAAGCAACTTATCACTAAAGTGGCCACATAGATTTCACCAAAGTGGCCACATAGTTTTAAACAAAATATATCATTCAGTAAGTCCTTAACTCAATCATCTTTAAGCAGCAAGCCTCATTAAGGGACACAGGTACAAAGGTCAAAGTTCTCCACCTCTAGGTCACATTGTCTTAATCTCTCAGTCAAGAAGTCTTTTCTTCTTGATTTGAGATTAGCTTCCAGTCATCCTTAACTCAGTCATCCTTAAGACTACAAGGTACAGAGTACAAAGTTCTCCAACCCCCTAGGCCACAATAAATCATGATCTTCTCAATCAGCCTTAAGTACCCAAAGAGAGGTCTTTTCATCTTGACTGGAGGCTGGCTCCCAAATTCCATGGCTCCTCTTTCATGGGTCCAGTTCCTGCCTGAATCTACCCAATCATCACCTGGATTCACAGGTAGGCAGCTCTCAGCTCCTTGTCCAGTTCCATACTGAAGCTCACGGTGTCCAGTCCACCTCAAGTTCTTCACATTTTCTGTTTCTGGGAAGACAAAGCTTAACAGAGCCAAAACAACATCCATGCACCTTGCTCACACTATCATCAATTCACTATCTGCCTGTGAAATCAACAGAGACCCACAAACAAGGTCCAATAAGTCAACACAAATTAACAGCATAGAAATCAACAGAGACCCACAAACAAGGTCCAGGAGGTCAACACAAATCATCAGTAAAGTCCCAGGAACTCCAAAACCCTCCTCCAGGACTTCTGTAAACAGACAACAAGAAAATCCTCTTTCAGGGCTTCCAGTAAGGTCTCAGGTCTTCTGTACAAAGTATTACAAACACAAATCAACACAGACAGAACAGACAGAGTGCTGGGATACCACAAGTTTTCTCCTTCTCAACTCTGCCACCACAAGTGTTTTCCTTCTCAGTTGTGCTCTCTCCCAGCTTGTACTCAGCTTTTTATCTGGTCATTAGCTCCTCCCTGTTTTGCCCACCTCTTATGCCCTTCCTGTTCCCATATTTGGCAAATCCCTCTCACTGTGGGTTTTACAAGTTCTGTTTCTTAACAAAGACTTGATATAATCATGGACAAGGCTCAAAAGAAACTTGAACTGAAACAAGGTGCTAAATAATTAAATAGCTGAAACAAGGTGCTAAGTACTTCTTTGCTTGCCATTACAGTAGGTGCCATGTACTATTGAGATAAAGGTATATTCCTTTCTATCCCCTTTCAGTTCTCTCCAAAGGTCTACTATATCTAACTTTTCTAAAATTCTATTTACTTCCTTAACTTCTTTCTTGTTTATTTTGTGGTTAGATTTATTTAGTTTTGAGAGGGTAAGGTTGAAGTCCCCCACTAGTATAGTTTTGCTGTCTATTTCTTCCTGTAATTCACTTAACTTCTCCTCTAAGAATTTGGATGCAATACTACTTGGTCAGGGACTGCCTTTTGCCTTTCTTTGTACTCTAACACTAAACCCAGAGCATGGCATATGGTAGATGGTTGATAAATGGACTTACTGCCATCCAGTATGTTAGCTCTTCTTCCTAGCTTTTTGTCATCTGTATCTGATGATCATGCCATTTATTCTTTTATCCAGTTTCCTAGTAAAAATATCAAATAAGATAGGGCCAAGTGCAAATCCCTGGTGACACATTACAGAGAGTGCTAGACCTGGAGTTAGGAAGTTGTTGTTGTTCAGTGGTTTCAGTCATGTTCAACTCTTTGTAACCCTATTTGGGGTTTTCTTGGCAAAGATACTTAAGTGATTTTCCATTTCCTTCTGCTCATTTTACAGATGAGGAAACTGAAGTAAACAGGGTTAAATGACTTGCCCAGGGTCACACAGCTAGGAAGTATCTGAGGCCAGATTTGGTCTGAGGCTGAATTTGAACTTAGGTCTTTCTAATTCCAGGCCAAGGGCTCTATCCACTGCATCACCTAGCTGTCTCAGAATCAGGAAGACCTGGGCAAGTCACTTACCCTTTCTTTGCCTCAGTTTCCTCAACTGTAAAATGAATGTTATAAGGTTGTTTTGAGGATCAGATGCTATAATATGTGTTAAAAGCACATAGTATAGTTTCTGACACAGAGTAAGCACTATTTAAATGTTTATTCCCTTCCCTTTCCTCTTCCCCCCTGCAGAACTCCTGTCAACTTGACATTGCATTATTAATAGCTACTCTTTGAATGTGGCTTTTCAACAACCCTGACTCCATCTCATTGCATTATTGTACAGCTCACATCTCTCCATCTTTTCTGCAAGAATGGTATGAGACACATATTGGAAAACTCAAGTGCAGAAATTCCTTCTGCCAATGCAGATAATCAATTCTGTGTAATTTATCAACCCTTTAAAATGCAGTACTTAAATGAGATCTTATTGCTTTGTTACAGATCCTGTGTTCTATTCATGGTCTAAATATCACAGTGAATTTTGAAGAATTCCCAAAGTCCTGAACTCAGGTTCTTAATAGCTAGGTCATTCCATTATCTTGCTCAGTAAGCTCCCAAGTCAGCTACAAATAGGTTCCAATGAAGCCTCACTTGCCTGTGTTCATACCACCTGCATGTGTCTGTCAGAGGCAGGATTTGCTTCTGAGTCTTCCAGATCACAAGGCTAGCCTATTCTATCCTGTGCTACAAGATGGAAAACTAAATAATTGTACCATTAACAAAATAGAGAGGTCTAATGTATTGAGATTCACCTGTGGAGTCAGGAAGACCTGGGTTTAATTTCTACCTGTAATATACACTGATTAGTTGATCCTGTGCAAGCTACTTAACTTCTCAGTGTTTTGGGAAACTCTCTTAAAATTATAGTTTGCAGTACAGGTACTGATCTTCATTGATAGAGTCAGTTTCCTCACTGGAAGTCCCCTAAACCAATGAAATCACAGGTTCAACTGAAAAAGAAAAGATTAATTAGGGAACTTCATTCTTTTAAAGTAGAGAAGGAAATTTTCAAGGGATAAAAACTGAAGTACATTATAAAATCATAGTGTCATAGATTGAAAGCTGCAAGGAACCTTGGATGCCATTGAATCCAACGCCTCATTTTATAGATGAGGAAACCTGAGACTGGCATAGATTAAGTTACTTGCCCAGGAATATACAGCAAGTAAGGATCTGATACTGGTTTTGAACTTGGATCTTCCTGACTCTAACATTCTACCCACTATGGACTTCTCAGAGTAATGTTTGTCTCCCAAACAGCTTCATGTGCCTCAGCTTTGAAGTTATCTAATTTTATCTTTCCAACCCAAAGGCTAGATCTTATAGCAATGCTGCTATAAGATTACAGTTGAAAATGAAATCCTCCTTTCAACATTTGCTCCCACTGCTCCCATATGAAGGGTCAGTGAGTGAATTCAGAGAGGAATTCTTTGTATTTCTTGAGCGTTTTGAGGCTTTGGAAATTAAAAAAAAAAGAAAGAAAAACCAAATAAATTGTTCCAAGTAATGAACATGTCTTGTTTGTTTTAGTTCTTTTGAATGTAAGCAAGTTAGTAAAAGAAAAAGAATACTTAATGATGGGAAGAGGAGGCCACTGGAAGCACTTTGGCATTCAAGATAACTACAAAGAGATGAATACCTTTGTAGGGGTATATGGCTGAGTGAGGTCTATAATCCATTATTCACGACATGCTAGGAAACATGGTTCAGTTCACACAGTTTTGTTTCTATTCCAGTGTCTAGTCAGCATTAAATATTCTTACTAAATGTTCTTCCTAATGCTTGAGCAACTTAAATACATGAATTATCTTAAATGGAGGCATTTGTCCCAGGAAGGAGGCCAATTAAACATGTGGGTGAGAATGAGTCTATTTCTCTTCACAGTTGGTGTGTTTCATTGGCTTATAGTTGGTTTGTCTGGCTTTTTGGGTTGATGTGGTTGATTTTAGCTAAGGCTTCTGGGTATAGGTATGGCTACTGCCCACAAAGCTCTGGCCACTACCTAGAGACTTCCTGATAAGGAGTTTGCTGGGGCTTAAGGGAAATGGAAGTTTGTTTAGATAAAAAGCTGAAAGAACCTACGCATTCATCTAGTCCAGCCCTCTCATTTTATAGATAAGGAAACTGAGTCACAAAGAGGTTAAATGACTTACCTAGGTTCTCAGAATTTAGGGCCAGTGCCCCTTCCAATGTACTATTCTGTTTTTTTAATGTACAGTGTAATCGAAACTCACTCAAACTCATTCCGGGATCTACATGCCTTTCAGGATTTAATGAAACTAAACAAAGGAAATAGGTAACTCTAATGGCCATTCCCCACTTCCAATTCATTTTGTTTCAGAGAATGTCTTTTTAATATATGGTTAATTGTGGTGTCTAAAGAATAAGAAAGTGAATATCATTGAGAGAACAATGGAAAATGGCAAGTAGGAGAAGACTACAGTAAGACACATGTACAGAATTAGGGTAGAAAAGCAGAGGGTAAACGTTGTTATTGAAGAAAGGTATGACTGAAAAAGAAGGGCTGGTCACATAGAGACACTGAGGAGCATCTTGTGAGCTCCACTGATATCCTCAAAATGTCAAGAAAAAGAGGAAGGACAGTCTGGACAGAAGCCAGCTTAAGGGAACTCATGGATAAGAGTTGGACAAAATGGATGGGTAAGATTTTATAATGATCAACATTGTAGGAGGGAATATCCACATTGATGAGATCGAAGATTTGAGTATCGGAGCATTATACATTAACTGATGGTGGGATGTAGGGAAACAAGAGAAGACATGAAGGCCTCTTATCTTCTGATCCAGATCTCAATATTTCCTCTATGTTAATTCAGACATTCTTGGCCTCTTTCTCCATCCCTGCAAAAAAAAGGAGCCAGATTTTCGATAGTGACCCCAGTGATGAGATTTTACACAATTTAAGCCTGAAATACAAGTATGTATTATACGAGCATGTAGTTCTTTGGAGTATGAATGTGTGATGCAGGTATACTCAGGAATAAGCACACATTTTCACTATTGACTCATATCCTTATTAATTCTCACTTTCTCTGGGTTCTAAGGCAGTCTAGTGGTTAAACTCTGGAATTAGGTGTTTTTGATTGGATCCATGGTTTAATGGGATATAGGGAGCTTCTTCCTACCAATGCAGATGGTCACCTTTTCTGCAACTCTAGTCTTAGAAATGGAATTGAGTCTCTGAGGGGCCTGGTAACTTAGGGGTCCACAAGCAAGACCTGAACCCATTTAAACAACAATTCTGAGGCTATCTTTCTATACACTATGCCACACTGACTCTCAAACTCTGTAAGGGTCTTAAAAATTGTCGAAATTAAAGAAACTCTCTTTAATTGGCTAGGCCCCCACCTTGGAATAAGTCAAGGAATTCTCTCATAGAATTTCTTTTAAGCTAGCTTCCCTTCTCTTAATTTCAAACTGCTTAGGCAAAACCACTATACAGCATACATAAGGCTGTGATGAGGCTGGTTTGGCCTGATCTCAGATCATTCTACTTCCATATGCCTATCTTCTCTCCTTTCCATCTCTACTTGGACCTTATTCTTGCCTTCATGTGTTGTGCCTCCAAAATTGGGTTAGAAATTCCTTTCTTAAGGCCACCAGGACCTCTAAGCAATTGGAACTCCACTGAATGCCTATGAAGAATCTAGCCAAGGATTTTTGGTGATTTGGGATCTTAGCAACCCAGGGCTCTAACTACAACTGTGTTGTGGAAATCTAAGGAAGAATTGCTTTCTGATTTTATCACACAAACAAGCAACTGCTGGAATTGATTGATGAACAACAAGAAAAGGTTACTAGTAAGGTGAAATAAAATCACATAAAATTAATGTTTTGATCAACCCCCAAGAACTTAAATCAAAATCACTCATTGCTGTAGTGAATAAACTAAATTACTAAATGAAACTTAGTAATTTAAGAAAATTCCACACCAAGATGGGGAGGGAGGAGGAGCTGGGTATATATTCAAACTCGTGATATAATCTCTAAGATAGCTGTTGGTATGATTCCTTATGTCAAAATACTCTTTTCCCAAAATATGATTATGAAATTACATAGCTACCTGTGCATGGGGATCCAGAATATCTGTATTAACATATAAATATGAGGTTTTTTTGGATATTTTTAAATTTAAGGAAATAGAATATAATATAATGGGACCTCCAATCAGTCAATAAACATTTATTAGGTAATTATTGTGTGCCAGGTGCTGTGCTAAGTACAAATACTAAAAAGATACTAAAAAGAAACACAGTCCTTGCCCTCAAGGAGCTCACTCTAACTGGGGAAGACCATACACCAAAGGAAGCTGGAAAGGGGAGGGAGGAAAAGTACCTGACATGGAAGGATGATGGAATCCAGTCCAAAGGAACACAGCCAGGTGGGAAATGAAGAGATGACTGACCTGGGAGTTCTTTTTAAATGTTGACTTTGGGAGGAGTCCTTTGCTCTATCTTCCAACCCTCCAATTAGAGGGGAGCAGAGGGTACAGAGGGTCCTGATTAGGTGAATACCAAGGCTGATTTAATATTTCAGGATGATGAGACTTGTAGCAAATATAATGAAGTCCAATCTAGGGGTATGTCCGGGTGAGAAATGAATGAACTTTGATACACTAGGAATTCTTAAATAGGATTCTTATAAAGAGATAAGATGAATTGTATCCAATTGGCATGAATGAGATGATTTCTGGTGAAGAGGTCAGGAATAGGGGCAAAGATGGGAATTTTGGAAAGAGTAATGGATAGTTTAAAGGGAAATGAGCAGATGGGAATAAGACAGGGAAGTTAGGAGAGAATGGATCCAGGATATGCATGGTGCCAAGAGTACTTACTGCACCTGGTGTAAACAGAATCTCTAGTTGAGTCTTGATTCTACTACTTACAATTCTATCTATGTGGCTATGGGCAAGTCATTGTCCTTTTGGGGGCTATTTCTTATCTATAAAGAAGATGTTGGATCAGTGGCCTTCTGAATTCTCTTCTAGTTTTAATTTTGATCCTATGACAGAAGTATAGAGGCTACAGCACTCACTGCCTCTCAGTAGACACAGATCAGAGACTTCCAAGAAGACAGAAGCAAATAATAACAATCCCTGACATTTAGATAGCTTTTTAAGCTCTGCAAAGCCCTTTACATACATAATCTCATTTGAACATCATAACCTGAAGCAATTTGGCTTCTGACCTTAACATTCAGTTGAGGAAGGCTTTCTCCAAAGTCATCAATGATCTCTTAACTAAAGAATTAAATGGTCTTTTCTCTGCCTTCATCCACCTTGACCTCTCAATAATGTTTGATACTATTGAGTCACTCCTCTGGTTTATTTTCTTCTCTGTGGGTTTCCTGACACTGACTTCTCCTGTTTCTCCTCCTACATTTCTGACTGCTTTTTTCAGTTTTTTTTTTACTGGATACTTATCCTTGTCACCCCCAGTAACCATTAGTGTCCCCCAAGACTCTGTCCTGGACATACTTCTTTCCCTTTATACTATTTCACTTGTTGGTCACATCACCTCTCATGGGTTCAATTATGTTTATGCTGATGATTCCCAGATTCATGTATCCAACCCTATGCTTCTAAAAATCTCCAAAGTTCCATCCAAATTCACATTATTAACTGCTGATTGGACATTTCATAATAGACACATCCTTTACAACATCTCTAACTTATGCCATTTTCTCTCTGCTCACACATTGTCATCCTCGTTCAGGCCCTCTTCAAATCTCCCTTGAGTTATTGCACTTTGTTGTTCATTAGTTTCAGTCATGTCTGATTCTTTGTGACCCCATATGGGGTTTTCTTGGCAGAGATATTGAAGTGGTTTGCCATTTCCTTTTCCAGCTCATTTTACAGATGAGGAAACTGAGGTAAACAGGGTTAACTGACTTGCCCAGGGTCACACAGTTAGTATCTGAGGCTGGATTTGAACTCAGGAAGATGAGTCTTCCTGACTCCAGGGCCAGTTCTCTGTCCCCTGTGCCACCTAACTGCTCCCATTATTGCAATAGCTTTCTAATTGGTCTTTCTGCATTAAGTCTTTTGTTAGGTGGTGATGGGGTGAATGGTGGATGGAGGTGGTAGAACTCTGGCTGAAGGTGAGAATTAAGTTGTGACCACACTGTTGTGTGCCAGCGGTGCATTCCACAGAAAGACCGAAGATATGGGAATGATGTGAAGGCGTCAGAGTCTCCTCTCAATTGAGCTTTCTGACCTGGCCTGCTCTTGGACGCATGACTCAGCCCCTTAAGTGAATCAGAAACACTTTTCCAACTTGGTTTACACTCAGAGGGGGAGGAATAGACAAAACCAGAAAGTTAATGGGGAGGCCAGAGGAAAGGTTGAGGGGAAATTACACTATTACACTTTGGGGAGCAATTAAAAATGAATTTGCATTGATAGGAAAAATAGCCACTGCTTATATGTGCTTTGTGTTTTCTCCTTAAGAACAGAACTATACACAAGTTTCTAGCCCTCTGTGGTTTTACTTGGATAAATATTTTTTCTAATGACCTAAGTAGTTTACACATCTAAACACATGTGCCTATATGAAATGATTGGTTATACTTTGCCTAAGACCATGCCCTCAAAGACTCTTCAGGCCCCTGTCCCCAGTGTGTGCCCCAGTTCTCTATTTGTGTTTTGCCAAAAGGATTTTCTCAAGTCCCATTTCAGTACATGGAGCATTTAGTGTCTGTGTCCATAAGAAATGGAACTGCGTGAGTACAAACAGCCAGTTGTTAAAGGCTATTAAAAGAGATCCCAAGTGCATCAGTGAGCAAGATATTTCTTTTTCATGATAAATGCTGTATTGAGTATACACAGAGTGTTTTCACTTACTCGCTGCCTTCACCAAGTCTTGCATTTCAGTATTCCTCTCAGAGAGGCAGAGAGGTGGGGGACTAGGTCCATATTGCAGATGTAGCCAGCTGAGTTGATTGGTTTTGCTTAAATCATTTTCTTCATTACAAGGGAAATCCTACAGAGGAAATGGAGAGATACAAGAAAAGGGGTACACTTAAAAATGTCTGTGATTTTAAAACAAAAGGCAACAATGTTATATACACACATAAATACACATATATCTTTCCCCCTTCTTTAAAAGGAAGTGCAGCATCAATCCTGAGAAATCAAAATTAGGTACCAAGCTGAAGGACTGAGACCCTATTGCATTGAGGGCTGAAACTGGAATCAGTAAGATTACCACTGACTTGCTTTGTAGCTATTGGCAATAGCCTCTCTCCTTGGTAAAATGGGGATAATAAGTTTGTAGTATTTTTTGCTGATCAACACACATGAACACTTATTATATGCCAGGCATTACGCTACAAAGAAGGGAAATGAGATCATGCACCTAAAGTGCTTCGTGAACTTTAAAATCTCATGGAAATTTCAACAATTTTTTGACTGAACTTATGATTTTATCCAAGAAATTCTGGTGAGGAGTTTCCCCCATCGATACAGACTGGCACCTTTATGCAATTTATAATCTCAGAGAGTTGCTTGGGGGCCCTGAGAGGTTAAGTGATCTGCCTAGGGTCACAAAGCTAGCATTTGTCAAAGGCAGAATTTGAACCTAGTTCTTTCTGACTGACTCTAAAGCCAGTCCTTTCGATGGTACATCTTAGAGTTATTATTGTTATCAAAACATGTAATTGAAAATTGAAAAAAAATCAGCTCAGCTTGTCATTGGGCATTGTAAGCACAAGTGACAAAAATAGGATTGCTTGTTGATTTCCACTTAGAACAAAAATAACAAACTGAATTCAGTTGATCCACCCCATGCTCTGATATAGCCTACATTTGCCAAGAGACAGTGAGATAGTTTTTTGGTTAATGAGGAATTATACTTCATGCCATGATTTAGACTCTGCATTGGCCAACTGCAAAAGTAATTGAACGATACTCAAAGAAAGGAATGTCCTTGGAAATCTTGTCCTTCACTTGTGTGGGCAGAGTTGAATGATAATGCAGAGAAATCTATGTGGAGGAATGGGAATGATTGAGAACACTTGTATCCTTCATCACCCCATTAACATTCAGGGCCCATGGATGAAAATAAATCCTGAGGACACATCTTAGCTGAGGTGTGACTGTTAAATAATGAGACTTCTAGTGTTTAGTTGTTTTTACTTCAAACCAGCATATCCGATATGAAACATCCAAAAGAGGGCTGTGTCTTCCAGAGCAGTCACTTGGGAAGCTCTACCTTATTCCAGCAATCCTGCCATAACTTTAAACATTAAGGGACCTCTCTAATTGCTTGCAGATACAGTTGATGAATTTGCCAAGAAAATAAATTACTTCGCTTTCTTTCTTATTTTTGATACCCAGACAAAAGCTGTATATAACAAACTTGACTACCTACTTTATTCACCAGACGTGACTTCTTTTGATTTTGGCTAGTTCCTAATGTCAAATCTAAACTCCAGAGGTGAGGAGCAGCATGATGGGCATAAGGAATCCTGTACACAATGTCAGAAGACCTGGGTTCTACTCCTTGCATTGATGCTGTTTATCTACTTAGTCATCTAGGCTCTCAACCTAGGTGTCATCCTTGACTCCCTCTCACTCCTCCCTCCCCCATCCAATCTGTTGCCAGACCCTGTCAATTTTAACTTCATAATATCTCTTGCACACCTATCTTTTTCTCCTAATGCTGTACCCACTCTGGTACTCACCTTCATTGCCTCACACTGGGACTACTTCAAGATCCTGTTGGTTGGTTTCTCTGTTTCAAGCCTCTCCCCACTTTAGTGCATCTTCCACTCAGCTGTCAAATTCTGACCATCTGACATTCAATCATCTCCAACGATCTTCTATCACTTCTAGGGTCAAATGTAAAATCCTACTTGGCTTTCGTGTTATCTGGAGCAAGTCTAGGCTCTCTGGTGAAATGGCTACACTTACTCATTCTTCTTCCTTTCCCCCATATGTGGGAACAAAAAAACTCTCTGCAAGGGTGGAGTTGAAGATGATGTTTATCATGTTATATTATATATCAGAATTATCCATGTGTGTATATTCCCCATTCATGAGGACAAGGAAATATGTTTTATCAAGGTTGTGTTTCTCTTCCATTATCTAGCATTGTTTGGCACATGGGAGGTACTTAATAAATGATTGCTTAATGTATACATGCATTCATGTGTGCTTAGCACATTCATTGTGATATGATATTGTAGGAGTTTCTGTACATTTAACATACATATGGTTTCGTATGTTTTCTTTTTACAGTAATCATGATGATTTATTGTTTTGTGATCATGAAGGCTGGTTTGGGGTTAGGAGATACAGCCAAATATGATCGGCAGAGACTTTCATTTTCTTCATCACAAGACAGATGGTGTATCTTCTAAATACATTTTTGCTGATCACAGCAATCTTTGAATCTCTTGTTTATTATTCTGTATCTGGGATTTTACATGATTTTATATTCATACCATTCAAAGTATTTAGAGGGAAGGGATCTTAGAGACCATGTAGTCTATGCTCCTCATTTTTGATTTAGGAAACTGAGTCTCAGTTGGGTTCTACTTGTTTAGGTAATAAGTAGCAGGTCCAGCATTTTAACCCAAGTGCTACAACTCTAATGTATGGCAGCAAAATGTGGTGGAAAGAACACTGGATTTGGAATCAGAGGGCCTGAGTTTGAATCCTGATTCTAATACTATCTGTCTATCCATCTATCTATCCATCCATCTATCTATCTATCTATCTATCTATCTATCTGTCCGTAAATCCATCCAACTGTCCGTCCGTCCATCCATCCATCCATCTATCTCTATTTGATCCTGGGCACATCATTTAACCTATGACAATATACAATATAATTAAAATAAAAAGTGGGGAGAAGGGAGGTAGTGGACCCAAGGGTATGCCTAGAAAGATATGCAAAAGGCGTGGTTCCAGCTGGCCCATCACACTGGAACATTGCTTTTGTGTTTTCTCAAAATAACTGATAATGAATGCTGAAAAAAGAACTGCACATATATTCAGTATGATTCCCACTGCTAACATTTATACAGCATCAGTCACTGTTAAATCTAAGTACGAATATAGATTGACTGAAAAAAACAACCAAAGGGTGAACAGGACTCCCAACTAAAAATAGTTCCAGGGTCTATGGAAGAGGAAGAGTCAAGCTTGACAGAAATAAATAGAGGAAATAATAAAAAAAAATACAGCTAAGCAAAGTAAGTCTTCATGGAGAAATCTAGGCAATAAACAGCTTCTAACAAAAGGGTCTGGATATGGAATGATCTTTTGATCCATGGGAAGTGGTAGAATCCCTGTATCTGGAATTACTGAGACTTTGAATGTTTAAATCACTAGAGAATATTTGTAGCAAAGGCTGGAGATTCGATGACTTGTGAGTGTTTTCCATTTCTGCATTCCATTTTCCTTCTCTAGAGGACCAGGTTTATCCCAGGGGACCTCATGATGATACTCTGGCCATACTCCAAATCTAGGGAAAGGAGAAAAAGACTGAATTTTCAGATATTCTTCTGCAGAGCTCAGAGTAGACACTTAGGACATTTTCATAACAGCTGCTATGCACTTACCAAATCACTATTCTTTGTTCCTTTCAACTCCCAACCCAACACTTGAGTAAAATCCATCTCCACCACCCCCACCTCCATTTGTGCAGGTGTGTTTCTGAGTCATACTTAGGTAAGAACTGCTAAGAGCCCCTCAAGTGGGGTCTCATGTGCACCCAGGATGGCTCTTGGCTGCTTCCTTTCATCTGTTTGACAGACAGCTTTATTCTTCTTCTGTAGCAGCAGCTCTATTGACTGCAACGATGTCCAAACAGCTGCAGTCATCTTGTTCAAATGCTCTCACTTTGGACCCAAGTAACTTAAGAGAAAAGAATCTGTAAGGAATGTAGGTTACTTCACTAAATCCCTCCACCTCCAAAGAGAGAGTTTTCCCATGGGGTCAGTTTCTCTTGATCCTAAGGATAACATGTAGCTCAGTCATTTCTTCTTTTGACAATTATTTGATAAATGCCTGTTAAGTACAAAACACTGTGCTATGTTTTAGGAGAGATGCGAAGATAATTTAGACATGGTCCCATCCTTCAGGGACCTTGCAGGTTAACAGGGGTGATGGAACACATGAGCAGAAATGTAGTATTCATTCTGTAGCAATATAATACTTGTTTGTTAGCCTCCAAATAGGTTTCCCTGTTTCTAGTCTCTCCCTTTGTCCAGTTGGTCCTCCACTCAATTGCCAAAATGATCTTTCGCAGCAGTCAGGTGTAAAGAATAGAGTGCTGAATTGAGAATGGATAGACATGCATTCAAACCCTTCCCTGACACTTGATATCCACATGATGATGGGAAACCACAGTGGCTCTGAATCTCACTTTCCATCTCAGTAAAATAAAGACAACAATACTATACAGTTGACTAATATTAAGCTTGCTGCCCATCACATCTTCAGATATTTTTCAACACTGCTCCTTAGACACACCAGCCCCAGGTTACACTTGGAAAGTTGATTTTTAAAAAAAATCCTAGTATGTTCTATAGTACCTGCCTCATAGGGTCACTGTGAGGTTCAGATGAAATAATGCACACAAAGAATTTTGCTTATCTTCATTCTCACTTCTGCCTTTCAAATCCCTGGCTTGGACCAAAGTGAAGCTCAAATATCCACTCCTAAAGTGTTTCTCAGTTACTCCCCCTTGCACCTCTTCCCCTCCAAGGCACTTTGTATTTGGTTTACATATTTTTTTTTTGCATTGGAATTAAGCTCCTAGAAGATAGGAATTAGTTTGGGGTTTTTTGATCTTTATATTTCCCTGTTCCAGGGTAGGTTCTTAAAAAAAAAAGCTTGTTTATTGGAAACCTTAAAGCACTATATACAGGTCAGCTGCCATGTGTTGATATTCCTAAGGCACAGTTCTGATTGTGTCAAACTCTTCAGACTGGAATTTAAGACTTTCCACAATCTGGTTCCAATATGTATTCCTCATCTTATTTCCCATTACTCTCCTTTCTGTATATTCTAAAATTAGAGGGAAAACAGATAAACTGGAAAGAAAAAAGTCCATAGAAATAATAAATAAAAGGAAAAACTAATTCTTTTAAAAGACTAATAAAATTTATAAACTCCTAACTAATCTGATTGACATTTTGGGGGTAATTTTTGGCAGTTTACATATATATATATATATATATATAGCTTATATATTTTGGATACCAAACTCTAATCACAGAAATCTGATACAGAGATTTTTTCCCACTTGACCACTTCCCTTCTTATCCTAGGCACATTAATGTTGTCTAGCAGAAGCTTTTCAGTTTCATATGATCTCTCATAATGTCTCTCATTTGGTTAATAATACATCCCTTTGCCACCACTATTATAGGTATATGATTGGTTTCTATACCAATTTTTTGAAAAGTAGTATCTTGAGTATTAAGGTTATATATACGTTTAGAAGAGGGAGAAAAAAGAAATTTACACGATAACTTTATTATATATTTATGGTTTTTTTTGTTTTTTGCTTTTTGGAGGGGGGAAGGTAGGGCAGTTGGGGGTTAAGTGACTTGCCCAAGGTCACACGGCTAGTTTTTGTGTCAAGTGTCTGAGGCCGAATTTGAACTCTGGTCCTCCCGACTCAAGGGCCAGTGCTCTATTCACTGAGCCACCTAGCTGCCCCACTTTATTATATATTTAAAAGAAATAGCAAGTTGTACATAATAGATTTGTAGTTTCTTGTGTAATCATCTTTTAAAAATTGTTATTATACTATATCATGGAAATGTTTATTTTATTCCATAAATTAAAAATGAAATAAAAAATTAAAATAATGTACTTATGTAATTTTTAAATGCCTTGTACTTAGTTATAACCTAATTTGTAACTTTGTTTCAGAAGCAGATATTCATGTTATGCAAATTTCTGATTGTACTTGATGTAGGAAGGACTGATGGGGGTGAAGGATGGGGGAAGTGGAAATGTGATGAGTTTGATTTTTATATCAAATCATCTGGCCTGGAGAAACATCTTTTACATGCAAGTGCTGAAATAAATATTGCTACTATATATTTAACTGTAAAAAATGTATTGTGGAGTATGGCATAAATTCTTGGTCTAAGCCTAATTTCTGCTTTCCAGTTTTCCCAGCAGTTTTTTTTAAGGCAAATAAGATTTTTTAATCAAAATAAGGAGGTTTTTTTTTCAGTTCTCTATAGAAATTAACTTTTAACTTTATTTTTAGTTTACATCAGTCATTTCCATGAGATTTTGATTTACAAATTTTCTCCTTGTCTTTCCCCTACCCACCACCCAAAAACAGTGATCCCACTGTATACCCCCTCCCTCAATCAGCTCTCTCCTATATCCTCCCCCATCCACCCCTATGACTTTCCAGTAAGGCAAGATGGATCTCCTAACTTCAGTGCCTGTATATCTTGATTCCCAGTTGTATATTTCCCTCCTTCCTATTCCACTCCCTACTTTTTCCATTCTCTACTTTCTCCCTGTCCCTTTACAGAAGTGTGTGCTTCTAACAACCCTCCCCTCCATCCTCCTCCCTCTCATCCCCTTCCCCCCTACTCTCCTGTAGGTCAAGATACCCAATTTAGAGTGTATGTCATTCCTTCTCTAAGCCAGTTTCAATGAGAGTAAGGTTGAACCATTCCCTTTTACCTTCCTGTTCTTCCCCTCCAATGTAACAATTATACCTTGCCTCTTCTATGTGAGAAGATTAATCCTGTTCTGTCTCTCCCTATCTCCTCTCATATTCTTCCTCTGCCACCTCTCAATTTCACCTTTTAAAATATTATCCCATCCTATTCAATTGATCCTGTGCCCTCTGTGTGTGTACACATATATACACACACACTCACATATGTATTCATATGCATATATACCCTTCTATATAGACATATGTGTATGTATATATATACACACACACACATTATATTCCCTTCAACTATCCTCATACTGAGAAAAGTTTCATAAATTATAATTATTGTTTTTCATGTTGGCATGTAAATAGTTCAACTTTGATAAGTTCCTTATGATTTCTTTTCCATGTTTACCTTCTCATGCTTCTTGTATTTGTGTGTCAAATTTTCTTTTCAGTTCTGATTTTTTCAGCAAGAATGCTTGAAAGTCCTCCACCTCACTGAATGACCATATTTTCCCCTGGAACATTATACTCAATTTTGCTGGGTAGGTGATTCTTGGTTTTAAT
>CM053581.1:178079819-178102958 GCA_028627135.1 Pseudochirops cupreus | reverse complement strand
CAGTTCCTTCCCTCAAGGAGCTTACATTGTAATGGAAAAACAATATATACCTGTATGGATATATATACAAGATATATACACAATAAACAGAAGATAACATTAGAGGGAAAGCCACTAGAAGCTAGGGGAACCAAGGGTGAACTTTGAACTTCAAGGCTTCCTTCTAGTCTCAGTTCAAGGATCACCTCTGGTTGGTGGAGAGGGAGATGAGGAGGGTGTGGAAGGTAGTTAATGTAAAGGCATGGGGACAACTTTCTTTTAGTCATGTGTCTGGTTTTGTGTCTGGTTCAGGGTAGATCTGTAGTTACAGAATAAGAAATATGTCAGAGTTGGACAGGGCTTCATAGGCTACCTACTCTAAGACTGGAGATTTACATCCTTTACAGTATCTCCATTAAATGGTCACTCAGCCTCTGTTTGAGATTTGTATTCTAAAACATTGAAACATGTTTAAAGAGAATTTAAGAAAGATTCCACTTCACAGGTGTTAAGATTATACATAGATTATATATAGAGTTTTTCATTAAAATTGTTAGTATAACAGACATGGCTGAAAGGGACTGGAGAAATCTTCTGGAACAGGTGTTCCTAACCTGGGGTCTGTGAATTTGGTTTGAAAAAAAAAATTAATGAGCATTTCAGGATAAGTGGTTTCCATCCCATGTTGTACAGCTGACAAGAAAAGAAGTATAAAAACTCACATTTACACAGCACTGTAAAGCTTACAAGCAACAACCCCTAGATATAAACATTATAATTATTATGAAAATGTAATTGGTTTCCTTTGTAATTCTATGTACTTTATTCTATAAATTTTAAAACATTCTGAGAAGAGATCCATAGATTTCACCCAGACTGCTGAAAGGGTCCATGACACATAGAAAAGTTAAGAACTGGTCTAGAACAACCTTTATTATACAGATGAAATAATTAAGACCCAAATTTATTAAATGACTTGGCCAAGGTCACATGAGAACAACTGCCAAAACCTAGATTGGAACCTCAGACAACTAGGTGGTATAGTGATAGAGTGCTGGGCCTGGAGTAAGGAAGACCTAAGTTCAAATCCAGCCTCAGTACTTACTAACTGTATGACCCTGGGCAAGTCATCTAACCTCTGTTTGATTCAGTTTCCTCAACTGTAAAATGGGGATAATTATAACCTCTACCTTCCAGGGTTGTTATGAGTCTTAAATGAGATATTTGCAAAGTGCGTAGCACAGTGTCTGATACATAGTAAATGTTTAATAAATGCTTATTTCCCTCCCCTTCCTTTGAATCCAGTCCAACCCACTTTCTACTGTACCATGTTTACTCTGTGGTAACCTGTCAAGCTCATGAGAAATCATTTTCTTTTAAAAAAAATTAAAAATATTTTTATTTTTCTACTTATATGTAAAATAATTTTTAACATTTGTTTTTTAAATTTTTGAGTTCCAAATTCTCTCTCTTTCTCCTTCCTTCCCCACTCATTGAGAAGGCAAAGAATTTGATATTGATGACATGTGTGCCTTCATGCAAAACATAAAGAAATCATTTTCTAGAAATAGCAAGAACTATTTTTGCCACACATAAAATCTAACACCCAAGTGAACTGGATTGCTCTCTACCTAGCCAACCTCATTTTCCATGGATAGTTTGAAATAGTCTATGATACAGACCTTCAGAACCAGATTAACAGCAACTGAGAAATGAGCAGTAGGGCAGGCACACTGTTGTCTGCTGGATCTAGACCCACTCGGCATCAGTGGCTGCTGACGGTGATTTGTAAGCATTCTGCAGCTCAAACCACAGTTCCTAGAGGGAGCGGTGAGCTCCAAGAGTTCAGAAGCTTCCAATTATGTGAAATGTTGGCTACGTATCTATATATATCTATATCTATATATCTACGCACACACACACATACACACATATATACATACATATATATAGCATATATGGGAAGACAGACTATCCCTCATATGTAGCATGTGCTATGTATATGGAAAAATATGTGCATATATATTTTATGTATAACATACATGTAGATATTTAGATATATGCATGTATAGGCATATATGTATATAGAGGTTGTATAAATGAGGTAGATAATTGAACTATATAAATACACACACACACACACACACACACACACACACACACATACCTACCCGTAAAGGGGCTAAGAGAACTCTCCATTAGCCACCAGTGGCATAAACTGCAACAAAAATGCCTCAGAGCCTCAGGTTCAAATGATAACAGAAATTCCCAGGTTTTAGGACAAAGCTGAAAGTGACACTAGCCTTGGCACCTTTAAGGCCAAAATTACAAGCCCTTACTCTAAGTGAGGGTTTTTGCTTGTTTGGTGTGTGTGTGTGTGTGTGTGTGTGTGTGTGTGTGTGTGCGCTTCACTTTCTCCTTGTTTAGTCTAGGGCAGGGGTAGGGAACCTGCAGCCTCCAGGCCACATGTGACCCTCTAGGTCCTCAAGTGCAGCTCTTTGACTGAATCTAAACTTCTGCACTTGACTCAATAATAACAGAAGGTTTAGGAAATTAATTAGGATATATGTGTGGAGTGCTGTTCTTTCACCCCAAATGGAAAAGGGTACATAAAGATGTCAATAGATGTTTTGTCCTACCGCCCCATCAGATCCCCATGTTCTATAATCCCTTTTGAATTTGGGGAGCTTTGGCGCCTATTGCCTTCCAACATGGTTCTGGGAGTTATAGAGGTGTGGGGGTTATATGGAGGGGTGGTGGTGAAGGTTCCTAGAACAGAATTCATTTCTCTAACCCTTATCCTGCGCCCCACTCCTTCACTGTGCTCCTCCAATTGTCTCTACAAGATAAATTCTTTCCACTTCTTTCCCAAAGTTATCACTGCCAAGTTCACCAGTGAACCTCTTGGGCAAAAGGCTGTTTCTTGGGACCCCCAGTGTACTGAATCTCTACATCAAAACTTATTAACTGGCTAGCTGAAAGGTAAAGTTATTATTGATAGACCAAATTCCAAGTCTTCCTTTTGAGAAGCCATTCATCACTCAACCAATATCTATTAAGTAGCAATTAAGTAGCAATAACGGAGGCAGATGAGTGACCTAGGCAAGTCATTTGACCTTTCACAGCCCGAATTTCTGTATTTGTAAAATCAAGTTATTTGCACCAGCTGACTCACAGGGTTGTTGTGAAGAAGGTGCTTTAGAAACCTTAAAGTACACAAAAATATAGTTTATTGTTTTTATAGTCTGGAGTAGGTGATGGAATGCTTGGCTTGGACTCAGGGAGACTTAGGGTTATATCCTACGTCTGATACTTATCTGTGTGGCCACTGGCAAGTCGCTTCCGCCCTCTGTGCCTCATCTTCTGCATTTGTAAAATAAAGATAATAGCACCTACTTCACAGGACCTATGGAATAACGTTTAGAGTTAGAAAGGACTTTAGAAGTCATCTTTACTGAGCCCTTTACTTACAGTGGAGGGAACGGAGGAGGCCAGGAAGGGTGGAGTGACTTGTAAGACCATTCAGACATTAAATGGCTTTTCAGGATTTGAAATGTCCTTCTCCACTATAGTATAAAAGATGAAATATTGTTGAAGCTGAAATGGGCTCATGTATGTAAATCACTTTAGAAACTTTGAAGAACCATACAGATGTCAGTTGAGAAGCTGTGCAGAGGAGGGGATATAGAGCCATCCTCAGAGTCAGGACAGAGCTGAGTTCCAGTCCCTTCTTTGCCACAAGTGAAAAGAACTCTAGCTCTGGAGTCAGACGACCCAGGATCAAATCCCACCTTTGATACTTACTACCTATGTGAGTTGGGCAAGTTGCTTAAACTTCCTGGGTCTCTGTTTCCTCATGTATAAAGTGGGCTAGAGAATCTTTAGGGACTACCTTGACTTTTAAAATTCTATGATTTTACTGAGCAGATACATTAAAAGTTGAAAATGTAGCTATTGTATCTTGTCTTGTCAGAGTGAATTGTCATCTTTCACTTTTTCCTCCTAATGAGCACTGGACCAAACTTCCCTGGGGTTACTATTACTTTTCTTTCTTCAGGAAAAATGACTTCTACAGGCTGGATTTTCCTTGGCTTTGAAGGAATTAATCCAGCCTCCTAAAGGGAAAGGCCTGAAGGGAGGTGGACCTCATTGTTGTCATTGTAGCAAATGCTCTGGGGCTTACTATCCCAACTTGTGCTCAGCCTGGAAGGTTAGGTTCCCAGAAAGCAGCTGTTACTTTTTTCCTCAGGGTCCTAAGGGACCCTGAGAGTCTGGGAGTGATTTTCTAATGCTTAGAGCTGTTAACAAGTCCCCACCAATATTCTTCTTGCTTCTATTACCAGTTGATATCAATCAGTCAGACTTAATTACCTTTCAGTTAGACGTATTTATTGAGACGGCATTGGAAGTACAATTGGTACAGACATCCCCCCTTCCCATTCCACATCAGACAAAGGGTATACTCTTTCATAAGTACATATAGAGTTGAGGGGAAAGTGGACTCTAGTTTAGAGCACATGATATGGCAAAAGGGGTAACTAATAGCTCCTGAATGTCCTTTTGTTGGAAGTCCTTTTGGCCCCTTCCTGGATCCCTCCTGAAATTCTCCTTAGATATGGTGCAACTTTCTCCCGGACTCTGGACAGTCTAGAAGCTGCCTTCCCCCAGAATAACTAGTTTTTCCTTTGCTACCTAGGCAGACATTGCCACCACCTATTCTGGGGACAGTTATAGGATGCTAATGAGAAGTCCAAATCCTCTGATATTTTGAAGTTCACAACTTTTTCCTATGGTCAAGTGAGGAGGGGCTGAGAGGCATAGGGTCTTCTCTTCTTCCATTCCCCCATGTACACACTCCAATACTCCAGTATTTGAGTAGTTCTAAAGTAGTTTGCTAAAATCCACAGTGTCCCCATAGCTAATCTCCGGCTTTTACTCATTCCAAAATGACAAAGGGCTAATCATTCCTATTCTAATATTCTTAGTTGATTGATGCAACAGGGGAATTGTTTATACCTGGTTTATGAATCTGATTAATTGATACAAACTATAAGCCCTTGTTGTTGCTATCCAGTCCTGTCCAACTCCTTGTGACCCCATTTGGGCATTTCTTGGCAAGATACTGGCATGGTTTGCCATTTCCTTCTTCAGTGGATTAAGGCAAACAGAGGTTAAATAACTTTCCCATAGTTAGTAAGTATCTGAAGTCACATTTGAACTCAGGTCTTCTTGACTCCAGGTTCAGCACACTATCCTCTGAGCCATCTAGCTATCTCTTCTATAAGCCCTGGCCCTCTATAATTATCGATTATCCCTCTTACATGACCATGGTGTAATATGATGAATGCTACAAGAATCCTCTTCTATATGGACTGGGCTTGTTCTTTGCCTTAAAAGGTACTGGAACCACACCCAAGTCTTAACTGACTCAGGGAACTAAAAGTTCTGGCGGGTAACATGTTGACATAACTTCCTGGTTTCCTGATGACAAAAAACAAAACAAAAAACAAAACAAAACAAAACAAGACATGAGGAACTTGAAACTTCAAGAATCTTTGCTTGCAGACTACCATAGTTCAGCCCAGCACTTAGCACAGTGTTTGGTCCATAGCGAGCATGATGTTAACAACAATAATAATGATAATGATAATATAGCATTGTAAGGTTTGCAGAGCACTTTATATGTTAATTTATTTGATCTTTACATAAACCCTATGGGGTAGGTTTTATTATTTTTATTATTTATTTATTTAACTTGTTTATTATATTTTATAATTGGGTTTTATTATCTCCATTCATAGATGAGGAAACTAAGGCACAGAGAGAAGTGATTTACCAAGGACCATATAGCTAATTAGTATATGAGGCAGGATTCAAACTCAGGTCTTCTTGGCTCTAAGTCTTCTGCTTTATCCACTGTGTCACTTAATTGTCTCTAAGTGCTTTCACTAAGTAAGTAAAAAATGCTTGTTGACTGACCATAGGCAACACAGAAGCAAAGGAGGCGTGATCAGCTAAATTCAAATTATATCTAGGAATGTCCTTTTCTTTCTCTTGATGTACTTTCCACAAAATAGCTAAACACCCTTCATTTTGTTAATTGGTAGATGGACTATGAGCTTCTCACTTTGTTCCAGACTCTCACCTGGATACCAGATTGCCTGAATCAGATATTTCTTACTACAAATGGCAAGGCACTAACACATACATATTTTCAAGCTCTTTGCTAGTGTGAAAGTTATTTTATGTGAAGTTATCTAGACAATTTCTGCTCAAACCAGGTCTTCAGACAGAAATTCATCACTGATTAGCATTTCATATGAAAGTGATTAGGTAATGATACTGTGAAACCCATAGCCCAAAGGCATATTACTAGTTACCATAAATCTGAGAACCTACTTTCTTCCTGTAGTCTCCTTTATCTCTTTGTGATGATCTTAAAAAAAAAATCTGTCCTTCCTTTGCTTGTCTCTGTCATCTCTCTCTCTCTCTCTCTCTCTCTCTCTCTCTCTCTCTCTCTCAGTCAGTCTATGTAGCAAGAATTAGGGATGGTAAAAGAATAACATTTGTCTACATATAATCAGAAGAAAACTAGAGGAAGGCCCCCGGGAAGTTTAGGTGAATCTTTTGTGGAAGATTTATGGAAAGATGTAGATTAGAGTTGCACAGGATGAAAATCACGAAATCTAAGATCTGGAAAGGATCTCAGAAGGTGTCTACCCCATCTGACCAAGGACTACTATAATACCTGCATCTAACAGCTGTCCAGTGTCTGTTTGAAGACTTCCAACGTTGGGAGACAAGCCACCTCCATTGACATAGTTCATTTCACTTCTGGATGGCTTTAACTTTTAGGAAATTTTTCTTTGTGCAAGGCTTATACTTGCATCTCTGTGATTTCTACCCATTACCCTAGTTGTACCCTGTGGAATCAAGTAGAACTAGTCTAATTTCCCTTTGATGTAATTGCACTTCAAATACTTTAAAACAGTTGTCATATTCACTAATCTAAGCCTTCTGTTCTCCAGTAAAATGAAAATGAGGGCCAAAGACAAATAAAGCCTGGAGAACAAGGAGAGTCTGAAGCAGTGCTTCTGAAAGAATATAAACCCCATCCACCTCACTTAAAGCATTTAGGATGGTTCTATGAGCCCCATTTTTTGATACCATTGATCTGCCAGTAACTCAACACATATTTACCTTTTAGGGACCATCTCATCACAGTGGAAAGAGTACTAGACTGGGAGTCACAAAGTCTCAGAATTGCAAGAGACCTCATAATCTATCAATTCCATCTGTACCTAAGCAAAAATCCTCTCTGTGATTTACCAGAAAAGTGGTTATTTAACCTCCAGTGAAGGGGAGCCACCACCTCACAAAATAATCTTTTATACTTTCAGAAAACTCTAATGCTAGCTACTATAGCTTCTACCAAGCTCAAATAACTTTGAATGAAGTTTTGGAGACAGTCTGCCCTAAAGGTCCAGAAGTGAATCTCCAGTGACTCGGTATTATCTTTAGGATCAAATATATTCATACAAACATACATACAGAAATATATTTAATTCCTTCAAAAATAAAATTTTATGTCCTTGTGTTTTTTAAATATTACTATAGTTTCACCCAGAATCTTTCACCCTTTTCCTCCCAGAAAGCTATCTTATGTAACAAATAATGTTGTTTAAAGATGAATGGAGGAAAGGGGAGAAATCAATATAAATGATCAATATATCAAAAAAGTTTGAAGATACATGCAATATATAGTATTTGTGTACCTTTGTGAAGGGTAGGGTAGGGATATCTTCTCACATCTCTTCTTTTGAGCCATGTAGTCATACTTGTTCTTTATAATTCTGTAACGGTCACTCTTGATAATTTTTGGTGGTTCCTTCTACTTGCATTGTAATCATTATGTGCATTATTTTCTTGGTTCTGCTTACTTCACTCTGGGTCAGTTAATGTAGATCTTTCCATGCTTCTTTGTACTCATCAATTTTCATTTCTTCTTGTTGTTGTTCATTCATTTTTCCATCTGACTGTTTGTGATCCCATTTGAATTTTTCTTGGCAGAGATACTGGAGTGGTTTACCACTGCCTTCATTATACAGATGAGGACCTGAGGCAAACAAGGTTAAGTGACTTGCCCAGAGTCACATAGCATGTAAGTGTCTGAGACCAGAGTTGACCTTGGGAAGAGGAGACTTCTTAACTCCAGGCCCAGCACTCTATCTACTGTATCACTTAGCAACTCATTTCTTATAACACTGTAATGGAATGTTCGTGTACAATTTATTTAACCTTTTCCCCATTGATATCTATTTTATTTCCAGTTCTTTGCTCTCACAGAAAGTGTTAACATAAATATTTTTGTATACATAGGGACTTGTTCACTTCTTATCAATGACCTCTTTAGGGGTATAAGCTTAGTAATGGAATTTCAGGATCAAAAGGCATGTATGTTTTTATCATTTTATTTGCATAATTCTAGGTAGTACAGTATGTAAAGAACTGCACCTAGTGTCAGGAAGACTTGAATTCAAATCAAGCCTTAGACACATACTAGCCCTATGGCCCAGAGCAAATCACTTAATTTCTTTCTGCATTAATTTTCTCATTTGTAAAAAGGGGATAATAATACTATATACTTTTCAGGGTTGTTGTGAGAATAAAATGAGATGATAACTATAAAATGCTTTGCAACCCTTAAAGCTAGACATTGTTACTATTAATTCCAAATTGCTTTCTAAGATGCTTGTATTCATTCACAACTCTACCAGCAAGACTCTAGTGTGCCTGTCTTACCACTACTACTCCCTCATTGACTATTGTAATCTTTTATACTCTTTGGCAATTTGCAAGATGTGAGTTAAAACCTTAGGATTGCTTTGATTTGCATTTTTCTTATTATTAGGGATGTGGAATATTCTTTTATGTAATCATTAAGTTTGTAGTTCTTTTGAGAGGAGTTTATTCATATCCTTTCACAGTTTTCTGTTAGAGAATGACTTTTGGAAATTACATATACAATCCCAAAGATTTTGTGTGGGTATGTATGCACACACACATATACATATATATTTAATATATGTGAGTATGTAGCCTGCAACTTTGCTAAAGCTTATAATTATCTTGATTTGTATTTCTGATGATTCCCTAGGATTTTCTAAGTAAACCATCATATGATCAGCAAAATCTCCTCTTCTTCTCTTAGCTTATTGCTATTCCTCAAATTTCCAGACATATATCAAATACTAGTGAGAAGAGCGACATCCTTGCTTTACTTCTGCATTAATTGGAAATGGTTCTAAGGCATCCCCATCTATATGATATATATGATGTATTATATATGATGCTTGCTTTTGGTTCTAGATAGATACTTTTTTGAAATTAAAAAGATTTCTCTATGCCTATACTTTGTAGAATTTTTTCTAGTATAAATTAATATTGTACTTTGTCAGAAACAATATTGCGGGTTTTGATGTTTTTATTTTCAATATGATTAATTACGTGGATTATTTTTACTAATGTTGAGCCATCCTTGCATCCTTGGAATAAATCTAGACTGGTCATGACGAATGCTTCCTTAGATGAATGAATGAATGTACAGTAGTCTGTTCAATAAAATTTTATTTAAAAATTTTTAATCAATATTCATAAATTATATTGGTCTATTGCTCTCCTTCTGTGCCTTCTCCTTCCATGGTTTAGGAATTAGGACTATATTTGTCCTATAAATGGAATCTTGTAGGGTACTTTCTTTTTTATAACTTTTGAGAATAATTTGTGTAATATTGGTCTTGTTTTAAGTTTGATAGAATTCTTCCACAAATCCATTAACACCAGGTGCTTTTTCTTTTTGTCATTATGCCTAAGTTTTTTAACTGAGTTTTCTCCTCTTGAGATCTTTTCTTTTTTTTTTCTTTCAAATTTTTTTCTTTTTTTCCTCCTCTTGTACTCATTTCTGATACCTTCCCCTTTGATTGAGATTTTCTTGGGGACTGGACCAGAAAGTCCACTCAGTGACAGCATTTCTGTCCCAGATGCCTTCTGATGAGACAGAACTGGCACCAGAGGCACATCGGGTTTTTCCTTTTCAGCTTAGTGGGCTGTCATATAATTCTTAACATGTCTTGCTCCTGTTTCCTCTGTTTCTCAGTTCTCTGGCTGGGCTCTATTGAAGCAAAAGATATACTGCCTCATTGCTGTCCCATATTGAGCCACTTGGTTTTTCTGCTCCTTGGTTTTTCATCGCTCTTAGGAATAGGAATAGAGTATTTTGAGTTTGAGTGTCTGCTTTTGCAGCCCTGCTATAGCAGAGTATTGATCCATACTGTAGGAGCTTCTGATGAGAGAGTTAGGGATTAGGCATTAGCCTTCTCTGTTGTTAGTTAATTGAATTGTTACCTCTTTAGGATTCTTGATGTCCTAGACCAGGGCTTCTTAAATATTTTCTACTTGTTATCCCTTTTTACTTGAGAAATTTTTATGTGACCCTGGATATATAGGTATATAAAGTAGATATACAAATCAAATACTTACTGATAATAAATAAATCATAACGAAATTTATTTTAAAACAATTCTTTGGTATACATATAATTTTTACCTTTTATTAAAGACAAAAGCAAATTTGTATACTAATGAGATGGATATGCTCATTTATTTTTACATAAAGAATTAGATCTTGGTAGAATTTTTGATACTGCAGGAGGTAGAGCATCTTCCAATGTTTTTCAGAGTTGATTGTTATTTGGATTTTATAATTGTCAATGTTGAGAATGCTTCTTTGCATAAATACATAGTACAAAATGTCAGAAGTATATTTAGAGTTGTTTCAGAAATTGCTGGAAATCTGTCCTAAGCTCAAGTCAAAATTCATTGAACAATTTTGCATGTACAGTAAGCACACTGCAATTCATAACATACAGTAGTCTCAAATCTGAGCCCAGGTGTTTCTGGCAGCATTCCTTGGCATCCTGTGGAGTGATGGTATGTGCAAAGTGTGCATGTTGTATATTCAGAACCAAGGTTGCAGTAAAGTCGTGTGGGGAAACATGGGCAAGTGCTCCCAGAAACATCCCAGATTCATTACATATTTGATTTTGAATTAATTTTTGGTCATTGCTTATTCAGAAATCTTTTACTGCTTGACAAATTTTTTTCGACCCCCACATTCAGTTACATGACCCCATATGGGTTCATGACCCACAGTTTAAGAAGCACTGTCTAGACTACGAAGACAGCTGCAATTGCTCTTTGTTGTTGTTCAGTCATTTCAGTAATGTATGACTCTTCATGACCCCATTGTGGATTTTCTTGGCAAAGATACTGGATTGGTTTGTCACTTCCTTTCCCAGGACATTTTAAATGTGAGGAAACTGAGGCAAACAGGGTTAGGTAACTTGCCTAGGGTCACATAGCTTGTGTCTGAGGTCACATTTGAACTCAGGTCTTCCTGATTCCAGATCTGGCGCTCTATCCATTGCACCTCCTGCCAGCTTTACCTCTTGTGAATCATTCCTATTTTAGGGTGATGGAGCAGAGAAAAATGTCTCCTTCTCCATTTTATTGGTCATGTGACCTAGAACTGCTTTTTTTCTTTGTAGTGTTATTGTTATCATATAAATTGTTCTCCCTGCTCTGCACACTACATTCTACATCATTTCATAGAAATCTTCCTAGTTTCCTATGAATCAATCCATTTTGTCATTTCTTATGGAACAATAGTATTCCATTACATTCACATGATACTTTGTTTATTATTCCCCAGTAGGTGGGCATCCCCTTAGTTTACAGTTTCTTTCGTTACTACAAAAAGAGCCGCTATAAATATTTTTCTACATGTGGATCTTTTTCCTTTTTCTTTGATCTCTTTGGGATTTATGCTTTGTAGTGGTACAATTGTTGGGCTCAAATGGTGTGCACAGTTTAGTGACTTTTGGGAATTTGTTCTAAACTGTTTTCCAGAAATATTAGATTACAGCTCTACCAATAGTATGCTTGTGTGCCTATTTTCCTGCAGCCTCTCCCAACATTTGTCATTTTCCTCTTTTGTCAGTTTTATGGCTGTGAGGTGGAACTTTACAGTTGTTTTAAAGTGCATTTCTCTAATAACTCCAATAGTCTTTTTCCTCATAAGACTAATGATAGCTTGGATTTTTTTTCCTTTTCAAACTACCTGTTCATATCCTTTGCTCACTTATCTACTGGGGGTATGGCTCTTATTATAAATTTGAATGCGTTCCCTATATATTTTAGATATGAAAATTTGATTAGGGGAATTTCTACAAAGATTTTTTTCTCCAGATATCTACTGACTTTCTAATTTTAACTGATTATATTTGTATTTCTTCAGCACCTAGAACAGTGCATTGCATGCAATAGACATTTAATAAATGGCTAAGGAGTTAATACATTGAATGAAAAGGGGAAGAGAACTAGCATTTCTATCATGCCTACTATGTGCCAAGCCCTGTGCCAAGAGCTTTACAAATATTATCTCATTTTATCCTATTATTATCCCTATTTTACAGTTGAGGAAACTGAAGCTGACAGAAGTTAAGTGACTTGTCCAAGTTCACATAACTAGCAAATATCTGATGCCACACCTGAACTCAGATCTTCCTGATTCCAGTCCTAGTACTCCATACACTGTGCCACCTAGCAGCTGAATGAATTCTTTAAATATTTTATCTTCGAGTTCTTATATTATCAAACTAAAAATTGTATGGAATTTGGGAATCACATAATGTTAATTATATCAAACCCCTGAACTCCACCATGATCTCCAACGAAGTAGATGAAGAATTCATGTCCAGTTTAAAACGTGAAGTTAGACAAGCAGCTTAGTGAGTTGGTCCATGAGTACCCAAGTCTTAGGCAAATGTAAATATACAATGTGCTGGGCTTAGACTTTAAGAGGAATTGTGTAGTAGACTGATTGTATTTGGGGAATTGTATAGTGGTCTTAATTATCTGAAACTCTTCCCATGATCTGTTTCTCCGTGCCACTTCAGCTAAACACAGAGATGGTCATATTCTTGATTTTGCCATTGCTCACATGTGTTGTACATTCAAGAACTCCAAAGTTCCTCTATTCTATCATAATCTTTGATAATTCCATATTTTCCTATGTAGTATTACTCCTAAACTTATTCTTCATTCTCTTCATGACCTCAGGTACCTCTACCCCTCACTACATTCTCAAGTCCTAACCACAACTTGGTCACTTCCTATCCTCTTGCTGATCTTGACCCTTTTAAAGTGAAAACTATACTGTCCTCTGCTCTAGAATTCCTTGTTCACTGTCGGCTAGACTGTATTCCTAGGTTACTTTTAGCATGTGCCTCCTTTATTCCTATGTGTGCTACTAACCTGAGCTGGGGGAAATCATGAAACCATCAGGATTGAGTCTACAACAAATTGTTATCTAATCTCAATTGGGTCCTTGTGGTAGCATGGTAATTTTTCTACTGCCTTGTATCTGTTTTGTTTTTATCTTGCATTTACCTATATCTGGGCTTATTATTATCCTCATTAGGATATAATCTCCTTAAGCGCAGAAACTGTTTCTTTTTTGTCTTTGTATCCCAGCATGTAGCATAGTAGATGCTTCATAAAATTTACTTATTGGAGGCTTAATTAAATAGGTAATATCTGAACTGAGTCTGGAAGGAAAGGATGAACTTTAACAGACTTAGTTGGGGCTGAGGGATTCCAGAAACATGAGATGATGTGAGCAAAAGCTGAGGAGAAGACAGGCCTTAAAGGGAGTATGAAAAGAAAGATGGTTTGTTTAGAAATTATAACATGAAGGGGAACAAATAGAACATTAAGGGGAATAGTATGAGATAAGTCTGGACTTTGTAGGATCTGTATACAGAGTTAGGAGTTTATTTATTTATTTTTTATTTCATAGGCAACCTGTAGGATCCAGGAGGGTAGGGACCACATTTTATTTAAATTTTGTATCTTTCCCAGTGTCTATCGCTCCCCATCTCCAGTGTTTTGTATGCAGTGAGTGCTTCATAAGTATTTGTTGAATAAAAAACTTAAAAATCATTTTGATACTTCTGAGTGAATTGACTCGAGTGAGATCTTAACAAAAAAGTCACTTTTCTGTGAAAGTACTTTTCGCAAATTTAGAGAAATCACATGTTCTGCATAGTATTTTAAGCATTTATTCTTTTTCAAAATATGTTCACCACAATTCAATTATTGACTGATGTAGGCAAAATTAGTGTTGAATTCTTGATTTAAGACAATAGATGGTACCACATTCTTAGGACTTGATAGCAAATCAACACCAGGTGCTAACTTATGCAGAGTTTTCAATAACGGTATTAATGTCAGTCACTGCCCAGACAGTTCTTAGATTTGGAGTCACTTTTGACTACCTGTTCTCATTGACTTCCCCTCAAATATCTAATCAGTCACCAACTCCTTCCATTTCTCCTATGCGCTATCAATCAACAGGTATTTATTAAGGATTTAATAATTACCCAGCAGTGTATTAGGATGACATTGTTAAAATGGTCAACTAGGAAACACCAGTAAATAGCCTCTCTAGTGAAACAAAATTGGCCAGGCATTCAGCACTTCAAAGAAATCCCTTAATTGCTAGTTATCAGCCAAGTGGAGTCAGCACAGGAAATCAGTGATAACTAGCCTCCATTTAGACTGACGGGAAATCCAGGCATTAAAGTGGCTAGTTTAGTGACCATTATCAGCACTGATATTAACTTAAATGTGGATAACCAAAAATATCTCACTATCCCATCCCTTGTTTTCAGTCAGATTTAGCAATTAGAAATTGTAAAATTATATATCTGATGACACAAGCTTCTGTTTCTATAAGATTCGGGATATATAACCAATAATTTTGAGTAAATAAACAATTTTTTAAAAAGAAAAAATCTACAGGAAAACTTTTACTTTTAGACATGAGAACTCAAAGATATCATATAAAAGGAATTTATTGATTCAATGTATTTACTCCATAGTCACTTACTAAGCATCTACTGAATGTATAGCATTGTCAGGTGCCAGAGAATTAAAAATATAATTAAGATGGAGTCTTTGCCCCTATGGAGCTTACAGTCTAGTGAAGGAGGTTCATTAAACAACGTAATAAATGACTAGCCCAATATCACAGAGGAGAATAACTAAAAAGGTAAATAATGCTATGAAATTATGATATCCAATTAGATAGAATTTAAGGCAGTAAAAGCTTTATAGACAAGTCATGACAAGCTATACACTGTCTCCAGACCATTCTTTTACCCATATGTTTAATTCTTGACCTCGATAACTTAAATTACCCAAAGGTAGCTTGGCTACAACATAACCATATAGCAAGCATGGTCATGCGATGCCAAGTCCAATATGTTTCATAGTTAAGGAAGCAGCCGGGGCAATAGAAAGTACTGGATCTTTGCTTCGAGTTTTAGCTAAGCCAGTTGGTATTTATGTGACTTTGGGCAAATCATTTTACCTCTCTTGGTTCCAGTTACCTGAAAAATGAAGCAGTTGGATTTCTAAGGTCCCTTCCAGCTCTAAAATCTATTAGTTAATGATCCTTAGAACCCATTTAGGAAATAAAAGTTTGTTGTGAAGTTGAAAAAAAAAAACCACATTGGTGACTATTTGGGAAATGAATGAAGTATCAGCATTTATTACAGATGACAGAAGTGAACATTTTGTAAACCTTGAAGCTTTCTCTATGTGTGGATTGTTACTTTAAATTTGCATCTGAAGCTGAGGACAAAAAACACAGAACAGAAACAAACAATTCCTCCCTCCTCTTCCCCCAGCACATTTCTCGGAGGGGGCCAAAAGAGGGAGCAGGAAAAGGAAGTCCTCTTTTTGCTAGTTTAGCTCATGGAGTCCATGCTATGGTTCAACTATGATCCTCATCTTCTGGACAAAGTAGATAATAATGGTTGAAAAAAGCAGCAGAAAGTGAATAGCCAAGTCCCGGCAGTTTTAAAGTTGCAGGCAGCCAATCAAAGGAGGCTACACCTCACCCACATGGTAGAGGATGCAACAGCCTCCATGTTAGGCAATCTGGACGTGCTCTGATAAACCCCAGTTACATAAATGTTTATTGACTGACTGTGTGACCTTAGGCAACTCATTTAACCTTCAGGGCCCAGTATTCTTTAAAAAAATGAAGAAGTTGGACTAAAATCCTATTGTCCTAAGCTAGTATGAAATATGAAATATGCTAGTATGAAATATCCAAAGCAAGTCCAAAGATATGAATGCTTTGTCAACAGAGTGGGGAAGGGAGTAAAATGTAAAATATTGTTAGGACTAATGCCATGTGAAAGTTACCACAGAAAGCTTATGTTATTTAATCAGAAAGGAATTTTGGGATCAGGAAGAGAATGTAATTGTAGGATTTTCAACCACAAGAACAAATTCATAAACATAAATACTTGGCTAGATGAGGAAGGACAAGGTATTATGCAGGGATTTCTACTAATCAGGAGAATATTTATAATTATGAAGAAATTGGAAATGAGCAAATGGAGCACCTAAGTTGTTATTCAGAATGTAATTTGTGCCCAAACTCTGCATCTAATTATTAGGCATGCTGATTATGTTAATTCTGTAGTTTGGGTAGACTAAGAACAGGGTGCATAGTTTGTTTGAAGCTTGCTTCCCCCTCTGCTGTGGTGGGGGTGATGTGAGGCGGTGCCGAAGGGTAGACTAGAGTGACCTTTGCCAATAGAATCTAACGCATGCAGGCCATGCTTCCCAGGGGAACCCTAAGACCACGTGGGTTAAGATATATGAGTTTTTTTCAGTCTAAGGGTCCCAGTGTTTGCATGAGGTGAGGGTCTAACATTTTAAATAAAATTGCTCCACATATGTTTATTGGGGTCAGCAGAGAGAAAAGCCTAAGTTTGGGCTTGGGGCCATTACTTTTTCTCTTAGATGGCCATGTTTTCCTTACAACAATTATTTGAAAAAAATCAATAATTAAAATAACAAGTGAGCTCAGCGAATTCTGGTTTGTATTTCATTTGCTTGCTTATCCATGATTAAGTCTGGGAATGAACTGAGAAAAATACCCTTTGGGGGTAGATAGCATTTATAGCAACCATGCCTAAGTGGCTGAGAGTATGTTAAAGATATTCTCTAGCATCGTGGAGGAAAGCCAGCACAGAATCTAAATGAAAGAGGAATTCCTTATAGACTGTGAAGTCCTCCAGATGCTCCTATTTGTGTATGACATTGTGTTGATTGCTTCAAACCTTGGAGCATGGCAGAGCTTTCTGGACTAGATTCATAACCACTCAAAGAGTTTGGTCTAAATATACACCCAAGCAGATGAAGAATAATAGGATTCAGACTATGATATGCAGTTGGATGGATAAGCCATAAGCCAAATCCATCAATAGACATATGCATAATAAATACAATTCACTTACACATATTACAAAGGGCCCAAAATTTATGAGGAAAAAAGATGACTGGATTGCCTTTGAGAAGTTTCAAAGTTCTCTTAATGATGACAAACTTCTTGGGAAAAAAATAGCAGTCTTTTAATGCAGATATTCTTGTGCTGTTATATAGCTGTGAGACATAGAACACTACAGTCTAGGAAGAATTAAAAAGTGTATACCTTAGAGGGCAATGGAAAGGTGCATGGTGGGTGTGAGTAGGCTGTAACACATTACTTTTTTTTAGATCCACTACTTTAAAGGTCTTTATTTTTTAAATTTATTTTTAAAAAGTTATTTTCATTTTATTTAAATTTGATTTAATTTTTAAAATTTTATTTAATTATTATTAAATAAATAATATTTATTAATATTAAATTTTATTAAAATGTTAAATAAATTTAAATTTATTTTTAAAAAATCTTTTAAAAAATATTTAACTTAAGAAATAAAACAAGCATTTATTTCCATAACAAAGCAGAATAGAGTAAAAAAGGATTGCACATGAAAATGCAAATCTATTACATACAACTTGCTTTTCCTTTTAAATATATAATAATGTTATCATACAATTTTTTTTTCTCTTTCCTTGCCCCCCACCCTAGAGATGGTTACCATTAGACACAAGTGTGTGTATATATGTATGTATATATATATGTGTGTATATATGTATATATGTTTTACATATATATGTAAAACTATACTATACATACTTCTATTTATCAGTTCTTTCTCTGGATACATATAGTACCTTCCTTCAAAGGTCTTCTGTAGTTGATCAGGATATTTACAATAGTCAAAATGACTTGGTCACCCAAAGTTGTTCTTAAGACAATATTGCTGTCATAGCATCCTCTTGGTTCTGATCATCTTGCTCTTCATTATTTCATTCAATTCTTTCCAAATTTTTCTAACATCATTGAGTTCATAATTTCTTATAACATAATAGTATTGCATCATAACCACATACCACAAATTGTTCATCCATTCCCCAATTGGTGGGCATCCCTACAATTTCTAGTTCTTTGCCACCACAAAGAGAGCTGCTATAAATATTTTAGGACATATGGGTTGTTTTTCTTTTTCCCTAATCATCTTAGAAAACAGACCTAATACATTACTAACAGGGAGGCATGAAGCTGGGAGAACCAAAGTAGAGGATGACAACAAAGAGATATGTGAGTGAAAAAAGATGGATTGGCCACATGGCAAAAAGGAAGGACAGAATTTGAAAAAACCTGTGTGCATCTTTAGTACTTTTGAGATGTCAAAAGAAAGTATGGAAGGTCCCTAGCACATTACATTGATTGGGGAAGGGTGTGTGTTCTGTAGCCAGTCTGAAGGAAACTTGAGAGAAGCATTTGTTAACTTCAGCTTGAGCATTTACACCCTGGAAATTGGCAAATGCTACAAATCAGGGCTTGATTTCTTGTTTTGTTGATTGTAGATTTAAGAAAGTGATGGAGAAAGTAATTAACATTGCAGATTAAACTTAAAAGTATTTCATGTGTATAGTTTTATGGAGAGCCAGTTGTTAAACATTTATCAGCACATAACTAGGTGGTTCCCCTGTGGTGAACTCATAGGAGGACAAAAAAATGACAGGTCCACAGGAAGAAAAGGCATGGATGTGTTGTGATCCACAACACAGAAAGGGAAACTCACATCTATCTGCGTGTCTGAGTATGTTAAAGTTAGTGCTGAGGCAGGATCTGGGGGGGTGGGGTTGGGGGAGAATCCTAAAAGATACTGCCTCTTAAACAGCCTACTTCCCCTTGGTCCATCTATCTACTTGTCTCCTATTTTTCTTGCTTAGCACATGAGGGGAAAAACCTAGGAGTTCTTATAAGGAGAAAGAAATTTCTTTGCCTAAATAGTTTTTAGACTCTATTTTTTAACCCCCTACAAAGGTAATTTGACATTGCTAATTTCTTGTTAGTGAGACTATTGTTTTCCTTTAGGGGATATTTTATAGCTAGCTGGATAACTGCTCACTGACCAGTTTTGTAACTTTGAAGTATGGTCATATTTCAGTAGGATTGATTTTAAATCCTATAGTCTGGTTAAATAAATGAAAATACAAGTAATAAGAAGATACATTTGAAAGCAGTTCATGTAAAAAAAAATCTTAGAGATTTCTGAGAGTTGCTTACATTTTTCAGAATGATCAGAAGTTATTCAAAACCAAGTCTGCTGAATAATTGAGTGATGAGGCTGGATAATAATGTTTTAGATTTCAAATAAAAAATGACTATAAGGAATAAAATTCCTTTATGTTACCATCAAAACCCATCAAGAAGAGCTAGAAAGAAATTCTGGTTGAAATAACTACAAAAGTTATAAAATATTTGAGGTTGTAACACCAAAACATATCCGGGATCTATATGAAAACAAATTTGCAAAAATAAAGACAGATCTGAAAAATAGGAGAAGCATTGATTGTTCAGGGGCAGGTCAAGCCAACATAATAAAAGTGACAATACTACCTAAATTAATTTATTCAATGCTGTACCACCCCAGCTGCTAAAGGATAGCTTTATATAGATAGAGAAAATAATAACAAAATTCACAGGGAGTAACAAAAGGTTGATTGTCAAGGGTAAAGATGAAAAAAAGGTGGGAAAGTAAGTTTATTAGTAGCAGATCTCAAACTGTACTACAAAGCAGTAATCAGTAAAATGATTTAGTACTGGTTAAAAAACAGAGAGGTTAATCAATGAAACATGTTAGCTACACAATATATAGCAGCAAGAAGTTAGCATAATGTTCAGTGAATCCAAAGACCCCAGTTACTGGGGGAAGGCCTCACTATTTGACAAGAACAGTCGGGAAAATTGAACAACACTGTAGTACAAATTAGTGCAGACTAACACCTCACACCATATAAACTCTAAATGGGTACATGACCCAGACATAAGAAGTTGCATCCTAAACAAATCAGAAAAACAAGTAAAACATTACCTTTTGTATCTATGGATAGGGGATGAGTTCATGACTAAACAATTTATAGAAAAATACCATACAAAATAAAATAGACAATTTTGATTATATAAAATTTAAATGTTTTTGCGTCAACAAATATGCTATAACTAAAATGAGAAGAGTCTAGTCAGTTGGGGAAAAATCTTTGTTTCTAGCTTCTCTGATAACGGTCTCATATTCAAGGTGTATAAGGAATTGACACATCTATAAAATTAATCATTCTGAAACAGATGAATCATTAAAGGTTATGAGCAGGAAGTTTTCAAAGGAAGAAATCCAAGCTATTAACAATCATTTGAAAAACATTTTAAATCATCAATAACTAAAGAACTGCAAATTAAAGCAATTCTGAGGTCTCACCCTTCAGACTGGAAAAGATGACAAAAGAGGGAAATGGCAAATGTTTGCTGGAAGACAGGCACCTTACTGAGATGTTGATTGAGTTATAAATTAGTCCTGCCATTCTAGAAAGCAATCTGGAGCTATGCTCAAAAGTTTACTAAAATGAATGTATTCTTTGACCCAAGCATACCACTGTTAGGCCTAAACTTCAAAAAGATCAAAGAAAGAGGAAAAGGATCTATACGTTAAAACAAAATTATAATGACTCTTTTTGTAGTGGTCAAAAATTGGAAACTAAGGGAGTGCCCACCTACTGCAGAATGGCTAAACAAATTATGGTAGATGAATGTAATGGAATGTTATTGTGGTATAAGAAGTGATGAAATGAACACTTTTAGGGGAAACTGTGTATACTGGTGCTGGAAAAGTGAGCAGAACTAGAATAATTTCTACAATGACAACAACATTGTAGAGAAAAAAAACCTTTGAAATACATTAGAGCTCTGGTCAATGCAATGATAAACCATAAAGCCATTGGTTTAAATATGAATTACAACACATCTCCTTCCAGAGAGAAGATGTATTTAAAATGCAAAGTAAGAGAAGTATTTGGGGATGTAGGCAATGTGGTAATTTTTTACCCCTGGTTTATGCATTTTTATGAGGAGAATTTTTTCATCTGTTTGTTAAATGAAAGGAGAGGGATAGATTATAAATCTATGTAAAGAAATGCATGTATTGGAAAAAAGAGAAAAATAAGGTAGACTGATTTTCTTTACCAGCTTGTGAACTGACTGCAGTTTTTTGCTCTCTGAATTCACATCTCAGCCATGAAAGAAGCCCACAACCTTACTGCTCACTCTTCAATATATCATCATCATCATCATCATCAACATCATCATCACCATCACCATCATCATCATCATCACCATCATCTTCTTCTTCTTCTTTTTCTTCTTCTTCTTCTTCTTCTTCTTCTTCTTCTTCTTCTTCTTCTTCTTCTTCTTCTTCTTCTTCTTCTTCTTCCTTCCCTCATTTTACTTCCTTCCAGTTTCAGGGTGTGCTTTCTTGTTCTAATGGTCTAGTTGTGTCTTAGTGAACAACTACCTTTTTCACCCTATCCATAACTGGTGAGTTTTAAGACTTCAATAATATTCCCTTTCAGTCATCTTATTTTCAGGCTTAACAATTCTAATATTTTCAGTACCCTACACCGTCAATATTTTATTGGCTTTCTCTGAATCTTCTCCAGTTCAACTACAGACTCCTTAATGTATAGTGATGATAAATATAGGTAGTAGTATCCCTTAGGACTAATTTAAAATCAAACCAATGAGAGAATACAAAGATGAGATGGAGGATGAACATATTCCCTTTCCTAACTTTTTTTGTTTCATTTATTCTTTCGTCTTTTAGTTTCATTGCCTATTTTTTTTAACTAAGAAATGTTTTTGTATGACATATTTTTCTAGGGGAGAAACAGTATTGAGAAGGGACTTTGGGAAGAGTAGTATACTGACTTAGTGAACCACACTTTCAAGGAAGTTCCAGGAATCAGGTGATAATAGGGAGAACACACCTTCACTAGAGAAAGAGCAGCATTGAAAATGAACAAGTAAGTTGGGCAAATATGGAAGAAAAGGGTTAAAGGGAAGAGGAAAAGAGAGCTATAAGGTGAGTAATAGGAAGAAAGCAAGGGAAGCCACTGTTTCTGTTAATAAGGAAACTATGCTTAGTGACTTTTCCTCTGCCTTTATATCCCTCTAACACCAATGACTGATATATTTTAATTCATTGCTATGAATGTATGTATGTATATATATTTTTTTAGTTAAATTTTACTTTTAGTTTACATCATTCATTTCCATGAGATTTTGAGTTACAAATTTTCTCCCCATCTTTCCCCTACCCACCGCCCCAAAACAGTGATCCTATCTTTACCCCCTTCCCCAGTCTGCTCTCTCCTATATCCTCCCTAGAATCCTTTGATGCATCTACAAGTAGACTTTGGATCGACTTCCCAAGTCTATAAATTTAGAGAAAATATTAGAGATTGGAGCAAAATTTAAACATAGATGGTCACTAACCTTGATTTAATTTCTTTTAGGATCACTGATTTAGAGGTCAGTGTGGGCAACTATCTCTCTGTAGATTTGTACAAACTGAGGCTCAGAATGTTAAAGTTAATTACAGGTCAGAATTTGAACCCAGGTCCTCCTACTGCAAATTAAATTCTTTTTCTATTGTGCCTATTTTGAGTATAAAAAGATGCTCATTTAATTAATAAGTTAAAAATTGTTATTGATTGAATAAAAATAACAAAGCTATGAGTAAGGCTAGTTGCATTTTGAATTGGATTAATAGTTGCAAAACCTTTTTTTTTTTTT
>CM053581.1:178044185-178079319 GCA_028627135.1 Pseudochirops cupreus | reverse complement strand
ACACAATGACAGATGACAGACAACATATGTGTGATGACCAACTTTGATAAATTGGACTCCTCTCAGCAACGCAAGGTTATAAGACATCTCTAAAAGACTCAGGATGGAAGGAAATGTCTACATTCAGAGAAAGATCTAGAAAGAACAGAGTTTAAATGTAGACTGAAGCAAACTACATGCTCTCTTTCTTTTCCACATTTGGTTTTGTTTCTTCTTTGCCATTGTTCATTCCAACCGTTATAACCCTTCTATACAACTAGACTAACGTCTAATGTGAAAGTATTTGCAGATCCTATACTTGATTGCATGCTGTCATGGGGGGGGGTGGGGAAGGAGGGGAGAAAATATGAATCTCAAGGGATTGTGGAACTGAATCTTGTAAACTAAAAGTAAACAAACAAATGAATAAAAAAAATTTTAAAATTAAATGGGTTTACTAGTCTCTTTCAGTCCTCAAAAATCATCTGTTTTGTGTGTGTGTATGTGTGTGTGTGTGTGTAATGGGAAATATAATATGTCTTTCTGATTCATTTACACTTAGCTCATCTCAGTATTGTTTGGTAAGAACCATCTGAAGCCCAAGGAATTTTGTGAGATTGTTAGACCTTTTAGTTTTTAATCAGGAAGTAATATTGTGCCAATGTAAATGAATCTTGAACCCCAGGAGGTTTGCATTCATGATCCATGGCATTAAATTGGTAAATACTTCTCCAACTTCCTATCAGAAACTGGGACTTGATTTTTCAAAATATCAGTGATTTCATATTTCAGAATTAGAGAGAACATCCTTAACAAGTATACTTAGCATGCATAATGTCACATTTCTTAAGGAATTGTTATTTTTGTTATGCTAATGGAAGAAGGCACACATATGTTTTTGTGGGTGTTAATCTCATTAGAGAAGAGCCTATTTCCTAATGTGTATGTTATTTCCCCATTATCTGCTATGTATACAAATACATAGGGGGGCCTTCTCAGGGAAAGGATTAGCACTCTTAGGTTTTTAATCTATGTACTTTTGTTTTAGGGGACACACTAGTCTCCTGTTACATCCAAATCCATGCGCAAGCCAGGCTATGATCGAGATTTATTGCCTGCAGTCAAGTAAATAAATGATATGGGAAGTTCTTTATAGAGGTGGGATTTTTCCCTCCGTGTGTGTGTGTGTGTGTGTGTGTGTGTGTGTGTGACTGAGAGAAAGAGAGAGAAGGAGAGAGAGAGAGAGAGAGAGAGAGAGAGAGAGAGAGAGAGAGAGAGAGAGAGAGAGAGAGGGAGAGAGAGAATCATTAAAGAGCTGACTGTATGGAGGTTCCTCCCTTCCCTTTTTAAACGGTAAACATTTTATTCAGACCTTCTGCTCAGACTTAAGGACAATCATTCCTCACAGGCAAATGTGCATTAATTAATCCACAATTCCTCTGCTACTTGTTGTTTGCTGATCAATTTATAATACAAATTTACTGGCCCAACTAAGGGTCCGGGGAGGTGAGGGCTGATTAGAAGCAGCAGTTGCTGACCCTTTCTGTGAGCTAAAGAGTCTTCTTCTGCTCTTGTATTTCCCGTACTGGTCCAGTCCTTTTAAGTCTCAGTCCTTGATGTTGTCTCTACTCTCCTCCTTCCTTTGCATTCCCTGCTAGAAAAGAATCTATGGATAAAAACCACTAAGTGACCCACTTCATTGAGTTTCCTGATAGGATTTTATTGTAGGTAGGAAATTTTTTTTTCCATACTACACATTATACAGCATTATAGATTTTCAATTTAATTCAATCCAGTCAGTTAACTAGCATCTATTAATGCTTACTATGAGCCAGGCACTGTGCCAAGCCCTAGGGAAACAAAAAAAGGTAAAAGACAATTCCTGCTCTCAAGGAGCTCACAATCTAATGGCGGAAACAACATGTAAACATGTGTTATCTGCACATGCAGTAAACAATTTTTGACCATAAACAATTGTGGACAATCAGGGTATAGACAGGATGAACTGGGCATAATCTCAGAGGGAAGGCACTAAGATGAAAGAGGACTGGGAAAGCCTTCTTGCAGAAGGTAGGATTTTAATAGACACCTGAAGGAAGTCAAGGAAGCCAGGAGGTGGAGGTAAAGAGAGAAAGCATTCCAGCATGGCAACAGAAAGAATGCTCAGAGTTGAGAGATGGAATTCATGTTCAAGGAACAGCAAGGAGGCCAGTGTCACTGGATAACAGAGTACATAGAGGGGAGCAAAGTGTAAGAAGACTGAAGAAGCAGGAAGGGGCCAGGTATGAAGGACTTTGAAAGCCAAATAGGATTTTATATTTGATCCTGGAGCTAATAGAGGGCTGTGGAGTTTACTGAATGAGAGAAAGGGGCAGGTATGATAGGTTCAGATCTGCATTTTAGGAAGATCAATTTGATAGCTTAGTGAAGTATGGACTGGAGTGAGGAGAGACTTGAGACAGGGAGATTGACCAGAAGGCTATTGCAATAGTCTAGGTGCTAGGTGATGAGGATTGAACTAGGGTGGCAGCAGGATCAATGAAAAGAAGGGAATGTATATATATGAGGGTTGTAATGAAGGTGGAAATGACAGCACTTGATTATTGATTGGATGAGGGGGAAGTTAAGAGAGACTTTGTAGATTTGAGGATGACACCTAGATTGTGAGCTTGGGTGCCTAACAGGATGGTGGTGCCCTCAATTTTAATAGGAAGATTAGGAAGGGGGAAGAGTTTGGTGGTAGTGGGGGGTGAGGGAAGAAAATGAATTATTAGAATTCAACAAGCATTTATTAAGTGGCTACTATATGCAAGGCACTGGATTTAGGCACCAGAGATACAAATGCAAAAATTAAAACAGTTGTGGTCCTCAAGGATCTTACCTTCTACTAGGAGTAGGGTAGGGGAGGAAGACACAACATAGTGTCCAACCCAGTAAAAACAAAGTATATAAAAAGTAATTCAAAGTAATTTCCAAAGGGAGAAAGTGCTACTAACAGTATAATTAGGAATGGCTTGTCACAAGAGTGGCATTTGAGTTATGTGTTTTGAAGGAAGCTAGGAATTCTGTGAGGTGGGGGTAAGAGGGAGGAGTATATTTCAGACACTGGAGACCTTTTCTGCAAAGGCATGGAGGTGGGAGATTGGCCTGTCTAAATAGACCAGTTTGACTAGAATGAGAGCATGTGATAGGGAGTACAACATATTAAATGATTAGAGAGGTATATGGGAACTAGGTTGTAGAGGTGATATGAATTTATTTATTCCATCTACCTGACAATTAATTGTGAACAATGACTTGAAGGTATGCTAAACTCTTAGATCTGTCCCCATACAGTACTGGACTAAACCCTGACTATCCTCTAACAGTGGAGGGCAAGGTAAAGGACAGACAGCCTTTATCCTCTTTGCTTTACCATAAAAAATTTTTTCTCTCAACTACAATGATTGCTCTTTGAGGATTAGAGCATCAAGAAAAAAAAAAGTAAAAATAACAGCTATTTATAACAGCTGAAAATGCAGAGTAGAGAAATAAAAAAGACATGGTTTCAAATCTTGTCTCTGATACAGACCAGCTTTGTGACTATTGGCAAGTTAGTTAACCTTTTCAGTTCGTCTTCCTCCACACAGTTACTCCCTCCCTACCCCTGTTACTATCTGAAATGATGTCACAGACCATTTGATGATGTGTATTGCTGGATGCCGAATCCCCTACATTAATGAAATGGCAGGTCCAGACCAAACAAAACAATACTTTACATTTATATAGTGTACAAAGCCCTGTGTAGACTCTTTATGATCCTCACAGGCCCTAGTGTCTCACTGAATCTCCGCCTCCCCCCATTACCTTGTATATATTTTCTCTGTACTTATATGGGTATATACTGTTTCCCAGGATAATCTCCTGAGGTAGTATGGTACCCTGGCTGTAGGGGCATCAAGACCTAGTTTCGAATTCCACTTCGGATGCTAATGTGTACAAAAGTCACTTAACCCTTCTTGGGCTTCCGTTTTTTCCTCTATAAAAAAAAAAGATTGAAATATCACCTGGTGATTCTTCTTCCTTCCTTCCTTCCTTCCTTCTTTCCTTTCTTTCTTTCTTTCTTTCTTTCTTTCTTTCTTTCTTTCTTTCTTTCTTTCTTTCTTTCTTTCTTTTCTTTCTTTCTCTTTTAAATCCCCAATGGCCTACCACAGTGCCTGGTATATAATTAGTGCTTAATAAATACTTGCTGATAAAAAGCTCCTTCATTACAATAACCTTTTGAGGTAGGTAGCACAAGTATCACCTTCAGTTTACAGAAGAGGAAATGGAAGCTTCCAGAGGTTAAGTGATTTGGCCTCTGTCAAGTAGTTAATATGTCACACAAATCATTGTGTCAGAGCAGGATTCAAATCCTGGTCTTGTTCTCCCATCTTCCAATAACACTAAACTAGAACTACCTTAGCTTCATAGAAAATCTTCACCTTTAGACTCTCTGCTCAGAAGACTTCCAAAGGTCGATACAAGATCGCATATTTCAAGCTGGAAGAGATCTCAGACATCATTCACTTCAACTCTCATTTTACAGATGAAGAAACAGAGGTCTCCAACTCACATAGCTAGTGGGATTAGAACTCAGATCCATTCTTCCTCTTTTCAAAGTACCTCGTTGCCTTCCAGCAGGATTCCTGTGACCTCTACAGGGCTTTTGACTCGGGCACCCACACACAAGCCCTTGTAATACCATTTGAACGAGCATCTGTTCGAAACGCTGATAAGAAACTTCCCCATTTCCCCAGATTTTCCAAATGGAGCCTTCAAGAAGAAAAGGGCCATTCAGTGACTTTGTTGAGTTCTTTGTCCTCAGTTGGAGATGGGGGAGGGGGAGAAGTGTGTATATGTTACGGTGGAGTGGGTAGGTGGCGGGGGGAGGCGCCGTGGGGAGAATCCCTTCAATTAGACTTTCTGAACCTCGGGTAACTCTAGCTGCTGGGCCGCCGCCTGAACCAGAGCGGAGCGTATTGTGGCTGCGATCTCTCGCTCATCTCATGGTCTCCCCAATTAGGCTTTACTGCCTGACGTCATGTCTGCTAGAGATTGGTTGTTCGGACCTGACACTCAGCTCACTCGCAGAGAAACTTTTAAAAAGACTTTCGAGCCGGGGCTGCCCCAAAGAGTGATTCCTCCCGCCCTCTCCCACTCACAAATACACACAAGTCTACAGTCCCACCACCCCTGATGCCCCCCCAAGAACCCAGGCTGCGGGTCTCACTACAGAAACATCTGCTCCTTAGAGAGCAGGAGAACTCTCAGTCAGTCTCAGTCCATACCTTCGGTGTGCCCCCGGCCCTCGCCCCTCCCCCTGTTTTCTCCTGGCTCCCCACCCCCACGCCCGCCCCCTCCTACTCTCCACTCTCTGCCGGGGTCTTGGGCTGGCTCGGCTTCTCCCTACAGCTCCCTCTCCACCTCTGAGCATGTTTTCCTCCGCGGAGCTGCTCCTCTCTCTCCTTTGCTAAAACTTTGGGATCTGAGTATTTCTTCTGGGAAAAGAGGGAGGGAGAGTGGAGCTGTGCACACTGGCGGGGGGCGGGGGCAGGCTCGGCAGGAAAACCGTGTCGCGCTGCTGAGTGGGAGCTGCGCTCAGTTCTGGGGAGAGGGTAGGGGAGAGACCGACGAGAGAGAGAGAGAGAGAGAGAGAGAGAGAGAGAGAGAGAGAAAGAGGGAGAGACCCCTTGTGTGGAGTGTCCGTCCCCTTCCCGCTCCCCGAGCGGCTAGTGCCATGGAAGTGACTTGGATCAGGTGGGGACTTCTGCTATGGGCCGGGGTGTTCGCGTCCTCAGTGCACAGCAGGGTGAGAAAGATCACCTATGTGGTACGTCCCGGCCAGAGCGGCTCCTCTGACACCGGGGTCGCCGGGGGTGCGGGACAACTGAGCTCTGCCGTGCCTCTGGGAGGGCATTCGAGGCAGCAGAGAACTTTCAATGTTGCGCTCAACACCCGTTACAGCAGTAGCAGCAGCAGCAGGAGCACTACAACTAGCACACAAGAACGGACCCGCAGGATGAGCAAACCGAGCGCGCCAAGCGTGCAAGTTCTCCGGCAGCGGCAGTCCCCTCAGGAGCAGCCGCTCCGCTTGGGCCCCGGCGTGCAGCACCATCCCAAGCCCGTTGGCCACCCTCCGGCGGCGCAGTTTACTAAACCGGTCAGGCACGTTGTGCGCTCCAAACTGCAACAGGAGACCCACAGCAGCAGCTCCAGCTCCAGCCTGCAGGTTCACCAGAAGCAACAACTGCAGGGGTAAGGCAAACACCTCCCTCCCTCCCCACTAACACCTCTCAATTGAAGTGTGTGCGGAGGTCCCTCCTATCTGCCCCTACCGAGTTGGGAGCAAACTTCACAGAAGCACCCGGCCTATACAGAGTGGCTGTGAGCAAGTACCATTCTCTACCATCCAGCAAGCCAGGAAGGATGCAATGAAAGCCAGAGAAACAAAGTTACTTTTAATGCCGATAAGAGCAGGGCATACTCATTGTTACTGAGCTGTGGAGAAATACAAAAGGCAGTTCAGCCTGGCATGTAACCGCTTTCAAGTTGAATAATTACTTTTGACTATGGGTGTAAAACATGAAGTCATTACACGTTGCCTCCTCCCCCAAACCAACTTTATTCTAGCCAGGGAAATTAGTTCCAACGTCTATCTATTCCTAGTGCTGTTTGATGAAATAGCATTTTTGAGGACGCCTACATCTTATGACTTTTATGTTTTGTGCACCTGTGTGCAGCCTGTAGGGACGATTTCATTGAGAAGAGTTGTTCCTGATAATTTTTCCAGTTTTAATTCAACATTTCTCAGTGTATGAATGGTGGGGGTGGCAAGAAAGAGATTAGGAAGATTAAAAAAAATGACATATCAAGAATTGTGAAACTAAATTTATTTGTTGTTTCTTATAATAATACCATCCCAATAACATTTGTTTTTTTTTCTTTTTAAACAGTTTTCTTACTATGAATTTCTTTCTCCTTTACAATGCTGGTATTCATTATAGGAGAATCCGTTCTCATTAAGGCTCCCTGGCTTCCTTCATTACTTCCTTGTTCTACCATTCTCTCCACTCAATTTTTGGGCACCTTATATAACCAGTTAGGCCTCCCCTGAGGCAGAGTTTTTTGCTTTTGGAGGAAAAACCCTTTGAAGTTTGGGTTTTGGGGAGGGCAGAATGATAGTGTTTGCTGCTGGATTACTTCCTATCATTGCTGTATTGCAGGGTGAATGTCTGTGGAGGGCAGTGCTGTCAAGGCTGGAGCAAAGCCCCTGGCTCCCAGAGGTGCACCAAACGTAAGTAGCCATGAATACAACTTGCCTTTAAAACTCCTATGTAAAGTGAGTTTGTGCAGTGGTAGAGCAGAATAACAGTGATCCAGGCATGGTTCATTTCCCAGGGACTAATGACTGCTTTGGGGAATGTTGATATTCTGAATATCCATGTCATTAACCCCAGCCAGTCATTAATGCTCAGGAAATACTTTGGGTCCCGGTGATTATTGTTATCATTATAGCAGCAATACTTTGGAAATGTCACTTTCTACCCAAGGGTCAGTCTTGGTCTCATGGTGCTTTACTGAATCATTAATAATCCTGTCATTTCTAGGAAGTCAGAAAATGGAACACACAAATACATTTTTGGCATTGTTGACACAACAGAACCAACAGTTTTTGTCTTTAACATGGGGAAAACAGATGAAAAACATATTTTAAAGTGGAGGATACCACCTTCTACTTAATATTTATACTAACATAAAACATTAGCAATTTAAAAGTTGCCTGAAAATAGCAGCAAAGACATGCCAGACATAAGGCACTGATTATTTCCCAAGATGCACTAGTCAGTGGTACTCCAAAATCTATTGACAGGTATTCCTGTGGGACTTCTCTTAATTCATTGAAAGGATCAAATACTTTTCCCATGTACTTTTAGCATGCCTTTAAAAAAGGTTGGGAAGTGGTCTCCTTGGCTTCCTCCTGAATAATCCAATGCAATAAAAATACTGAATATAAATAAAGACATTTCCTTTCACTTGAAAAATTTTGAACGTTGCAGGTATTCTCTGCAATTCTTTTGAAACAGTCAGCAAAACATGAATTGAAATTGTTTAATTTTTAAATTTGTTTCCTTGAATAAAGCAAAACAAATTTGATTTATTGTTCTCTCCCCCAGGGATTTAATTTTTAAAGGAATGATTTTGCATGCTCAAATGAAAGTCAAAGGACAATATAGACAACCCATTGAAGTTGTTTGTGAAAATTGCTTTCAATTTTTGGTCCCCTCACAAAAAAAGAAGCTATTTATACAATTGACTTAGGGAAAGTAAGTGTCCAGAGCAACTTAGTCATATTGGTCATGATTAACAAGAAGTGAATGGCAGTCCAGAAGATGATTTTGGGTTCGAACTTCTGATATTTATTATCGAGTTGTTAGTTTAGAGCCAGACAACACCTTAGAGGCCAACTAGTCCAGCCCTCTCATGTTACAAATGATGGAACTGAGATTCAGAGAGGTATTATAGCATGCTTGAGGTCACACAGTTAGAAGTGTGGGAAATGGAGTTTATCCGCTGTTCCACACTGACTTTCTCAGTGTTTAATTAATTCTTAGATCAGAAATGTTCTCTCCTTCCTGGTCCCCATGATTATAGACTTTTTAGGTTAAATGGTAATTCAAATGGTAGACTACACTTGCCTGCTTTGTTTCAGCTGTTTCCTAATATGTTAGGTGTTACATACAATAAAAGCTTAGTTTAACATAATAGTTATTATATGGATTAATATCTGTCCCAGATAAAAATGATGCCAAATTCTATAGTAACTACATATAGTAAAAATCTGATATAACACAAATAGCCTCAAACATGAGTTATTTCACTGTATGGATTAAAAAAAAAAGAGGAACAAATAGTATATGATTCCAATTTTCCATGTACTATCTCTCTGACCTTGGTCAGGTTTTCTAATTTCTCTGGGTCCTCTGTAAAAGGAGGGAGTTGGACCAGATAACATCTATGTCTCTTCCAACTCTAAATCTAAATCTATGATCCTATAATAATCAATATATATTCATTAGTATTTGTAAGAGAAAAAATATATGAAATAACTTTGCAGATTTTGCTGCTGATGTTGACATGGAAAGAGGAAAGAATAGCCATACAGCAGAAGAACACTCCTTCTCCAAAGGGTTTTGTCAACAGAATAGGTTCTTGGATCTAGAAGGGCAAAGGGAGTCTGGATATTGTGTAATCTAGCCCATTACCTCTCTTTCTCTAGACAACAACAAGAAGAATAGGCACTTTCTCCTTTTGGCAGTCTTGTCAGCAAAATCGTAGAAACTCAGAGTTGGAAGGGACCTCATAAATTACATAGCCCAACCACTCATGATCAAGAATTCACTCTTAAGCATCTTTGAAAAGAGGTCATCCATCGTCCACTTGGAGATCTACAGTGAAGGGAACTCACAGCCTCCCAAAGGAGGCAACTAAGTGACACAGTAGATATAGCACTGGGCCTGCAGTAAAGAAGACCTGAGTTTAAATTCAGCATCAGACTTTTACTATTTACATGACCCTGGGCAAGTCACTTAATGTCTCCCTGCCTCACCTCTCGGGTGGTTTTGAAGATTAAATGAGATAATATTTGTAAAGTATCTGGCATATAGTAGGAACTTAATAAATGCATATTTCCTTACTTCCAAAGCATCCTGCTCTACTTTTGAACATCTTCAATTGTTAGGACCTTTTTTTTTTTACCTGAACACTAAAGCTGCCTTTCAGCAACTTCCATGCATTGCTCCTTTCTCTGCCTCTGAAGAGACAAGCAGAAAAAGGCGAATTCTTCCGTCATGTGGTAACTCTCATGCCCTCCCTTTATCTCCTTGTCTTCAGACTAAACATCCCTAATTGTTTCAACTATCATCCTATGACAAGTTCTCCAGTCCTCTTACCTTTCGAGTCTTTTTCCTCTTGATGTGCTCTAGCTTGACTTTGCTAAACTTTGAGCCTAGAACTGAATACCTTATTGCAGATGTGACTTAGCCCTTCTGGAGAGAGTTAAGAAGTATGTGCTTTATATTGATGAAGAAGGTACATAGGATCATAGGTTTAGAGCTGGAATCAGTCAGCAAATAAGCATTTATTAAGTACCTGCCTCTAGATGTGCCAGGCACTGCTTTGTACCCTGAGGATAGAAAGAAAGAAGTGAACCAGTTCCTGATCTCAAGGAACTTACAATTCAATGGTAGAGACATATATATGAAAAAAAAATAGATATAAATTACATATAAAGACAAGGTAAATTTTTTTTAGATGCTGGAGCACTATTAGTTGGAGGGTGGGTGGAAATCAGCAAAAGCCTCATTTGGAATTTGGGTTAATCTTGGAAGAAAACTGGGGATTTTAAAAAGTAGAGGTGAGGAGAGTGGGCATTTTGCGTGTGAATGACAGTCTGTGCAAAGGCATGGTGATATGAAATTACCTTAGATATTACTTAGTACAACTTCTTTATTTTATGAAGGAAGAAACTGAGGCCTAGGACTGAAGTGTTTTTTCTAGAGTTTCATGTGTAGTAACAGAGATGGGATCCCAAACCAGATACTCTGACTTCAATTCCAGCCTTCTTTCTACTTTATCACCTACTTCTGGTAAATGAGACCAACGTCAGTGTCTCTACAAAATCAGTTCAAGGGGCAGTTCAGTATGGAAAGGGAGATAGAGAATTGAGGTAAGTAGTAAACAGATGAACTATGCTGGCAGCATCTTTGGAAAATGGCATATCAGGAAGGATTAGGGAGGAAAAGTCATTGATTTTTGAATAAAGAAATGATGGACAATAGACTTTGTAATGGTAGAAACTCATGCCTTAAGCTCCTAAAATCTAATTGTGGGGCAGGGGTTTGAGCTTTATTTTTCCTCCATAGTATATAATGGAAGTTCCTGCTCTTTTTGGATTCAAGTTATCTTTGAAGCTACAGTGAGGCTGACCCAAAGCAAACTTGTGAAGCAGATGGCAGTCCTGACCCTGTTTTTTTCTGCCCTCCAATGACCTAGTCTAGTGTTTTCATACTGCTCTGGGTTCAGGAACTCAATCTGATAAACTCATTTAAAAATAAAGCATTTAACCTCTGAGGGCCTGAATTTCCACTTCTGTAAAATGAAGAAGTTGGGGGTGTTTAGTCTAGAGAAGACAGAGAAAGACACTGATAGTGGTCTTAAAATATGTGAAGGACTGTAATGTGTGGGAAGGACTAGATTTATTGAGATTGGCCCCAAAGGGCAGAACAAGGAGCAATAAGTGACAATTGAAAGAAGCAAGATTTAGGCTTGGGGTGTAAGGAAAAATTTTGTAAAAGTAGAATGTGCTAACTTGAGAGGTGGTAGATTTCCCCTCTTACTAGAGGTCTTTAAGCAAATGTTGCATGATCACTTGTCAGCTGTGTTCTGGAGAGGATGCTTGTTGATGTGTAAGTTGCACTAGATGCTTGGTTTCTGAGATCTCGTCCTTTCTGAGATCCTTTCCAACTGAAATTCTATGATTTTGTGACTACATGATCTTTAAGGTACTTTCCTTTCAAAATACTCTCCTAAGATATTCTGACTCCAAGATCAAATATAGACATTTGCTTGGCATTTAAAAGTTTTTTTCAGACTGTACTCGAACTTACCTTTCTAGACTTATTACATAATATTCCTCTTCATGAACTTCATGGTCTAGCCAAACTAACCAGCTTCCTTTTTTCACACACATTACTCTATCTGTCCTCTCCATTCCTTTGCACTGGCTATGCTTCATACTTTAAATGTTCTCCTTCCTCTCCCCTATCTCTTATAATCCCTTCATAACCTTGCTCAAGCTCCCCCTGTAGCGTCAGGTCTTTGCTTGTCCCAGTGGTGCTAGTGCTGCTTCCCTGAACCTCTACAATTTTATTTTATATTTTTAATATTTTGCATAAACCTATACAATCCACATAAGATCCAATGGTAGTCATCCTAACTCCTATTCTCACAAATCAGTTGGGCCTTCAGAGCCTAGCTACATTATCTCCTCACAAGTCTAAGCTTACCCTTGAGGGATAGGGGTCATTCTCTAATGCCTATGGCTTAAACCAGAGGTTCCCAAACTTATTTGACCTACCACTCCCTTTTAAGAAAATTAACTCATTGCCCCTCTGGAAATCTATTTCTTTAACATGACTCCCCCCCCCCCCATTTTTGAAATTTGTGTTATTTAAAAAAAATAGTTTTTTTTAGAAAAAATGATGCATTTTAAATTTAATATTGTAAACTTGTGGGTTTTTTCTGCATTGAAATTTTGATGATGTAATATTACCTCATATAATTACAGTATTGTATTATAAATAAGTCATTACATAAACATATTCTTGCTGATGCATTCTGGACTTTCTGACAATGAGCAACATGCTTGCCTGCCTGCACTTGCTCATTAAGACCTGTTGGCAGACTTGACCACTGATTGGTAATAATTTGCCTTTTGTGTATTTATTTGGAAAATAATGTAATCACTACATTGGTTATAATTTGCTTTTTGTGTATTTATTTGGAAAATAATTTAATCACTATGACTTTGACTCTGTTACACAACAGATGAAACATATATGAACGGTTTTTCAAAATTTGGTCTTCTCTCCTTTCCTTATGTTTCTACTGCCCTCTTATTTTTATTCAACACCCCCAATTGCACCTGAGGTTACTACTGCCCCTCCTCATCTTCCAGCACTTTGCAGACCTCAGTGAAACACAGGTATACTTCCCACCAAGGTTGTCAGTTGAGAACCTTTTAGTCAGGCAGCCTCAAGTAGTATTTAAAATGAGATATTTACTGCAGTAATACAAAAAGGATGGTTGGCACACACAAAAAATTCCTCCCTATTCTTCTTGTCCCCCACCTCGCAAAGTCTGTGACACATTCTTCCTTTTATAATACACTGAATACAAAGTCTATGGAGAAGTGAACTCAGACATGGAAGTCCTTTTATTTCCCCATTCATGGGGTACTCAAGAAGCTTCTTTAGGCATAGTTTCCCTCATGGGCTCCTTATAGAGCCATTGAATCCAGTCTGTTCATGACACCCAATGATCCAGATACTGCTGCCAGCTGATCTAGGGATACTGTTTAGAACACAATCTTTATCTGCTATCTCTGACACTGATGGGAAGATGGTCCTCCAGATCCTTCTGAAGCCTTTCCTTTACCCTGTCTCCACCCCTCCACCATCCCCATTCTATCCTCCATACCTTCATTCTCAGGGATATGCACACTTCAGTTTCTAGAAAATTCTCGGTATCTTAGCTTGCTTGATAATTTATAGACAACTAGATGATCCCTGGGGCATGTCGAGTTTCTTTTGTCTAATCCAACCTACTGAACACAATTCTTATGCAATTTCATTCTAGTTCTAAGGTCTTTTGATTAATTAATTGAAATCCATTCTTAATTAGTTAAAGTTTCAGAGCTAAAATGACTTACCCACCTACCCTTACACCTGTATATGTACAAATTGTCTCCCCATTAGGTCTTAAGATCCTCAAGGACAGTGACTATTTGATTTTCTCTTTGTATCTCTAGTGCCTGGTTCACAATAGGGTTAGGGTCTGGTACGTAATAAATACTTGTTGATTGTTTAATAGGGAGTTTTAGAGTTTACAAGGCACTTTCCTAATAACTGGTGCTCTGAAGTAGTTGGTGCAAATATTATGTACCCCCATTTTATGGATAAAGAAACTGAACCTCAGAAAGATTAAGTGACTTGTCAGTAGTCACATAGCTAGTAAGAGTCAGCATCAGGTCACTTGACTCCAAGCCAAACACTTTTTCCACTACATCATGTTGCTTTTAGTTTTAAGAGTTCTCTCTTTTTTCCTTGTGCATCAGTAGCTCAAAAATGGCCAAAGTTTATAGATTAGCATATTCTATGTTTCCAGTTTTGGCAGTGGGAGAGTATGATGTAGTGATCTTAGGGGAAAAATAACAATTTGTGAATAGAGAAAATTCAGGACAAACTTTTGAGGTTTGTATCTATATTTCTCTAAAAATATTGTTTAAATTGTTAAACAACTGATTTTTTGCAATTTTCATTTCTTTACTTCCTCTTTACCTTTCAGTTAGACTACGGAACTGACAAATGTATACATATGTGTATATGTATGTATGTGTGTATATATTTTTCTCACCTAAAAAAAACCCCAAGAGTACATTTAAAAAAGCCTGCAAATTTAAGTTAGAAGCTCTTCAATTATCACATATTCGTCACTCAATATGCACATTTAAATGCACTACCTAATTATATTTCTCATTTTTGAATAGTTTAAGATCTTCAGTTTAGGTTTATTTAAACACAAGGGAGCCTTATGTTTGATTATTTTTTTTAAAATTGTATTTGTTTGAGTATAAGTACTTTTCTGTCTTTATTTTGTTCAATGTTCACATAAATCACCGAGGAAGTTTATTTGCTATGTGGATCCAGTACACAATATTTAGCCGATTGCAACTTATTGAAATTGGGTATGAAGGTTAGAATGTAAATGAGCTTTAAATTTAAAATAAAATAAATGCAAAATAAGTAATCTCACCCTTGCAGGTGAAAAACAACAGATATTTGCATGTACTATTTAGGTCCTTGGAGATTTAAATATTCACTTGCTATACAAAAATGACCAAATGCAGACTTAATGTGGGTTTTTGTAGGACCATAGAATCTCAGAATTGGGAGAAACCTTAGAGAATAACCAGTCCACCCTGGACATGAACCAGAACCTACTCTTCATCATATCTAACAAGTGGTCATCAAATTTGATTATGCAAGTCTTTATTAAGTGCCTATTGGATGTTAGGTACTCTATTAGATAAAAGCAAAACATTCTCTTCCCTTCAGGAACTTCCATTCAGTTGTGGGCATGGAATGGGGAAGCAAGATGTACATAGGGAAGTAAACCCAAAATACACATGAAATCAATAAAAAGTGGTATTTTTGGAGGGGGAGGGGCTAGGGGCTCAAACAGCTGAAATCAGGAAAAGGCCTTTAGCTGTTTAGAGGAGCTGGGGGAACTGGAACTAAGTCTTGAAGTTTGGGGTTCCAAAGGGCTAAGATGAGGAGGAAGAGCATTACAGGAATAGAGAACAGGGTAGCGCATAGATCTTGTGATGGAGGAGGGCATGCCATGTATGGGGAATAGCAAGGAGGCTGGTTTGGCTGAAATGTAGAGTGTGTGAGGGGGAGTAATCAGGAATCAACCTGGAAGGACAGTTTGGAGCCAGATTGTTAAGGGTTTTAAATGCTAAGCAGAGGAATTTATATTTTAAATTTTTATTTTATTTTATCTTAGAAGCAATTGGTAATCACTCAAACTTCTTAAGCAGGGGAGTGACATGTTCACATCTGTGCTTTAGGAATATCAATTTGGTAACTCCATGCAGGATGGATTAGAGTGGGGAGAGACTTGAGAGAGGGGGATCAGTTATGAAACTATTTCAATAGTCCAGGTGACTGGCGATGAGGGCCTGAATGAGAATGGTGTTGGTGATTAAGTAGAGAGAAGAGGATGGAGGAGAGAGATGTGGTCTTATAACCAATGAGATTTGGCCACTGACTGGATGGTGGGGTGAAGTAGAGGGTGAAGAATTGAGGATGACTTTTAGTTTGAGAACAAGGTAACTGGATGGATGGTGGTATTCTTGACAGAAGTATGGAAATTGGGTTGCACATACTAGTTTAAGATGCTTCTAGGATATCCAGGTGTCTATAGGCCCAGGAAACTGGAGAAGTGTGATTGGAGTTCACTGGAGAGATGAGGACCAGATATATAGATGTGGGAGTCTCCTGCAAAGACATGATTGTTGAATTTATCCGAATTAATCGGAATAATCTGATTACCAAGAGAGACTTTCCTTGAAGATGTCCTGTGAGGGGAAACCCACTACCTCCAAGTTGATGAATTCCACTTTTGAAAAGTTTTTGGAAGATGTTCTTGTGTGTGTACACTTCTATTGTTCACTGAATTGAAATGAGGCATGGGATACATAGTCTTAGTTGTTAATATCAGTTGAATGCCAACAGTGATGTCTGTTCTGTGCAAAACAGATGACCTCAAATTAGATTTTCTTTCCAGGGAGTTCGTATTACTGTTTTGTAGTTTATGAGTTTTTTGTTTCCATATGGAGTTATAAACCTCAGAGGTGTGGCCTGTTTTGTTATTTGTAGGTTTTCCTTTTGATTCCCTCCCTCTTTCCCCCCTGAGCTTTTGATTCTTCACCCCACCACCCTCAGCTTTTGGTAGATGTAACAGAGATACCTATCTTCATCATTGAGGGAGAACTTAAGTGTGGGCTAGTGAGAGGTAGGGGCAGCTGGGTGGTACAATGGATAGAATGCTGGGCCTAGAGTCAGAAAGACTCATCCCCTGAATTCAGATCTTGGCTCTGACATTTTTGCTTAATCCTGCTTGCCTCAGTTTCCTCATTGTAAAATGAATCAGAGAAGGAAATGGCAAGCAACTACAGTGTCTTTGCCAAGAAAATCCCTAATAGGAACATGACTGAAATGACTGAAGAGCAAGTGAGAGACAGCAGAGTTAAAATAGGTTTTAAGAGAGAAAGGGGATTCATGGAAGTTTAAAAGAAATAGAAGAAAAAAAATCTTAGCTGCAATGACACCTTTGGCAAATTGAAGACAGAAAGGTGGGGAAATTAAGTAGGACAATAAGAGCAGAAACCCAAGTGTGTAGATACAGAACTTGAAGGGACCTTGAAGATGATCTAGTCTGACCATCTTATTTTACAGAAGGGGAAGCTCAGTCCCAGAAAAGTGAAGATGTAAACCCAAGGACACCCAGGTAGTAAGTGGCAGAGCAAATCCAACATGCTTTCCGCTGTATGACAAGGCCCCCACACAACTGTGTTTACTTTTTGAATTAAATGGCTTTAAGAGATAGCACCTCAAATAACTTATTTTTCCTTAGCAGGGAAGATTAAACTGACATGCTGTTGCTGTATTCTAGCTTTGTTAAAGATATGTAAATTTGACTTTAATTGGCCACAAATATTACTGATAGCATCATTTCTGGTTTAAGACCTTTTAGTCAGCAGATTTGAGTACCCTGTGACCTGTTTCTAAGATGAGTGTTATTTTATGCATTGGATTCTGAGAAGCAGCAGAGTGGAAAGTGCTTTTGACTTGGATTCAGGAGATATTTCAGCCCCATTTACATGATCCTGTGTATGTCACTTCACCTTATCTGTAAAATGGGAATAGATATTTGTTAGGAAAGCACTTTGTAAATCCTAAAGTGCTTTACAGATGCAAAACTAACTAAAGGGAAAATACTTGTTTCCCATACTATTATCTGTAGTTGGATGAAATACCCATGGAGCTGGTCCATTAATATGTATATGTTGGACAGGCACTACAGATGAAAAAGGTCATAAACTTAAATAGGACTCATAGAATGGGTTGGATAGCCTTTGGGAAACTATTCGGTGCTTTTAATGACCTGAAATTCCTCTTTGAAACAAGGGCTTATCTTTTATTTTTTCTTAATGCCAATTTTTTTTTAGTGATGCTGCATGGCTATGTGGAGTATCGTAAGATGGAATATCACAGCTTCTGAAGAATTAAAATCACAGATCACCCAAAGGGCAGGAGAGACATGCATTGTAGGCATAAGTAGTCAGAAGGATATTACTACTGAAGAATTGTAGTCAAGGAGTGGTACAGAAAACAGCGTCAAAGAAATGGTGTCAAATCAGTCATATACTGAGAATAATGAATAATAGATGCATAATCTCTGTGCCTGTTGGGACCCACATATCATCCACAATGCTGGTGGAATGACTCCCCAGCATACTGGGTGGATCCTCAATGTAAGATTTATGGGGAGGGGTGGATTAGAGTCTTACAGAATGAAGTGTCTATGGGTTATGTTCTGCATAGTTCTGTAACTATGTCAAGTGAGATCATTAATAATGATGATGATGATGATGATAACTAACATTTATATGACACTTAGTATATGCCACTGTGCTAAGCACTTTATGATTATTATCTCATTCAATCCTCACAACAAACCTGGGAGGCAGGTGCAGTTATTATCCCTTAGAATTGCTTATGATTTTCTCCCAGAATTACCACACTGATCCTCTTCCTGGTTTTCCTTTTCATTTTACTTTGAGTTCCTCAGAAAAGTAGCCTTTGTCAGTTTTGAAGTCAGCACTTGTGATGCTGGTCTTTGGTGTATGTATGTTAAATGCATTCCTGTGCAGTCATATCAAGATTTCCATGAATTTTCCCTTTGGCTTTTAGTTTTTTACAGCAATCACTTATGTTCCTTCCCAAACCTTACTGTTGTGCTAATGTCTCTTCTTCCTTGTCTTGTACACGGTATTCAGTGTTCCTGCCCTTCCAACATGTGCTACCTCATTTTACATGCTCTGGTTTCCTTACTTAGAAGTGGTCATGGCCTGGAGGAGACAGCTTCTCTCCCTTTACCTCCAGATTTAGAATTCTTTTGGCCCACATCATCTGATGGGGATTTAGGCTTAAATGAAGTGAATATTGTGCAACTTTCTCTGTAATTTTAGACCCCCATATATTGCCATTAGCCACCTTAAGTATTCTTTGTGGGTTTTTTTCTCCACTACATTTGAGTAGAATTGTTGGCATGAGCCCACAGAAACAGTTTTCCTCAGTGTCATGTTTTGTAAATTAGGAGATAGATGGACTGATTTTTGACTTGTGTGAATGTGATATTTCCATTCCAGAATAAAGGAAAGATACATTGATGGGTGGGATTACAATTTGAGAGGACTGACAATAAGAAGTTAGTGTGGTGGCTGAGGAAATGAATGAGTCAGGTTCTTAATAAATTCATAGTGCAGAAAAAGATTGGGGAATTAAAGAAGAGTATTCCCTGGGAGTGGAGTGAGAGATAGGAAGGAGTCAGAGGTATTAGCATGTATTAGGTATTAGCAAGTACAAAACTGCAGGCAGGAACTGGGAGAACAATGTCACTGGAACTATAAAGATAGAGTTGGAAGAATCCTTAAAGGTAAATCTAGACCAGCTTTCTCCTTTTGTAGATAAGGGAACCAAGGTTCTAATAGGTGAAGGTAATAAGTAACAGAGAAAGGATTTCAACCAGAAACTTCTGCCTTCAAATTTAGCACTCTTGCCTCTGTAGCCGGAGGCTACAGTATTGATTTGTCAGTATTGATGATTTCCGCCCCCCACTCAGGATTTCTAAATACCTAATTAATGAAACCATTGCTAATTTGATTTCCCAAATTTTAGTCTTTCCTAAACTTTATTTTATAGTAAGCTCTTTAAATGGAAAATAGAGATTCATATGCTTTAAGTTTACCCATATGCTTAAGTTTAGCACAGTCTCTCAAGCAGGTAGCTGATATATAGCTTTTGCAAGATATTTTTCATTTTAAAAAGTACTTTGATTGTAAACCATGCTACCTCCTAGAGAAGTTTCTTATTTACTGGTGGGTCAAATACATTGTTATTTGTGGTAGACTGGTCTCAAAGCCAGAAGACTTGAAACCACTTTCAATGCTTGACCTTTTTCCATGACCTTGAGTGAACCATGTAGGTACAAAGGAGCATAGATTTAAAGTTGACCCAGAACTTTATTTTTTTTAATTTTATTTTAGAATTTTTATTATTTATTTAAACATTCTTTTCTTTTAAATTCTGAGGTCTAAATTTTCTTCCTCCCTCCCTCACTTATTGAGAAGGTAAGAAATATGGTATCAATTATACATATGAAATCATGCACAATTCCATATTAGCCATATTGTTTTAAAAAAAGCAAAAACAAAGAAAATGAGAAAATTATACTTTAGTTTGCACTGGAGGTGGATAGCATTTTTCATCATGAGTCTTTTGGAATTGTCTTGAATCACTGTGTTGATCAGAGTAGTCAAGTCGTTTATATTGGTCATCATTACAACATTGCTGTTACTGTCCACAATGATCTCCTGGTTCTTCTCACTTCATTTTGCATGAGTTCATAGAGAACTTGCCATGGTTTTCTGGCACTGCCCAAACCTCCCATCCCCAGTCATTTCTCCATCACAAGTAAAATAGTCCTTCATCACAATAATATGCCACAACTTTTTTTGGCCATTCCCCAATTTATGAGCATTACCTTGATTTCCAATTTTTTGCCACCATAAAAAGAGTTGCTATAAATATTTTTGAATATACAGATTCTGATTCTTTTTCTTTTTCCTTTTCTTTGATTACTTTGGGATATGGATGTAGTAGTGGTATTATTGAGTGAAAGGGTATACACAGTTTTATAGCCCTTTGGGCACAGTTCAAAATTGTTCTCTAGAATGGCTGAACCAGTTCACTGCTCCATCAGTAGATCATAAGTGTACCTATTTTCCTTCATTCTCTCTAGCATTTGTCCTTTCTGATAGATGTGAGGTGGTACTTCAGAGTTGTTTTAATTTGCATTTCTCTAATCAATAGTGATTTAGAGCATTTTTCTATATGACTATATAGCTTTGATTTCTTCCTCTGAAAAGTGCCTATTTATATCCTTTGACTATTTATCAATTGGGGAATAGCTCTTATTTTTATAAATTTGGCTCAGTTCTCTTTATATTTGACAAATGTGACCTTAGTCAGTGAAACTTGCCATAAATTTTTTGATATGACTGAGTGAGCGCATTCCAATTTTGCCCTCCACCATAAAAGCTCTTACTTGAGTACTTCTTTTATGTGTGAAAAATTTCCTCCTTCTTCTTCTCCCTTCCCCCTTCTCCTAATGCATCTCTTTTTATCACCCCATCATTTTTTTTGGAGATTATTCTAATATAATTGTCTCACACTCATGACCTCTACGTAATTCCTTTTAACTGTCCTAATAATGATGAAGTTCTTAGGAGCTACACATATCATCTTCCTGTATAGGAATGTAAACAGTTTAACCTTATTGAGTTCCTTATGATTTCTCTTTCATATTTACCTTCTTATGCTTTTCTTGAGTCTTGTGTTTGAATGTCATATTTTCTCTTTGGCTTTGTTATATTCATTAGGAATGCTGGAAGGTCCTCTCTTTTGTTAAATATCCATTTTTTTTCCTCTGCAGGTTTGTACTCAGTTTTACTGGGTAGGTTATCCTTGGTTGTAATCCTATCTTCTTTGCTTTCCAGAACATCACAGTTTGAGCCCTCTACTTCTTTAAGGTAGAAGTCAGTGTTATCTTGACTATGGCTCCATGATATATACCTCATTCTATTATGCTTTGCTTTATTGTACTTCACAGATATTGGTTGTTTTTTTTTTTTGTGGCAACCTTGAATTGATTAAGTCTGCTGGTGCCATTTTTCCAACAGCATGTTCTCACATTGTCACATTTTGGTAATTCTCACAACATTTCAAACTTTATTATTATTATTTCTGTTATGGTGATCAGTGATCTTTGGTATTATTTAATTGTTTTGGGGCACCATGAACCACACCCTTTTAGGCAGTGAAATGATAAATGTTGATAAATGTTGTGAGTATTCTGACTGCTCTACCAGCTGGCTATTGCCCCATCTCTCTCCCTTTCCTTGGACCTTCTTATTCCCTGAGACCCAAAGTATTGAAGGTAGGCCAATTAATAACCCTACATTGACCTGTAAGTGTTCAAGTGAAATAAAGTCAGTTGATGTGGCATTATTTTAAGAAATTGCCACAGCCATCCAGCCTTCAGCAACTACCACCCTGATCAGTCAGCAGCTATCAACATAGAGGCAAGGTCCTCTACCAGTAAAAGCTTATGACTCACTGAAGGCTCAGATGATTTTTAACATTTTAAACAATAAAGTATTTTTAGACATAATACTATTGCACACTTAATAGACTATAGTATAGTGTAAACATAGCTTTTATATGCACTGGGAAACAAAAAAATTTATGTGGCTTGCTTTATTGTGATATTCACTTTATTGCTGTTTTGTGGAACCAAACCTGCAATGTTTCTGAGGCGTGCCTACATTCGAATCGTTTCTTTCTTACTACTTGTAATATTTTCTCCTCGACCTGGGACCTTTAGAATTTGGCTGTAATATTCCTGGGAGTTTTCATTGTGGGATCTCTTTCAGGAGGCGATCAATGAATTCTTTAAGTTTCTGTTCTATCCTTGGGATCTAGAATATCAGGGCAATTTTCCTTGATACGTTCTTGAAATATGTTATCTAGGCTCTTTTTTGGTCATGCCTTTCTGATAGTCTAATAACTCTTAAATTATCTCCAGCTGCTCTCCTAAATTTTCTTAGGCTAGAAAAATGTTTCACCTTGACCTTTTGCTGGCTCCACCAATCCAAAATTGGATTTCAAGTGTTATTTTAAAGTTGTTTGGTGGAGAATGTTGAAAGAGTTCAGTTAGGTGGCAGCCTATAACCCTTCATCTTAAGTGGGTTGGTGGAGAAGATCATTTTCTGATCTGTATTCCTTAGCTTTTGGTGCACTACTAGTACTAGTACTAGTACTAGTACTAGTACTACTACTACTACTACTACTATTACCACTACTACCACTACCACTACTACCACCATACTACTACTACTATTACTACCACTACCACTACTACTACTACCACTACCACTACTACTACCACTACCACTACTACCACCACATTACTACTACTACCACCACCACTATCACTACTACTACCACACTATTACTACTACTACTACCATTACTACTACCTCTACCACCGCACTACTACTACTACTACCACTACCACTACTACCACCACTACCACTACTACTACTACTACTACTACTACTACTACTACTACTACTACTACCACTACCACTACTACCACCACCACCACTACTACCACTACCACTACTACCACCACCACCACTACTACTACTATTACTACTACTACCACCACCACCACCACCACCACCACCACTACTACTACCACTAGTAAACTAGCTAGCTAGCATTTATATAGTGCTTACTATGTACCAGGGACTGTGCAAGTAAAATACATGTGTATGTGTACATACATATGTTCATGTTCTTATGCATATGTACACAGATATTATATGTGTATTTGTACATATGCAAATACAGACACACACATTACCCTACCACATACATACATATACACACATATATATGTTGTACAAGTGTTATCTCTTTTGATCCTCACAACGACTCTGGCAGGTAGGTGCTATTATTACCCCCCCCCCCATATTACAAATGAGGAAACTGAGGCACATAGATGTTAAGTGACTTGCCCATAGTTACACAACCAATAAGTGTCTTAAGTAAAATTTGAATTGTGGTCTTCCGGACTCCAAACTCAGTGCTCTATCCACTGTACTATTTAGTTGCAACTCATAAAAGATAAATGTACTTTGGAAATTACAGTATAAAATATATATTAAATTGTGATTATTTTTTGTCCATATTGGTGTATACAATTTACTTTATCCTCCTAAGAGGTTAAGTCAATAAAACATTTATGGGAAGGTTTTTATTAATAGATCTTCTATTGTATTTTTATAAAAAATAGTGAAAAGATTCAATCTAACAAATATTTATTAAGTGTCTACTGTGTACAAGGTGAGAGGCAGCAGGAACAGTGGATAGAGAACCTTTGAGAGAGGAAGACCAGGAAGGATTTAACACACATTGACTGTACATATGTCACTTAATTTAGCAGTGCCCTAAGAAACTCTCTAAAATCATAACTTGTAGAACAAATGCTAGTCTTCATTGGTAGAAGGGAATTTATTGGCCAGGAGGTACGTAGATCAATGAATCACAGGTCTAGTGGGAAAAAAAAGTGTACAAAGCATTGGAAATACAAAAAAGAAAGATAAAAAAAATGTTTCTGTCTTCCTTTGGGAGTCAAAGCTTCCTACAGTCAGAGTGGGGCAAAGGGGGAAGGGACCCTCCCTACCTTAATCCAAATCAGTTTGGAAAGACTGCAGAATGTCAGTTAACAGACCCTCCTCTGCCTCCTCCACCTGGCTGAAGGAGGAGATGAGAAGAGTGCCAGATAAAAGAAAAGCAGGATAGAATTGGAAAAAATTGTGCCTCTGTACTCTGAAGACCTTTCCAGGTTCTCTCAGAAAATCTTGAAGGACTGTACAACTTAGTGTTTTGAATTTATGGCTCCTGTCATTCCCACAGGAGGATGAGTACAGAGTACAGTACAGTATTTGTGAACTTTCCTGTTCACTAGAATCTCTTGGCAGTATTCCCTGCAGAAAGTGAGGGTGCTCTGTCTAAATGTGTCGATACCACAGCATACAGACTCTGTCCTACATATAAATTTAGGGTTTACTAATAAGTTGCCTGTGCCAACTAGTGAACAATTATATACATATAGATGTATATACACACACTCACACACACACGTATGTATTTATATCATTACCTGTTTATCGTATAATTACACATTCAGAATGGAAAACATCAGTTTTAATACATAAGTCAGATTCTTGCTATATATATCAAGAATGCAATTTTCGAGACTTTGAGAGGAGCAAGCAGCAATTACTTTTATTAGCAGTAAACAAGAGGGTTTTTCAGCCATTATATGTCTTTGTTTGTTACCAGCGTAGTGAAGAACAAAATCTTTTCCACACCAGTGTCCTTATAACAGCATCAACACATGCGTACTTTTTATTAAGATAAAAAAGTCCACACTGAACTAGGGAAGGCAGGGCTGTGGTGCCACTCTCTGAGGTCATGTTTACTCAATCCTGGAAGTCACTAGAGGAATGCATCAGATGTTTGGAAGCAGGCCAGTTAAGAATTTCAACAATGACACAACTTTTATTAGATGTGTATTTAGGAAAGCAATTGCCTTTGACCTCATGTATAGTACGAAAGCAATGCCTTTGTAGAAAGAGTTTGCTCTCTTTTCTTCTTAAGGGAGGACAAGCATTGTGCAATGTATTTACCTGGTACTTATCTGTGTTTCTTTTTCCCTTTCACAAAACAATAGGTATCAAATTTGTTTAGGCACCTGCAACATGCTCTTCCATGGTTGTTTGCTTTCTAATTATTTTTCCTAATCAGTGACTTTTTTTTTTTAGGATTTGGCTGCTATGTTGTTCATTCTATGAATATTCAATATAAATATGCTCTGTTGCATTCTCTGAAATTTTTATTGATTTTTTTCTTCACCTACATTTCCTATTATATTTGTCCATTTCTTCCTCTCTCTCCTAGAGCCATTCCTTAAAACAGTAAAGAGGAAAAAAAAAACCCAAACCCAACCCCAAACAAAACCAAACAGTTCAGCAAAACTAACATATAAACCAAATCTGACACATAGTCCCTGTCTTTGGTTAAAAAAGAAAAAGAAAAAAAGGAAAGGAGGTATATTTTCATGTTTTATTTTTAGGATCAAGCTTGGTCCTTAGAGTTTTACAGCATGCAGTTTAAATTATTTCATTGATTTTTCCTCTGGCATTGTTGTAGTCATTGTGTATATTTTCCAGTTCTACTTTCTTCACTTTGTTTCAGTTCATATATATCATAATTTTCTATTCATCATATTCATAGTTTCTTGCAATGCAATACTATTTAATTATATTCATGTTGGTTTAGACATTCCCTAATTCTTATTTTGTTTCCAGTTGGCTGCTACTAGCAAAAGTCGCTACTTTTAATATTTTGTTATTTATGATATCTTCTTTATATCATTGGTCTCCTTGTGGTATATCATAAACTCTTTTTGTCAGAGTTATTTGAAATAATATTCTTCTTCTTGTCTCTTAATGTTTAATAATTTGAATTCAGCCTAGTTTTATAACATCATTGTGCTTCTAGATTTTCTTAAGCATGATATATTTTAGTCACCCTATCCTCTTATAACAGATAACACACAAGTTTTCTTTTTTTAATCAAAATTTTAATATAAACTTAATAATAATCAGTTTTGAAGAACGTATATAAAACCGGAGGAAGAATTTTACTCCAAATCCCTATACATTAATAAGGTAGAACCAAACAAAATAGGAAACAAAGAAGAAAGGAAATTACTTTTTTCCCCCTTATTGCTTTTCAGGTCTGCCTGAATTCCTACCAGTTTTGGTCCTTGTAACCTTTCCGATACATGTGTTTTCTGTAAACTATGTTTTGTTGGATCATATTTTTAAATCTATTTGATAGTTCCTTTTAAATTTTATAGGAGACATCATTTTTATTCATTTATTATTATTAGCATATTTATTAGCAAGGTATACTTGCTAAATTTGACACTTTAGTTTAATTATTTGTTTTATCAGAAGACAGTGCAGTCTTCCTTATTTTATTAATACTAATACTTTTTCTAAATTTCAACTCCTTTACAAATTTACAGTAATACTTATATACATATTAGAAAAACTAATTTTCTCCTTTATTTTTTCTATAATAGGTGTTTTATTCCTATTGCTACCTCCCTCCCTCCCACCTGTTGTCTTTTCTAACTTTGCCTTTTACTCTTCAATTAATTAATTAATTAATTGGTTTTTTTTTTTTTTTTTACTATTTTGTCTATTCTCTGTTTAACTGCTTCTCCAACTGTTTCTCCAACTGTGTCATTCACTGGTTAAGCAAAGTGATACTATGCTTGCTTTTAATTTACAAGGACGATTATATTGAGGTTGCAGCAAGTTAACCCAATATTTCAATACACCTGTGATCTCATGGGTGTAGGTATTTTCTCCAACTACATTTTCTAATCCTATGATTTAAGGGGATATTAAGATCCTTGTAAGAAAAATAGTGTCCAGATTATTTGCCTATCATCCCTACTTCATTTTCTTGGGGGTAGTATATAAAACAGTGGTGATTGTACGATCTCTTATATCTATCAAAAAAGAGAGGTTTGTGTATGTATGTGTGTAAACACACAGGTATATATGTATAAATAAAATATTAGTTACTTTAGGTGAGTTCACTCTTTTTTTTTTGGTTAAAAATGGCCCAGTACTTTGCACATAGAAAGTGATCAAAGAATGGTGAAAGGGATTGCTGAATAAGATGTATTCAAACCTATAAAGGCAACAATATTTGTAATTCAAATTAGACATTCACATGACTTAAGGATTGTGTCTTGAATGTTTCTTTTTAATCCATTGTTTGAAATTAGAAACACATTTTCTTATGTATACAGGGTTGTAACAAGCTTGAACCTAAATCAAACCCCTAAAAACCTATATAACCCATAATTTACCTGAAGTATAGAACTATAGTTCCAAAACATAATGTAAAGCTATATTTCAATGGAAGAATGTGTTTAGTCAACTTGGGATGCCAGGAAAAATGGTTTCCTTTTTTTACCTCGGAGTCAGTACCTCTCACCTTTGCACCCTGACAGACTATGGACTGGAGGAGTCCAGCAGCTTCAGGGCATAGGTGTGATTAATGTGGTCTGCAGCATGGGATTCAGGAGGATGGCAAATAAGAAGCTGAAGAAGAGAGAAGGGGATATACAAGGTTAGAAGTTGTTGGAGGTTGCCATTTCCTTGTAAGAAGTTGCCTTCCCAACACCTCCTTTCTTTCTTTTTTTAAAATTTGTATCCCAGGAATTGATCCTCATTGTGTTTCGCTTTCCATTACCATCAACAACAACCATTTATTTATTATGTATCTATTGTGTTGCAGGCACTTGACTTGACTCTGAGGATAAAAAGACCAAAATGAAACTGTTTTTAAGGAGTTTACATTTTATTTTCATTCCAATCAGTGATTCTCACTTTCCTTTTCCACACTCAGTGGTCCAGTTAAAATGAGAGTCTCTCTTTTCCTCACAAGAGACTCTCTATCTCCCATCTCATGACTTTTCATTGGCTGAACCTCACTTTTGGAATGTATTCCCTCTTCATTCCTGCCTTGTAGAATCCCACATTTACTTCAAAACAGGGATCAAGCACATACCCAACATCTTTCCTGATATCCCCAACTGCTAGCTTTTCCTCACTAACTGTCTTGTATTTAGCTATAACTACCTTATATTTATTTTATACTTATTCTTCATGTATTTGTTCTGTTTAAACATATGTGTATATTATTTGTCTGACAAAATACAGGTTCCTTGGGAGGAGAGATTATTTCATACTGTTTTTATATCTCCTATGCCTGCTATGTGCCCGGCATATACTAGGTGCTTAATAAATGCTCATTGACTTATTTCCCTGGCCCATTGCAGAACAACATGCATTCTTATTGCTTCTCCATTACTCTTCGGACCCTAGGGGTGAAGAGATTGGATCCTGGGATTCCTTGATTCTTTGGTGAGAAGGGTCCAGGAAAGGACATAGAAGCAGGAGGGAAATTTCAAGTGGTGATAGTGAGGAAATAAGGTTACTGGCCTCCTAACCATGTAGGAGATTTGACCATTTCCATGTATAGGTTGTCAGTACATTGAGGACTTCTAGGAGTCCCCTTGGATCAGGTTTGTCTATAACTGTGTAGAAATTCTTGAGGAGTTTGAGGGGATATGAATTTGGCAGCTTGCTTTTTATATGCCCTACCAAAGGAAAATATATGCAGCAACATGCCATCCATTTACATTGATTTACATTTTGATCATTCCCTTGAAATGTTTCTAAGCTCATTTAGAACTTAGAGTGATAGTGTAGTGATAGTGAAAATTCGGGTGAGTTTCTTTTCTTCTATCTTTCAGAACTTTTAAAAAGTGTTGGATGGTGTCTGCTAACATTTTCCAGGTTTAAACTCTGGGGATCCAAGCCAGACTGTTTTATGTGAAAGATGTTTGTCTATGTCATTCTCAACCCTTGAAAATCTGATAGAGCCCAAGTGGGTCTTTACAGCATCAGCATCTGGCTGTTTGCACCATTCTTTGGCTTTGAATTATGGAACCATTGTTACCATTACTTAGGGTGCAGCATTTTACCATAGAAGTTATAGTTGGGTGGCCAAGGGATAAAATAACTTTTAAATTTTAGAAATTTAAATTTTAGAAAGAAAATATATTATGCTCTTTACTTAGATGACTTAAGCAGAACATGAGTTGAAGATAAAGAATATGTATATGGTTTGTTATTTCATCAGATCATAGACTTAATGTTGTAAGTGATCTTTGAGATCAGTCACTTCAGTCTCCTACATGTTGAAGACATCATCTTCAAGATCCCCAACCATTGTTGAAACTCTGCTTCAGTATCACTAATTCTGGGGCATTCACTACCTCAACAGTCTGTCCATTCTACCGTTAGACAGCTCTAATAATTAGGAAGTTATCATGTGGAATCTGCATCCTTAGAATTTCCACCCACTGCTTCTAGTTACATCTTCTAGCACATCAGAACCCCTCAACTATTTGGAGCTAGCTATCTCACATAATCTTAGTCTTCTCTTCTCAAAGATAAATAATTCCTTTAACCAGTCTTATACATCAGTGAGATAAAACTCAAATAGAAATGGGGGCCCACTAAGCCAATGCCTAAGGATCCTTGAGGGCTGCATATTGACTTAGAAAATCACATATTAACATTATCTATGTTTTATTTTATTCTCATTTATTTTGTTAAATATTTCCCAATTATGTTTTAATCTGATTTGGTCTGCACTTGGGAATGTTGTGGACTGTGTATTTGACACTTCTGTTGTACAACATAGTATCCAGGTTCTGTACCATTTTCATTGTCTTCCACTAGAAGTACTCAAGCTTTTTTTTCCTTTTTGTTTTGTTTTTTAGTATGCCACTCTATATCATTTAGTATGAAACATGATATTCCAGATGTGCTTCTGTGTTCCCAACATTATAATTCTACTTAGGCACCCTAAGGCTATTGACTGTCATTTTTTTTAACAGGTAAATCATACTCTGGGTTTACATTAAGTTTGTGGTCAGCTAATAGAGGTAAGCAGCTGCTTGTCTGAGTCAGATAGCCCGCATCTGCCTTTGTTATTGGTTACCTTCCTCAACTATATGGAAGCTGTCAGGATGTTCTCACTCACTGGTATTGAGTGGAGTAGATGTGAGTGGGAGTTGACCACTGAGTGTCCGTGATGAAAGGTGATGAAGCTGTGGAGTACAGAGTGCAGAGAATGGAATGTGAATGGAGTGTTAATGTTATTCTAAGAGTAAATTTCATTTGAGAAAGAGATTATGTTTAGAGTATGACTTGACTGTGTGGCAACTGAGAGGAGCATTAGCTGTTTCTACAGTGCAGATACTCACCATTTGGTGAGCATGCCTAAGTGAGGATCCCTGAAAAATTTCAGGGTGCTGAGGCTAAATGGAGACTGCTGCTTTCAGCTTTGAAACACCATATGGCTCTGGGTGCCAGTCTTCTTCCACAGAGTAATACCCCTCCTTTGGGATCCTCAGCAACATCCACACTCAAAAAAAAAAAGAGCTCTGTTTTGTGGGGACACACACAAACCTAGACCCAGAGTTGAAGCAGAGCATCAACTCATGCATGAATGGGTCTATGACCTAAAATCCCCAAATCTTTTCAAAAGGAACTATGGAATAATGGTCAGGCCAGATATCCATCATAACGCATTTGTGCAATTGATTTTTTAAAAAGTTAAACATGAGAATTTACATTTATCCTTGTTGATTTTTGGTTCAACCTAACTTTTCTCTGCCTGTGAGATCATTTTGAATTCTAATTCCTCTATCTTTGGCATTAGCTCTTTTTCTGATTTCATCATTTGCAAGTTTAATTAAATATCATTTCTATTTATCCATACCATTAAACATTTTTTTAAACAGGAAAAGGTTAGGTACAAACCTTGTCCTGCTTCATTTTGAGATTTCTTTGGGAATTGAGACATTAATCAGAACTCTTTGAATACAATTCCCTAATCATCTGTGAATCTACCTAATCTACTTTATCTATAACATATTTTGCCATCTTCTCTACATGAACATAATGAGTGATTTTGTCAAATGCTTTGTTGAAGTCAAGATAGAGGCACTCTCTGAATCTATAAATCGTATCATAAAAGAAATAAGTTGAGTTTGACGTGATTTGCCTTTAGTTAATGCTATTTTGGATCCTAGTGATCTCCACTAAGATTTATGTGTCCTAAATTTTCAGGAGTCATACTTCACTCTGATTTTCACATCAGACAATATTTACTTTTTATCTCTCTTTCAATAAGTTTCCTTTCAATAGTTCTTCAAAACTTACCAGCAGTGGGTCTTTGATCATTCCTTCATTTTCCTGGGATCAAAATCATTAGGGCTAAGAGGCTTGAACTTATTCAAAGCAGCTTAATACTTTAAAAACTGCCATCTTTTTACTTCCTTTATACTTTAATTCCTCTCTGTTGTTTGTGCTATTATTCCAAGTTCGAATGCCATTTTTTTCTTATTAGAGAAGATGGAAACAAAATAGGAATAGAATAATGCTGCTTTTTCTTTGTCATTACATCATCTTCCCAAAGCAGCAGGCCTATTTCTTTTTTTTTTCTTGCTTTGAACTTTAGTTGGGAACTCTACACAACAGAATATAGTACTTTCATTTTACTCTTAATGATTAAATTATACAGTGTAGAATACTTTTGTTAGAATCATATTAAATTTTTTGATTTAAGGTTCAGTTAAAATAATACCGATTCTGAAAGGTAAAGAGTTGGACTTTAAAACACTGATGATGTTGCAATGGAACCTGGTTCTAATGGAATCTGCAATAAAACAGGAACATGCTAGATTCCAAGCTTATTAATTTTTCAGAAACACTAGACAGCTTTACAGAGAGGGGCAGTTAGGTGGCACAGTGAATGGAGGACTGGACTTGGAGTCAGGAACACTTGGGTTCAAATATTGTCTCAGATATGTACTAGATGTGTGATCCTGGGCAAGTCACTTAGCCTTTGCTTACCTAATTTTTAATCTGTAAAATGGGGATGACAATAGCACTTAACCTCTCTGTATTATTGTGAGGATATAATGAGGAAACATGAAAAGCTCTTTATAGACCTTCAAACACTATATAAATGCTGCTAGTGCTACTACTACTATAATGACTATGACTATGATAATGGCTATGATGAGAACAACAACTATGACTATGACTATTACTACTATAACTACTATTACTACTGCTACCACTACTACTGTTACTACTACTACTATTACTAGTACTTCCACTACTACTAAGATGTCTATGACTATGATAATGGCTGTGATAATGATGACAACGATGATGATGACAACGATGATGATGACGATTACTACTACTACTACTACTACTACTACTACTACTACTACTACTACTACTACTACTATTACTACTACTGCTACCACCACCACCACCACCACTACTGTTACTACTACTACTACAACTATGACTACAATGTTTGTCTTATTCCACACAATGGCTGATACTACTAAAAGGATACATGTAAAAGACTGTCTCCTTGAGTGCATGTAGCCCTTTTGGCCACTGCCTCCCATCCCCATCTGCCAAAAAGGCAAACTATAGGCATGTGTGTGTATGTGTGTGTGTGTGTGTGCACATATGTGTGTATGTGTGTGTGTGTGTATGTGTGTGTGTGTGTGTGTGCGTGTAATTCCCTGGTCATATTTCCACCAACTTAAATAGTGTGACTTTGGGGTCTCTAGAATGAATAACAATATTAACTCACATTTATGTAGTGTTTACTAATAACAATCATAACAAGAATACATTTGTAGAACAATAAAAGGTCACGTTTTCCTCCTAACCACTGTGGAGTGGTTAGGAACAGCCTCATCATTCTCATTTTGGGACTGAAGAAGCTAAGACTTAAAAAGATCCTGTGTTTTGCCCATTGTCACATAGCTAGGAAGTGTCAGAGCCAGAACTTGTATTCTGTGCTTCAGATTCTGTGCTCATTACTTGGTTCACCAGATTGTGAATCTTTTCATTGGAACATTGGTGATATGGACAATAGGCAAACAATTTCATTTACAAGAAATCTCAAGCATAAAAATACTTGAGAGGAGATTTTTTTGATTTTTAATTAAGAATAATTATGTGTAAATCATGACAACTTTCCCAGCTTGTAAATGTCTGAGGCTGAATTTAAACTCAGGTCTTTTTGACTCTATCCTGGGTACTCTCTCTGCTATACCTCCTAGCTGCCTAAGAATAAGAAAGAAGATTGTATAAGAAACTGTGAACTTCTGTTTCAGTTTTTAAAAATATATATTAAATTGCATAAGCCAACTACATTTTTCTGTCTGTGTCTTTGAACTTTTTGTTCTCGTTTGTGCGGTTTAAAATGTTTTTTAATGCTTTAAATTTTTTTTTAACATTTCTGTTGTTACCTTATTCACCATACTCCCCCCCCCCAAGAAACTTTATTTTAACTGATACATACAGTAAAGCAAAACAAACCAATTCTTCTCCATGTCTGAAAAAAAGCATATCTTATTCTGCTCTTTTCTACCAAGAAGCCGTTTCCTCATTGGTCTGCTGAAGTAACAGTTATTTACTGCTTTGATTAGAGTTCTCAAAGCTTTCAAAGTCATTTTCTTTTGCATTACTGTGCTTATTATTTAAATTGATCTGGTCCATCCCATTTCACTTCTATTACAGGAGTCATGAACATTTGAGTTCAAATCTTGCTTCATATAGTTACTAGCTGTGTGATATGGCTATGTGAATGGAGAGAAGGGGAAGTATGTAAGAGAAGTGAAGGGAGAAATAACAAGACTGGCAATGGTTTAGATACATGGAATGAGTGAAAGTGAGGAGTTGAGGATACTCCAAGTTTGCAAGCCTAACTAGCTGGAGAGATGGTCTTCCTCTTAAAAGTAATAAGGAAGTTCAGAAGAGGAATGAATTTTTTTTTGAGGGAAAGATGAGTTCTTTTTTGGGTGGTAGTTCCTTTTGGACAAACTTACTTGTCGAAATAAGACAAATTTATTAGGATTTTGAGTGGTTTTCAATTCTTATTACTTAAACACCTTTTTGATAATTGTTAAATGAATAAATGATGGGAGAAGAGCCTTAGTTTGAGTTTACATAACTATGATTCATAGCACTGAGTTGAAAAACAGTCATGTATGGAAAAAATAAATGTGTTATTGAATTTTATGATTCATTTGGTTTTGTGATTCTAACTATGGGTGCAACTTTTTCATCTGAGCAGGAGGCATTTTAATTTGACTGATCTTTTGGGTGAGACATAGAAGTGGAGGTAAAAATTTTCTGGGAAAGAATTAGTCATTTCTTTAATCCTTCAAGGCTTCAGGGTGCCAGACTTTTTTTTTTTTTACTTGTATGTGTGTGTGTGTGAGGCGGAACGGGGGTGGTCCTACAAAATAGTCATCTGGTTCTCAGAAGTGGTTAGTTCACCTCAATAGATCTTAGAAATGATGAATTTACATTCAGAGATGACTACAGTGGCCCTCTATCGAAACATAGTATTAGATAAGTTTTGGGGATAGTTGTAATGAGATTTTTTTTTTTGGAAATAAAAACTTTGAAACAGCACATCCTTTGTCTCATGCTTATTTTGGTTGCAAATGGCAAGAGCTCATTATGAATATTTGTAAAGGTAAAAATATGTTCTCCTGTTAGACTACCTTTATCTATCTAATCCATGATTACTTTAAAAAAGTGTGGGGCATGCCAACTATATGGGTATTATGAATAATTTTTTTTAAATTGAAGGTACTTGTATTTAGCATTTTAATTTATGAGTATAACATTGTATTCACTCAAACTATGGAAATAATTGACAGCTAAAATCTTGAATGGCAAGGATATATTTTTTTCAGGATGGGAAAGTACAGTCTAGGACTCTGGGGTGTGTAGTAGATGTAAGATATGAGCAGTGCCTCTCAAGTACACTTGAGGGCAACCATAGCAACCCTCAGCCCTCTCCTCTATTTGCTCCTTATTAATTCTCTCTCTGAGTTTAAAGACTATGTTGTGGATATGATCTGGAATATTGTCAGAAATTTGAAAAATTGTTGCAAAATTCTAATTGGCTTGGCCCCTACTCTGAAGCAAAACTGGGGAAATATCTTCTTTTTTTTTTTTAAATTTTATTTTAGTTTGCATCATTCATTTCCACAAGATTTTGAGTTACATATTTTCTCCCTTTCTTTCCCCTACCCACCACCCCAAAACAGCCATCCCAGTGTGTCCCCCCTCCCCCAGTCTATTCTCTCCTATGTCACTTTT